>CM040911.1:44496378-44856378 GCA_023029165.1 Gobiocypris rarus
TTAATTTGTAATGTACTTACAACACAAATAAAGTATACTTAGAATACAAATAAAATATACTTAACATAAATAAAATATACTTATAATACAAATAAAGCACATTTCAAGCGCAAATTATGCCCTATACTTAAAGTGTACTAAGTATACTTAAAATTGTTCCAATTTAGCACATAAAAGTACACTAAATACACTCAAAGCTATGCTTTAACACAACTTAATTACAACTAAAATATACTTAGTACAAAATTAGTTGTTTCAAAATAGCACACTTCAAGTAAACTAGTCATTAACACACTTCAAGTATACTGAAAATTAGTCCAGCCGCAAGTATACTTAGCATGCTTTTTTTCACTAGGGTAACCTTTGGCTCGTTATATATCTTATATTTGATAGACAGACACATTATCTAACTTGTTTTCTGATATTAAATCATCACTTGAATCTTCACATTTATCCTTTGAACTGGTTTTAAATACTCAATATTTTATTTCAGACCCAATGAAAGTGAAAGAGTAAACTGAACTGAAGTGAAGTGAATTTTCAATTGGTGATTATCCTCTAGTTTGTTTCAGCCTGTTGATACCAATAAAATTAGCTTAATGTGCAAATTTACAGCAGATCTCAGACATCACCATAATGAATGAGGTGAAAACAGGGAACTTTTGGCTTTTCAGCAGCAAGTTAGTTAAACATTATGGCCTGTACTTTTTAAATGCAGATTGAATCAACACAGTGATCACAGTTCACACCTGCAGTGAAGCCCCTCCCACAACAATTCACCAATAAATACTGGGAATATCCACATCATCCTACAAGAGAAGGACAAACTCCAGGTGTAGCAGCTGAAATCTGTGTGACTGTTAAAGATGGAGTTTATTAAAGAGGAGATTGAAGACAAGAGTGATCCAGAACCATCCAGAATAAAACATGAAGATACTGAGGAACAAATAGGTTGGTGTCCATTCTTGATTCTTCATTATTGACTGCTTTGGTAAATGTGAATAAACAAGCAGTATATGGATGATAAATGATACAGAGAAATGTATCTAAATTATCATAACTTTGTATATATCAGTTGTCAAACATATTTTATATACATTTAAAAGTGAATGACAGAAGAAATGCCTCATGAAAGATCTGATACCTGATGCTGTTGCTTTCTGCTGTTAAATCAGGGTTCACTTGAACTGATTCTAACTTGATGTGTATTTTAGACCAGGTGGAAGTGAAACAGGAAAGACAAGAACTGAATGAAGTGAAGGAGGAACATCATAACTTTACTACTCGAACAGAAGCCAAAGATCTGCACTCCTGCACACAGTGTGGAAAGAGATTCACACATAAAAAAACCGTTAAGACACACATGCGAATTCACACTGGAGATAAACCATATACATGCACTCAGTGCGGAAAGAGTTTCAGAGAAAAACGAAACCTTAACATGCACTTAAGAATTCACACTGGAGATAAACCATATACATGCACGCAGTGCGGAAAGAGTTTTACACAGAAAACAGACCTTAACACACACATGAGAGTTCACACTGGAGAAAAACCATATACATGCACTCAGTGTGGAAAGAGTTTCAGACAAAAAGGAAACCTTAACATGCACATAAGAATTCACACCGGAGAGAAACCATATAAGTGTAATCAGTGTGGTAAAGATTTTATTACCTCATCACATCTGAAACTACACCTGAAAGTTCATTCAGATGAGAAGCCTCATGTGTGTTCTCTCTGTGGAAAGAGATTTTCACTGCTGATCAATTGTAAACAGCACCAGAAAACATGCTTAAGTCATGCTTAAGTTATAGATCATGTATGCAGTGACTGTGGGAAGTAGTTTACTACAGCTGAGTGCCTGAAACAGCACCAAATAATTCATTCAGGAGAAAGACCTTACAAGTGCTCATACTGTGACAAGAGTTTTGCTCGGTCTGGAACCCTAACTTTACATAAGCGAGTTCACACTGGAGAGAAGCCGTACCACTGTACTCAGTGTGGGAAGAGTTTTGCCCAATCATGTAAACTAGGTATTCATATTAAAAAGCATTGTTCTGTGTCACAGTGAGCATATGTTTTATTCAAATCCAAAAACGTTCAAGTAAATCATGTGAGATTCACTAATAACCCAGATAGTGTGGTGACATTGATACAATGTTGAGTTTTGATCTAAACCATAATTTTGGTTGAAATTGAAATGTTTAAAGTGTTTGATCAGGATTGAAATTGTGATGAAAGTTGACAGCACACATGGGCTGAGAAAGTGACATTGAACTCGCAGTGATTTATTTTTTAGTTGTTGATCACAAGATCATGCAGGCGTGTAATCTTTGCAGAACACAAGTGTGTGTTTCCCAATCAGTGGGACGTTTTCAAACTCATTACCCGATTTGCTCTAATTCACTGGATTGGGTTTAGGGGTGGGCCTTGGTTTTAGCAAATCTGTTGAAAAATGGTTGAAAAACATCCATTGTAGTTTAAAATTGGCCACTGATTGGTAAACACTCATTTTGGTTTTGCATGTGCTCTTCTCAGTAGTTTAATTAATGCTTCCTCATTAGAGAGAAAACACAGCATCATACACAGAAGACTTGTGTGTTAAACAACCCATCATACTTACATGACTTCTTCCTCAATTTCAAACAATACTGCATCTACCTGATTGTTTCTCTGTTCCATTGTTTTGTGTGCTTGCTATTTGCATTTTATTTATGTTATTAATCTCTTAACTTGTGCCCCTATTTTTGAGAATTATCTGAAAACGACATACCCAAATAAAAATGTCTGCAACTCTTAAACCCTTTGGTCTTTATTCATAAATCTAGTCTTATTTTAATCTAGACACTTGCAATTTTGTTACCCAAGGGTCATAATAACTCAAAGTGGTATATGAACTAGGAGTAAAACAAGGTAAAATATACGTGTAAGTGACTCACGTTTTTAAATGTTTTTATTATTTAAATTCACTTAGGGAAAAATGGATGAGACTTAAAGTCCCACTGAACTGGAAATAGCAAGTGAGTTTTTCATTCATATAAATCTGCGATAAACTGCTAATTATAATGAATATACAGTTAACTAAAGCTAAAGCAACTATTTACAAAATTTACAAAGTGTAAAAACTAATTTAGTTGATAAGAAGTGTCTGTCATTCAGTCTGCGAGTAAACTGACAGATATGCGCTGGTGTGAATGGAAACAATGCTGTATTCACAATGCTGTTTACATATAACTGTGCAAGATGCCTTTTGATTGGGTACTATTCTGGCTAGACACTGACTGGCTTTATCCATTGAAAACCATGAGCACTTCTTGAGTCCGTGAGTCACCAGCAAGCCTGTGATTAAAGGAAAGAGAAAGAGGAGGGCTCATATTAAGCTTAAGAATCTATTCTAGCCTCTTAAATAAATGTTTCAGCTTCCCTTTAAAGCATTGATGCTTTAGATTATAGCCCAGAAAGTACTGCATATGTAAAGTGAATTTACATTATAGTGTGACTATAAAGTAAGTATGTGTAGGTAAAAAGGAACAATATATAATATTGGGGGAATAAAGGGGTAACTATCAGGAAAATTAACAAATTATTTATACTGTAAATTTTTTTAAATTAAGGGGTAATTATCCGTGTTTTTTTCTTGTAGTATTGTATTGTTCCCCTCTTGTTTCATGTAGTTACGTTAAAGACATTGATTCATCAATTGGGGTCGTATGGATTACTGTAGCCTAGTTATTGCGGTTATGTGCTGTTTGATGCTTCTTAGAAATGAGTTTTCATTAGCAGAGATTATTTATTTTTCTGTTCATAAGTAGAAATAAAGTTGTGTACATCTCGGATGGCATGAGGGTAAAAGACGAGTAAAAGGTGAAGGCATTTCTGCGTGCACTGTATTTTCAGTGTAACAGTTACAAAATTCTAGCTCGAGACATGGGATTCCTTCTTAAGATTCATCTGTGGCAAGGATGATAAAGAAGAGGAACAAGAGGAGGATTCTTTTTTTTTAAATAAAGGTTTCCGAGTGATATCAGATTGTAGATTATTGTACTACTTACCCTGTAACTACATGAAACAAGAGGGGAAAAAGAACCGCTTTAATTTACAGCCTGCAGATTCCAACCTGATCTCACGAATTCCATGAAATGAACACAAACCCTTAACTCAAAATCTGTTGTAGTTTCACGGAATCTGAAAATTCCGTGATGGGTCCACGTAAGTGATGCCTATGTAAGTCAATGACAGGCAGCATCCGTGGTCCACACACGGATTCCCAACACACTTTTAATTCTTTGCATTTGTAAAAGCAGACATGATTTTATGAATATGTATAGCCTACTTTTATATTTTGGAGCAACTAACTCCACTCCTACCCTAAACCTACCCACTCCAACAATATAAAACACGTAACAGGCAAATATACAGTATTTATTGCAAAAACGGACCAACAACAGTATAAAAGTATTAACTCATGTTGCATTCCAAGTCTTCTGAAGTCATACGATATCTTCATGTGAAGAAAAGAGTTGATCTTAATGTTTTAGTCATTGAAATGAAGATCGCGCCCCTTTGTGAACGGAACACACACGCACTCATTCATATTTCTCATTCAAATGATACACAAGACTCTTTAGCATGACGCAATCGGTCACGAGACACACAAGAGCCAATGGCATTTTACAATCCAAGCTGACGTAATGACGCAATTGGTCACGAGACATTTGACAGCCAATGCTGTCAAAGCTGACAACTATCCACATCTTACTGCGTGGACAACTATCCAGTATCTTACTGCATGTACGACTATCCACCATCTTACTGCATGGGCAACTTCTTACTGCGTGTCCAGTATTTTACTGCGTGAACAACTATCCACTCTCTTACTGCGTGGAAAACTGTCCAGTATTTTACTGCGTGGACGACTGTCCACTATCTTACTGCGTGAACGACTGTCCAGTATTTTACTGCGTGGACGACTGTCCACTATCTTACTGCGTGAACGACTGTCCAGTATTTTACTGCGTGAATGACTGTCCAGTATCTTACTGCGTGGGCAACTATCCACCATCTTACTGCATGGACAACTATCCACATCTTACTGCGTGGACAAGAATCCACCATCTTACTGCGTGGACAACTATCCACCATCTTACTGCGTGGACAACTATCCACATCTTACTGCGTGGACAACAATCCACCATCTTACTGCGTGGACAACTATCCACATCTTACTGCATGGACAACAATCCACCATCTTACTGCGTGGACAACTATCCACATCTTACTGCATGGACAACAATCCACCATCTTACTGAGTGGATAACTATCCACATCTTACTGCGTGGACAACAATCCACTATCTTACTGCGTGAATAACTATCCACATCTTACTGCGTGGACAACTATCCACCATCTTACTGCGTGGACAACTATCCAGTATTTTACTGCGTGTACGACTATCCACCATCTTACTGCATGGGCAACTTCTTACTGCATGTCCAGTATTATACTGCGTGAACAACTATCCACTCTCTTACTGCGTGGACAACTATCCACATCTTACTGCGTGGACAACTATCCACATCTTACTGCGTGGACAAGAATCCACCATCTTACTGCGTGGACAACTATCCACCATCTTACTGCGTGGACAACTATCCACATCTTACTGCGTGGACAACAATCCACCATCTTACTGCGTGGACAACTATCCACATCTTACTGCATGGACAACAATCCACCATCTTACTGCGTGGACAACTATCCACATCTTACTGCATGGACAACAATCCACCATCTTACTGAGTGGATAACTATCCACATCTTACTGCGTGGACAACAATCCACTATCTTACTGCGTGAATAACTATCCACATCTTACTGCGTGGACAACTATCCACCATCTTACTGCGTGGACAACTATCCAGTATTTTACTGCGTGTACGACTATCCACCATCTTACTGCATGGGCAACTTCTTACTGCATGTCCAGTATTATACTGCGTGAACAACTATCCACTCTCTTACTGCGTGGACAACTATCCACCATCTTACTGCGTGGACAACTATCCAGTATTTTACTGCGTGTACGACTATCCACCATCTTACTGCATGGGCAACTTCTTACTGCATGTCCAGTATTATACTGCGTGAACAACTATCCACTCTCTTACTGCGTGGACAACTATCCACATCTTACTGCGTGGACAACAATCCACCATCTTACTGCGTGGGCAACTATCCAGTATCTTACTGCGTGTACGACTATCCACCACCTTACTGCATGGGCAACTTCTTACTGCGTGTCCATTATTTTACTGCGTGAACAACTATCCAGTATCTTACTGTGTGGACAACAATCCGCTATCTTATTGCGAGGACAGCTATCCACTATCTTACTCTATCTGCCTTTCTTGTTTCTTGGAATTTGCTGCTGACTCATTATGGTAAAAACTTTCCGCTGACTCACTGCTCGGAAACTTTCCACTGGCCCACTGTGTGGAAACTTTCTGCTGACTCCCTGTATGGAAACTTTCCGCTGACTCCCTGCATGGAAACTTTCCGCTGACTCCCTGCATGGAAACTTTCCGCTGACTCGCTGCATGGAAACTTTCCATTGACTCACTGTGTGGAAACTCTCCGCTGAATCACTGCGTGGAAACTTTCCGTTGGCTCACTGCGTGGAACTTCCTGCAGACTTGTTGTATGGAAACTTTCCATTTCTCCTGGAAATACTAAGAACAGAAAGGAAAAGCATGAGATTACATGTTGGCTGGACAGAAACAAATCCCTCGGTGGACGACCCAGAGGATTTTGAAAGGCATCTGAGGACTATCTCCCAAGAGCTTGGATCTGCTGTTGGGAGAGGCCTTTTTGAGCTGCCGAGCTTGCGGCCCCGATGCGGAAGGAGTGGCTTGAGAAGTTCTGTGCTGGGACGCCTGACGTGATGTTTCTGGAACCAAACGCGTGTCACAGGTTTGTAGGATTCATCCGTGAACAGGGGCAATTTGGTTAAAGAACTTCTCCATTGAAGATATGTCAGAACTGACTGGTATGGTTGGATCGGTGATGAGAGTTAAAATTTTTAAATAAAATGACCCTTTTTATTTGGTCAGTCTCACTTGCTTGATCAGATAAGAGAATGTTTCCCCATCTATTAATGATAAGTCGGAGATGGTGGGGTGGACTTTTGGGTCGAATTTTGATGTGATAGCGAGTTCTGAACATCTAAGGGAACCAAAGAAGGCTAAGACAAACATGGTGTCGAGTGGTTGAGTGGTACTGAGAGGCTGGTACCCTGTGCGAGGATGTGTGTAGTGAGGATGTCTAGCATTGGGACGGATGGGCTGGGATCTTTGGATCCCTTGATCAGGAGGGAGGTCTGAGAATTATTTATCTAGGGAGCGGTAGCGCCGTATGTCAGTTTATGGAAAACTGAATGCCGCTCAGGTAACCTTTGATGAACCCTACTTGGAGGCTCTTTATGTTGTCAAGATAAGAAATGAACGAGGTGATTGAAAGGAGAGAAAAATGGACACTTAGGATTGGAGGGTCCTGAGAGAAACTGCTTGGACAATGGTATCGAGCGATGCTTCGAGGAGGGGTTTTAACGGGAGGGTTACGGGAAAATTAGTTCCGAATAGCGAGGTACTGGAGTTTGGAATTGGTCAGCCAACTTCTTGAATTCCAGCGAGGATCTGTGAGCGGATGTTTTGGGACACTGGTGGCAGTTCCATGGCCAGGGTTGTTGGATGGCACGGGCATCTGTATTGCAGATAAGAGTGTTGGGATTTAGTTTGCATGAGGGAGGTGGGAGGGTTATAAACCGGGGCTGCAGATGTCGGCGGCGGCCTCACACTTGGGTTTTCCTCTGTGGTTTGGAAAGAAAAGTTAGCTGGATGATGGAAGAAAATGTGGGCTTTTACTTAGACGGACTTAAGCAGAGAAAGGCTCATGCATATTTGCGCCACTGGAGCGCAGGCCACTGGGCTTAGGTGGGGTTATAACCTGTTGGATAAAACTGTTGAAATGATTGGCCTGTGCAGCAAGCAGATGCAGCCTCATGCTAGCGTCTGACCTGCTGAGCAGATAATTCCAGTAAAATGAGAAAAGCAATTGAACCTGGGATAAATGTATGTTTGTGGTTTTAAGGGTAACATAGAAATCTCCAGTCTAATTGGCGGTCTAGTTCGGCTGCGGGGAGCATGGAGAGAAAAGAAGGTCACATAGGATTGGAGATTTCTGGGAGGAAACATTGCTGCTTAGGCAGTCGAGAAATTAGCCAGAGAAACTGGGCTCCTGTGGGAGCAGAGGGAACGGCACTGCTGAGGGAGTGGAGAAATTAGCCAGACAAACTGGGCTCCTGTGGGAGCAGAGGGAACGGCACTGCTGTGGCAGTGGAGAAATTAACCAGAGAAACTGAGCTCCTGTTGGAGCAGAGGGCACAGCACTGCTGTGGTAGTGGAGGAGTTGACCAGAGAAACTGAGCTCCTGCGGGAGCAGAGGGAACAGCACTGCTGTAATAGTGGAGAAAAATTAGCCAGAGAAACTGAGCTCCTGCGGAAGCAGAAAATTAGCCAGAGAAACTTGAGCTCCTGTGGAGTGGAGGGAACAGCACTTCTGTAATAGTGGAGAAAATTAGCCAGAGAAACTGAGCTCCTGTGGGAGCAGAGGGAACAGCACTGCTGTAATAGTGGAGAAAATTATCCCGAGAACCTGAGTTCCTGTTAGAGAGAAAGGGGAAAGTTAGATGGACAAATGGAGAAACATATTTGTGTAACCGAATGGGACTCTCATTTTGAAATGTCCATGCCTTATTATTGCAGGAGGTTCATTCAAAATCATATGGGATATAATATACAAACTTAAACTGTATACAACATGTAACAATATAAATCACGGTGAAGAAAATGCTTTGCATGAGTGTGCCCTATTCATTGGTTCAAATGCTCTGAACTGAAGGATTCTGAAGCACTGATTTTGCAAGCCAGTATAATGCAAAACGGCACCACATTCAGATTTTGAAATGTGAGATCTCACATTATTCAATGAAAGCAGCCTTTGAATCTGCAGTGTTGTGAATTATGTTTTTTTATCCCTGAAATATAAGATGGCATACAATAATCATTGATACGCTTGCTATACAATAGCCTACTGTAGGTATTGAGGTTACATTTAAAGAAATCGGGAGCTCCCAAATACATTATACAGTTTGCACATATCTATTTATAGTCGCAAATGCGAGTATGTTCGCGCTGTGATCGAGCTTATATGAGCATCAAGTTGAGATATATTGAATCAAATGCAGGGATTTTCAGCTGATTCCAATGGCGGATTGTTTGGCATAACGTGCGCTGTTGCATTGCATCATTTTAGTGATTTCGCCTCACGATACATTCACTCGCTTTACCAGCAACGTATATTTATTGTTTATCACCATGGCAACCCCGTTCGCATCCTTGGTGAACACTTCTCGTGTGACAAAGTATCTGTCTGGATATCTGTAACATTTGTACACAGAGACGGAAAGACTGCAAGAAAAGCTTGATGTGTGCCGTATACATTTTCTTAAAACAGGGACTGTTGTAGTTCTCCCTGTTGCAAGTCTGTGTGATGTGCACTCTTCACGCTGTCCGAGCACTGCTCTCGCAGCTGACTCTATCAAAATGGCTCCAACGCACCACGTTACAAAACATCACTTATTGAATAACAGTGAAGGTATTGATTTGATTTCACAATAAATAATCATAAAAAGACAATTGATCAAACTAATTGTTATAGTATGACCAGTAGGAGAGCACTGATGTGTAAACTGTACACATTTGGAGACACTGCAGTGTAACATTGAAGTTATTGCCTATTTTTGTAGTAACGCTTTTCAGGTTTTGCACTTTGCAGGCGGTCTCTTCAGACTTGTCTCTCGGCGCCTGCTCATACAGATCTATTTATACTCACCTAAATTATTATTAGGAACACCTGTTCAATTTCTCATTAATGCAATTATCTAATCAACCAATCACATGGCAGTTGCTTCAATGCATTTAGGGTTGTGGTCCAGGTCAAGACAATCTCCTGAACTCCAAACTGAATGTCAGAATGGGAAAAAAGGTGATTTAAGCAATTTTGAGCGTGGCATGGTTGTTGGTGCCACATGGGCCGGTATTTCACAATCTGCTCAGTTACTGGGATTTTCACGCACAACCATTTCTAGGGTTAAAAAAGAATGGTGTGATGAGGGAAAACATCCAGTATACGGCAGTCCTGTGGGTGAAAATGCCTTGTTGATGCTAGAGGTCAGAGGGGAATGAACCGACTGATTCAAGCTGATAGAAGAGCAACTTTGACTGAAATAACCACTCGTTACAACCGAGCAGAGGTGGGTAGAGTAGCCAAAATCTATACTCAAGTAAAAGTACAAGTACTTATGGAAATATTTACTCAAGTAAAAGTAAAAGTAACAATCATAATAGTTACTTGAGTAAGAGTAAAAAAGTATTGGATGAAAAAACTACTCAAGTAGTTAGTTACTAGTTACTTTCGATCTGATTGATAAGAAGCGACCTCTCCATATAATATTATATATATATATATATATATATATATATATATATATATATATATATATATATATATATATATATATATATACACATACACACACACACACACACACACACTGTTTAACCATTAATTACACACACACACACTTAATGGTTAAACAGTGTAAATTAATGGTGTGTTGGGCTAACCGGAGCTCTTTTTAAATAATACTTTGTTCTTATATCTTTATAAGTATATATATGCTTTCTCTAGGTAGGAATAAAATACAATCCCCTTTTTATTTGTATGCATTTTCTACACTTCAGACAGATGTCTGTTCAGATTTGCGTATAAATGCAAGACGTCACATTAGGCTATTCTATTTGTTTTGTTGTGTACCAAAAACATAAAATAAAAAAAGGATATGTAAATGTGCAGATGTGAACGTTTGTCCTTGGCATGTGTTGTTTGGAGGAAACGATCTGTCATTGCTTGCACAGAGTGCATATGAGGAAAACACTCGGACGTGTGTGAAATAGTATTACAATAAGGGAAAAGTGCCCATAGTTACCAAATTACCATTAATAGTGTTCAAATATAGGCATCCTTGTGAATACTATTCTGTGAAGACCACAGGGGATCTGCCTCCCGTAGCTCACACACATCTTCCTCTGCTTCGGCCATCATATTTTCGACTAAACGCGCGCTAATTATAAGTGGGTGATGCGTAGCCACCTCTTGCGAAGCAGTTTCTCCAACGTTTCGTGAGACTTGCGAACAAGTCATTATTTGACATTAGCGGTGGAACGCCACCGAATGTAACGAAGTAAAAGTACAGTTTTTAGTCAAGAAGTGTATTCGAGTAAAAGTAAAAGTACTCAACTTTAAATGTACTGTAAAAGTACTAGTTACCCAAAAAATTTACTCAGGTAAATGTAACGAAGTAAATGTAATTTGTTACTACCCACCTCTGCAACCGAGGTATGCAGTAAAGCATTTGTGAAGCCACAACACGCACAACCTTGAGGCGGATGGGCTAGAACAGCAGAAGACTCCACCGGATACCACTCATCTCCACTATAAATAGGAATAAGTTAAATTGGACAGTTGAAGACTGGAATAATGTTGCCTGGTCTGATGAGTCTCGATGTCTGTTGAGACATTCAGATGGGTTAGGTTTAGTCAGAATTTGTCGTAAACAGAATGAGAACATGGATCCATCATGCCTTGCCTTGTTACAGGCTGGTGGTGGTGGTGTAATGGTGTGGGGGATGTTTTCTTGGCACACTTTAGGCCCCTTAGTGCCAATTGGGCATCGTTTAAATGCCACGGCCTACCTGAGCATTGTTTCTGACCATGTCCATCTTTTTATGACCACCATGTACCCATCCTCTGATGGGTACTT
This sequence comes from Gobiocypris rarus, assembly GCA_023029165.1. Taxonomy (NCBI): domain Eukaryota; kingdom Metazoa; phylum Chordata; class Actinopteri; order Cypriniformes; family Gobionidae; genus Gobiocypris; species Gobiocypris rarus. Next base: position 44,508,320 of record CM040911.1, read on the forward strand.
CCAGCAGGATAATGCACCATGTCACAAAGCTTGAATCATTTCAAATTGGTCCCCCTCAATAGAAATCGCGCTCAGAACGCGGTGGAAATTGCATTCCGGGGGCACTGTGGTGCGATCGAAAAGGGCACTTTCACTTTCTCTTTCAAAGCCCCCACCCTCCCTCATTATAAGATTTTAGCTGGGACAGTCAGGTTTTAATTTTTTATCTGTTGGTATTTGCTAGAATCCATGATACCATGTATCTGAACAAAATGTCCAGGATCTCTGGAAGAAAGAAAGGCCCACAATATACAATATACAGTAGAGTATTTAATTTTACACATGGCATACTTTTTTATCCCTGTGTGCACCAAACCCATCTTGAGTGTTAGCTGACAAAAAGCTTCATCTGACCACAAAACGTTTGAAAAGTAACTGACACTACAGGAACTTCAGATGGGACCTGGTTCTGTCACAGCCACCATTTCTGATTCTAACTACTAATCCCGTGCGAATAGGGCTTTTGCTTTTTTACCTCCATCAGGTCTGAAATACACATATTAAGTATTATCTGGGGACCTCGTACTGGGCTCCTGCGGGAGTGCAAGGAAAAGCACTGTTGCGGCATGGAGAAATTAGCCAGAGAAACTGGGCTCCTGTGGGAGCAGAGGGAACAGCACTGCTGTGGCAGGGGAAGAAATGAGCCAGAGAAACTGGGCTCCTGCGGGAGTAGAGGGAACAACACTGCTGCGGCAGTAGAGAAACTAGCCAGAGAAACTGAGCTCCTTCGGGGGCAGAGGGAACAACACTGCTGCGGCAGTGGAGAAATTAGCCAGAGAAACTGGGCTCCTGCTGGAGTAGAGGGAACAGCACTGCTGTGGCAGTGGAGAAATTAGCCAGAGAAACTGGGCTCCTGCGGGAGTAGAAGGAACAACACTGCTGCGGCAGTAGAGAAATTAGCCAGAGAAACTGAGCTCCTTCGGGGGCAGAGGGAACAACACTGCTGCGGCAGTGGAGAAATTAGCCAGAGAAACTGGGCTCCTGCGGGAGTAGAGGGAGCAGCACTGCTGCGGCAGTGGAGAAATTAGCCAGAGAAACTGAGCTCCTGCGGGAGTAGAGGGAACAGCACTGCTGCGGCAGTGGAGATATTAGCCAGAGAAACTGGGCTCCTGCGGGAGTAGAGGGAACAGCACTGCTCCGGCAGTGGAGATATTAGCCAGAGAAACTGGGCTCCTGCGGGAGTAGAGGGAACAGCACTGCTGCGGCAGTGGAGATATTAGCCAGAGAAACTGGGCTCCTGTGGGAGCAGACGGAACAGCACTGCTGCGGCAGTGGATAAATTATAATCATATTTTCAGGTGTGCATCAAACCTGGCATCTCGATGAACATTTTACAGTTGGTTCTATGACTGTAAGCCATTCTCTTCAAATGCTATTGAAGTTAGAAACATTTATACCAATGTTGTATGTAACTTTAGAGACATTTCCTAAATCTGTGGATATCGAATGTCCAATGTCAAGCCAGCTTACTCCAGTTAATTTCACCTCTAGTAAGTCAGTTTGGCCAGTAGGAATGTACTGCAACATTTGGAGCATGAAAAAAACCTTTTGGTGAGTTACTATGAATTTGTAGATGGTCCCTAAAGCAGCCTAAGCGGATACTTTACCTTGCTGAATTAGGTACTGCTCCTTTAAGGTGGACTTTAAGGCTTTCTTTTACCCACTGGCTGATGAGTGGCCAGTCCGTAGATGGAGCACGAGCTGTGAACGTTGCATGGATGCGTTTTAAACTTGGCCGTTTATTTTTCTGTTCAGTAACGCAGTTGTCAGTGGAGTGTTTGCAAACTGCCCCATGTATGCTTGGGATCGACGCTAATAATAATCCCAATGTGAAATGTCTGATACGTAAGTTTGCTTACACTTGGCTACAATCATTCAGGCCAGCTATCCGGCCTCTCTGTGTGAAGCGTATATAATACAACATACAATATTAATCACAATAAAGAAAACATAGTCATTGTTCACAAGAATTCGCTTGGCATAAATGTGCGCTATCATAATGAACTGCTCTGAACTGAAGCATTGGAGTGCAAGCACGTAGAACGCTCAGGCGTGAAGCTCACATTTATTTAATGAAATAGCCTTTGAAGTTTGCAGTATCGTGATATGTTTTTCTATCCCCAAAATATAAGATGCCTTAAAAGCAAGGGCGTTGGTTTGGTCTCAGCTTTGGTGGGGACATCCCACCAGGTTTGCCCAGAATATATAGTCTATTATTTATGTTACTGAGTATGGAAATGCACCATAGTTTAAGAATTAATACATCTATTAATTTATGAGGCTCTCCAGTTCAAATGATCTAGTACCAAAATAATAATAAAACAAAATACTCTTTAATTATCAAGTTCATAAATTATTTTCAAAACTGATTTGGAAAAAAAACAACACACACACACAAAATGACTTTTTTTAAATATAAAAAGTGATTGTGGACTAGATTTTTTTTTCTTTCTTCCTCATTTACTGTCCGTGGCTGCTTTTGCCCCATTGACTACTGTTATAACCACATTTTTTGATTGCAAAGCCACGACACCATATAATCATGCATTCTTGATTGTTGGTGGTTTTCCTTGTTGGAAGAGGTAAAATGTGTTTTTTTACTGTTGATAACCAGGTGGCACCATTAAACCTTTAGATAGGCCTCTGCTAAAAAAAGTTTCTGTTAGTTCCTGGTTTTTGTATAGAGTATAATAACTGCATATAAATGAGGGAGAAAAAAAAATGTAAATCTGATGCTGGACGAAAACTAACAATGCATCAAAGCCAGTAGAATCGTTAATAGCATGGTATACAATACTACTGCCTACTGAAAGGTATTGATGTTACATTCAAGGAAATGGATGCTCCAAAATACATTGAAAAGTTCGTAAACGTCTATTTTTAGTCGCCAATGCGAGTATGGTCGCACTGTGTAGAGCCCTGTGTGACCGAGCTTATGTGAGCGTTAAGTTGAGAAGTATTGAATCAAAAGCAGTGATTATCAGCTGGTTCAAACTTATGGCTGATCGTTTGGCGTAATATGCACGCTTTTGTATTGGTATCATTTTTTGTGATTTAGCTTTACCAGCAAGTATATAGTTCATCACCCCGGCAACCTTGTGCGGGTCCATGATGAACGCACTTCTCGCGTGAGAAAAGTATCTGTCTTTAGTACACTTAGAGGTGGCAAGATCGCAAGAAAAGCTCGATATGTGCCTATAACAAATTCTGTTGCAGTTTCCCTTGTTGCAAGTCTGCGGTGTGCACTTTTTACACTGTCTGAGAGCTTTCGTGGTTCACTCTGTCATCATTTTTTTTTAAACAACACGTTATTAAGTAACATACCTTTAGAACAACAATTAGAATTTAGAAGACAGAATCACAATTGTGAATTTTAGCAAACACAAACATTCGTGAAAAGCAGAATTTATTTTACTGTGAGTGTTGATCGTGGAGGGCGAAATGGCTTAGAAATGTGTAAGGAAAAGATTTTAGCATTGTAGAATTGCTTCGAGCTGTTTGAGCTATCTTTACAGCATGAGTGGGCGGGTGGGGCGAACTGCCTAAAATATAAATGTCAACGAAAGAATGTAAATCTGCTGTATATATACACACCTCTTATCGTTGATTAAATGGCATTAGCTTGATGTGCTCCACTCGTGTTTAATTAGGTTTAATTATCTGCACGTGCTCCTCCCATAATTTGTTAATAAAGCATCACTTGGTAAAAATTTGATTTTCTCACAAAAATGCTCATTTTCCCCACATTCAATTGTTGATAAAAAAGGATGCATGAAGCTAGAATAAAATGGAAAGACTTAAAGTACAGTTAAAGGTATATAAAATTGTTTTATACTTGAATAGGAACATAGTATGGGGCGGCAGTGGCTCAGTGGTTCATGTAGATTGTCTACAAACCGGAAGGTTGGTGGTTCGATCCCCGGTTCCACTTGACCAAGTGTCTAGGTGTCCATAAGCAAGACACCTAACCCCAGCTGCTCCCAAAGAGCTGGATGGCGCCTTGCATGCCTGACACCGCCGTCGGTGTATGAATGAGAGAGTGAATGGGTGAATGTGAGGCAATATGTAAAGCGCTTTGTATGGCCATTGGTCTGTTAAAAGTGCTATATAAATGTAGTCCATTTACCATTTAGTATTCTTAAAGTGCAAAAACAATATATTAATAGTAAACTATAAGTATGATGTTTTGTTTACTTAAAGGAAACTTACAAGTATACTTACAGTATAAAACTACTAAACTTTACTGAGAGTACACTTTGTAAAATTGTACTACAAGTATTAAAATAGTAAACAAAAGCCAAAAATCTGCACACCTGCACTCAGTGTGGAAAGAGTTTTAAATATAAAGGAGACTTTAACACACACATGAGAGTTCACTCTGGAGATGAACCGTATACATGCACTCAGTGTGGAAAGCGAAAGACATATTTAGGTGATCTGAAGAATCATCTGCTCTGTCACTCTTGAGAAAAAACATTCAAGTGTGATCAGTGTGGTAAAGATTTTATTTTATCATCACATCTAAAACAACACCTTGCAGTTCATTCAGGTGAGAAGCCTCATGTGTGTTCTCACTGTGGAAAGAGATTTTCATGGCTGGTCAGTTGTAAACGGCACCAGAAAACACACAATGGAGTGAGAGATCATGTGTGTTGTGACTATGGGAAGAGCTATACTACAACTGTCCATCTGAAACAGGACCAGAGAATTAATTCTGGAGAAAGACCTTACATGATGTGCTCATGCTTCAAGTTTCAATCGGAAACCTGAAATCACTCGAGCGAGTTCATTCTAGAGAGAAGCCGTACCACTGTGTGAGAAGAGTTTCACCCAAAAAAGAAGCCTTCTGATTCACATGAAGAAATTTAAGAAGTCGTCACAATGAGGAACATTTAATTTTCATGTGAAATACATTCAAATAAATGGTGTGATATGGACTAAATATGGAGTTGCAATTGACCTACCGGTAAGCCCCTCCCATTGAACGCAGATGAGCCAATGGCAGTTGAGTATCAGTTGCACAGGGACTGGAACTTGGACATCTTTAGGTTTCAGCGCCATAGAGAAATATTCGAAATCCGAAGCTCTCATCGGTTTGATGATGTTTATGCTAAAAAAAAATGGTAAAACGATGTGTCTGAGATAATGTAAAACTATTTCCAGGTATCCTGAGACGATTTTCTGGTTGTCATACTAGTGCGAACTTCTTATGCTGTGTTTGTTGATCTCTTATACTTTGACTTTTTGATGTAATAAACTTCATAAACCACCCGTAAAGTTTGTCCATCAATCGGAGGGGGTCTGTTACGTTCTGTGTCCAAAAACAACTTGGGATAAGGTTTTCACACTGAAAGCTGTAATTGTAAGACAGCGACTCCAAGTTTGTTTGTCCGAGTAAGCAATTTTAACCAAGGGGTTGTACAAGGGGTTGTAATTGTTTAATTTAGTGTCAATAATTATTTTTATCTTTTCTGGATAATTACTTTACTAAATCTGCTTGAATAAGATTACCCATGACCATGCAACTTACTTATTCACTAATGTTTACCATATTGTTTCCAGATTGTACAAGAGTCATTTGCTGTAAATAATAGCTGTGAATTTTATTTTATTTTTACTTTTTGTTCATTATCTTCATTTTGGTCAGCGAGACAGAGGAAATATGCATTTTTGTTTATAAATAATATTTTGAGTTCGTTCTGTGAGTGACGTCATTTGTAATGGACCGGCGCGCGCATGCTCAGTAGTGATGGGAAGTTCGGTTCTTTTCCACGAACCGGTTCTTTCGGACAGTTCGTTTCAAAGAGCCGGATCAAAAAAACGGTTCACCGGTTCTTTTACGCTCAAACGTAATGACGTAATTTCGCTATGACGTAATGACGTCAAGTCTATTGCGGGTTGGATAAACAAACACTTTACACATTAAAATATATAAAGTCAGTAATCATAATATCAATCAGATAAAATATCATCATAATCTGTTAAGTTTATTTTTACAACCAATTTTACATCTAAAGCATCCAAACACTTACAGGCAGTGATGTGCAAGCGAGGATGTTTTAAAGTTATAAAATCAATAAATTAGTCTTCATCAGTGCAGAAACCATGATCCACTTACTATGTTTTGTAATTAAATAAATACGGTTCGCCAAATTTTCCCCACATTCATGTCCTCAGAGTCGTTTCACAGACGCGCGCTCATATCAGTTGAGGTTCGTTCGGTTCAGAGAGACGCGTGCAGTCAGTCGTTTGACGCATGCTCATTCAGTATCAGCTCATCGGTTCTCCAGTCGAACATGTCCGAAATAAACAGTTCTCGGTTCAGTGTACTGGTGATCCGATAACCGTTGCAACCGGTTGAAACCGATTCTTGACTCGAGAACGAGAACTGTGACAGGCCGTGTGCGTTCGTTCGTGTGCGCTGCACGCATGCTCAGTATCATCAGCTTCTGCTCGCTGACGTGCTCAATCTGCTCATCATTAGTTCTCTCTCTTACAGTAGTGTCAGTTAAGTCAGTGTATTGTTGGAGTAACTGAATAACTCTGGCATGCTGGTTTATTTCAAGTCAGAGGGACAGTCAGACAGGTCAAAAAGTGAGTGACTTTATAAATTTGTGGATTAGTGCTGCGAACTGTTTCGAACGATTCAGTCCGATTTGGTGAACTGGTTCGACCGGTTCACTAAAAAGAACCGGTTCAAAAGAACGATTCGTTCGCGAACCGGACATCACTAATGCTCAGTCAAAACAGTCCGTGAATGGAGAGAGTCAGTCAGGTAAGTCTCGGCATTAAAGAGTGAAAATATGCTGTATTAAATTATTTTTTGGGTTGATATGTATTATAGAAGTGCCATAAAACCAGAGCAGGTTTATTTATGTGCTTTTCTGCCAACAGTTCGATGTATTTGTGGAGTTTTATTCCCGCTTGTGTTTGTTTTATGTTGCCGACCGCGCGCCAAATCCGAGCGCGTTGTTTTACCTGTTAATGCATTTCTCCTCAAATAATTTTGGTGTAGTGTAGTAAATGTGTGTAGCTTTCATGTTGATGTTAAAATAGATAGCCATATATGTGACCTGTTTATTAGATGAATTGCAGTTACTGTTGGGGGAACGTGACTGAAAGGTGCTATAAGCTAGGGTGGCCATTTCCATAACACCAACAAGAGGACAATTTGTGGCATTTAGTGAGGCAAAAAATATTGCATAGGATACAGTGTTGTCCATAATATCGATGGTATCATGGTACAGTAATTCTGAAATAGCCGTCTACACTATTCATTGCCAGACAATTTGATCTACGATATATCTTGATGTAGACCAGGGTTATTTAAATCTTGCCCTTCAGGGCCAATGCACTGCAGAGTTTAGCTCCAACCCTGATCAAACTCACCTACCTGTGATTTTCTAACTATCCTGAAGACATTGATTAGCATGTTCAGGTGTGTTTGATTAGGGTTAGAGCTAAACTCTGCAGGAAAGTGGATCTCGTGTGCCAGATTTAAGGATCCCTGATGTAGACAGAAGAGGCAAAAAAAGTTTGTTCACAGTGTATTTAATCAAGACATTGTGATGTCTGTTTCAAAAACTGACCACTGAGATTAACCTGTCTTTGTAAAGTGCACAGTGCCTGATAACTAGGGCTGGGCGATATGGCAAAGTGATCTTGATAAAATAAAAATAAAAAGTTAATATCAGTCCATATCGATAATTAATTCAGATAAATGTCAAATATTTTTTTTTCAAATATAAAGGCAGTTGTAGAAACCAGACTGTTAATTGTGATTTTTAAACTACTCTTTATTGTCAGAACATGACAAACATTTAACCTTTTCAGTAATTTTTCCATAACAAATTAAATATCGTAATAGAATACATAATCACTTTGATCATGAAAAATAAAATTATGTGCACCGCCAATCTGTCATGTATTATAATGAGAACGCGATTGTAATAGTGTTGTAAATTCTCTGTGCTTTAGTTTGGCCATGTATCAGCGTTGTTGTTAAGGAAGAGCGCTTTCAAAATGAGTTTCCCTTTCAAACCATAGCATCATAGTTCACGTGTGCATTTGTGTCTTTTTGTGCTGATGTAAATTGTAAGAGGTACTGATTAATCTCATATAGGATGCATTTGGTTGAGTTTATTAACTCGCTAGCAAAGCTCTGCAGGGTTTGTATTCACAGTTTCAGCTCAAATACAATGCCTGGTATTATTGACTGGGTTATTTGAGACAGTTATTTTGTCTTTTACAAAGACATTTATGCATCATAATCTAGGAGTTCTTTTTTTTCTTGTCACAAATTCATGCTTTCATAGACATGTCATGTTTGTTTTTGTCAACATTCATTTTCGTTACAGTCAAATCGTTTTATATCTACTTTGACGTGCAAGCGGACTGGTTGTTGTCGCATTTATTTCTGCCGTGTGATTGGATGTTACATTCATCCGTACTGAGTAAAAATGTCCAGAGTTTATCATCGTTATCTACATGAATTTTATTGTGATTCAATATAAAATCGTTTATCGGCTGGATTTCTGGATTTATATTAGGGATGCACCGAATCCAGATTTTTGGGGTTCGGCCGAATCTTAACCAGTGGATTCGGTATTCGGCCGAACCCCTAAAAATCTGGATTCGGTCGCATCCTGGATTCGGTGCATCCCTAATTTATATATAATAAATATATGAATAAACAAATAATTTGGCACAGTGCCAAATCAATGAAAAGCATCTCTACTGCTTTTTGACATAAATTTGTGCTCTTTTGTCCATTCCAGTTTATATAAAATCTGACGTTGTTTCAGTATGTTAACGTTATATGACGTAGCCAGCATGTCGTGGAGGCTTGTTTACGTTTTTAACCAATGATATATCAGATATTTATTTGACACCACTTTCAGCCAATCATTTGTTTGACCAGAGATCTTATAGCATTAGACGCTATGCTGCTGAGTCCCAAAAAAGTTTCTAGAGTGGGTTTTTTTTAGGCCGATTCAGAGCAACTCCAAAAAGGAGGACAAATGAGTGTCCGGCTTGAGGCTATGGCCAAAATCCGGACATATAGCCACTAGTGTTGTCAAAAGTACAGACTGCGATACCAATTTGGTACTGAAATTGACGCTTTGAGCACTGTTGGAATCGTAAACACAGGGTACCCGCGGGATTTTAAAATTTGACTTGGTGAAACCTACAGATACCCTGAAATACCTCTGACTGGCCATTGCTCTCATGCACTCATCAAATATGTCTGTGATTGGCTACAATGACCAGCAAAAACATTTTATTAATATACATCATTGACACATTTCCCAGAGCGCTTACACAGATACTCACAGGAGCGTTTGAATTCAGGCACCTATCAGTCTACCGATCTGGTGGTCGACGCCTGCTTGTGCTTTCAAATGCTCCCGCTTTCAAACACTTCCGTGAGCTTTTAAACGCTCCCGTGCGTTGATCATTGTAGCCAATCACAGACACATCCGATGAGCGCATGAGCACAATGGCCAATCAGGGGGGTTTTGATTCCAGCTCAACAGTGCTCAAAAGTGTCAAGAACCGAATTGGTGTCGCGGTTGTTACTTTTGACAATAGTAACTTTGACAGTGATTTAGGTGGGAATTGGGATTGCAAAATATACACATTGGCGCCAAATTACACACACATTCCCATTGGCGGAAAATACCACGCAGCACACGTCAAGCAGATTTGCAGCGCTTCAGTGAACAACGCAGCAGCCGGATCTCTGGTGAAACATGTAAGTACTTCATATATATTTTTTACATATAGATTAAATTTGTTAGTTTCAGTTGTAATTTAATCAATGTAATTTAATCACCTAAAACTGTAGTAATGGTGAGTGAGAGGAGCACTGCTTGTAGAATCAGCTGAGACACAAAGAATTAAATCTTTTAAGATTGAACATTGGTCTGGGGAGTCTGCTCTGTATTTTCTCCTGCACAAGAGGCGTGATCAAAAATTACTCTGTATGCAATTGGATAGTCCTTCAACCAATTAGACCACAAGAGATCAACAGGCATCAAGCCATTGCTCTCTATCCGTCATTGTGTTAAACCTGTCAATAGCGGGCCAGGTGGATGAGCCAGTGTGGTTGGTTCCCACAAATGTGTAACAGACGCAGAATAAATTAATGTACAGGTTTCCAGCCTGAGCTGCAGGGTGAAATCAAATCACCGGCAGATCTGCTGTGTTTCCCCAATCTAAAAGAATGTGGTAATCATTAAGAAATACAATTTAAATGAAATATGTTGTGAAATAAAGTGGCCTTGGGCAGAGTACACTGCAAATAGGTCATTGCGTCTAAAAAGAGAACACTTCTGCGATATAATTTTATTAATTATCAGAGTTCAAATAATACAGTAATCAACATCTGAATAAGCATAATGTCCTCTAATGTTGCTGCATGTGCGGTCGCAGCATTTCATTTCAGACACTCCACTTGTCTCTCGCTCCCCTGGCCTCGGCCTTGAGACTGGAGCGTGCAATTTTTTCACCATGTCACGATTTCTCGTTTTAATTAGATTTTTTTTTTTAATCCTTGATTACATATTGCCATTGTAGAGATAAAAAAGGAAGCAGCTCATTTCACGAACGAGAAAACATTAAAATCATTTGTAAATACAATCATAACATCAAAGTTTATTTTTGCAGTTTTTTTTTTTTAGTTTTGGGTTTAAAGAGTTTTTTATATATATAATAAATAAGAATAACTGTTTTCAAACACAAAGTATTACCCAATTCTTTCAACTTAAGCACTTTATTAATATTAAACTGTTTGCCTGTACAGATTGACTTGACATGATGTTCTGAAGTGATTCAAAGTCAGCGGATCAGAGGACCAAATCCTCTAAAAGATGCAGAAATCCATGTAAAGTTGGGGAAAGGACAAAGACATAATAACCAGGAGCTATATTAATTTAATCAAAGGTGAGTTTTATTTGTGTGTGTGTGTGTGTTTGTTTCCCGTAAACCTTATCTCTTAATTACTTTAACTTCTATTATGCTAGATACACAATGGTCCACCAGAAAAACAGTCTGGGAAGTGTACAGTGTAACATGCATGCCTTGCATTAAAATAAATATAATATAATTTATAAATATAATAAAATAGATATAGTATAATACATTTCAAACTAGACCAAAGTGTTAGATCTTAACAACAATAAAGATGGGAGCTAGGGGTGTAATGTTGCTCACACTAGACGATCTGAACTGTGCCCAAGCATGTTTGACTTGTGTGTTAAGCGTATACTGAAAGTATTGTCCTCACAAACCATGAGTAAATACACACACAAGTGTTGTAAACCATATTCTACTGCTGAGTCACATTCAATAGTTCATAAACCTTGAGTAAATACACACAAGTGTTGTAAAACTTTATTCTACTGCTGAGTCACATACAATAGTTCATAAACCATGAGTATTTTTTTAGAAGGACCTGTGTGTATACACATATATATATATACATACATACATACATACATACATACATACATACATACATACATACAGGTCCTTCTCAAAAAATTAGCATATTGTGATAAAGTTCATTATTTTCCATAATGTAATGATAAAAATTAAACTTCCATATATTTTAGATTCATTGCACACCAACTGAAATATTTCAGGTCTTTTATTGTTTTAATTTGATGATTTTGGCATACAGCTCATGAAAACCCCAAATTCTAAAAGAAAAAAAATCTAAAAAAAATTGCATATCATGAAAAGGTTCTCTTAACTAGCTATTAACCTAATCACCTGAATAACTAATTAACTCTAAACACCTGCAAAAGACTGCCGACCTCACTACCATCATTGACACCCTCAAGCGAGAGGGTAAGACACAGAAAGAAATTTCTGAACAAATAGGCTGTTCCCAGAGTGCTGTATCAAGGCACCTCAGTGGGAAGTCTGTGGGAAGGAAAAAGTGTGGCAAAAAATGCTGCACAACGAGAAGAGGTGACCGGACCCTGAGGAAGATTGTGGAGAAGGACCGATTCCAGACCTTGGGGACCTGGAAGCAGTGGACTGAGTCTGGAGTAGAAACATCCAGAGCCACCGTGCACAGGCGTGTGCAGGAAATGGGCTACAGGTGCTGCGTTCCCCAGGTCAAGCCACTTTTGAACCAGAAGCAGCGGCAGAAGCGCCTGACCTGGGCTACTGAGAAGCAGCACTGAACTGTCGCTCAAATTTTGCATGTCATTCGGAAATCAAGGTGCTAAAGTCTGGAGGAAGACTGGGGAGAAGGAAATGCCAAAATGCCTGAAGTCCAGTGTCAAGTACCCACAGTCAGTGATGGTCTGGGGTGCCATGTCAACTGCTGGTGTTGGTCCACTGTGTTTTATCAAGGGCAGGGTCAATGCAGCTAGCTATCAGGAGATTTTGGAGCACTTCATGCTTCCATCTGCTGAAAAGCTTTATGGAGATGAAGATTTCGTTTTTCAGCACGACCTGGCACTTGCTCACAGTGCCAAAACCACTGGTAAATGGTTTACTGATCATGGTATTACTGTGCTCAATTGGCCTGCCAACTCTCCTGACCTGAACCCCATAGAGAATCTGTGGGATATTGTGAAGAGAAAGTTGAGAGATGCAAGACCCAACACTCTGAATGAGCTTAAGGCCACTATCGAAGCATCCTGGGCCTGCATAACACCTCAGCAGTGCCACAGGCTGATTGCCTCCATGCCACGCCTCATTGAAGCAGTCTTTTCTGCAAAAGAATTCCCGACCAAGTGTTGAGTGCATAACTGAACATAATTATTTGAAGGTTGACTTTTTTTGTATTAAAAACACTTTTATTGTACGGATGAAATATGCTAATTTTTTTTTTTTTAATTTTGGGTTTTCATGAGCTGTATGCCAAAATCATCAGTATTAAAACAATAAAAGACCTGAAATATTTCAGTTGGTGTGCAATGAATCTAAAATATATGAAAGCTAAATTTGTATCATTACATTATGGAAAATAATGAACTTTTATCACAATATGCTAATTTTTTGAGAAGGTCCTGTATATACTTGTGTGCGTTTATATACACAATAATTTTACACACACATATATTATATAAACACAAACTTTTATTTTGGATGTGGTTAATCGCAATAAATCAATTTTACAGCACTAATATGAATAAAACTGTATATTAGTCTGGCGAGTAAACTAAAAAATGTACTAGCCAATGGCGATTATATTGCCACAGTGTTCGTAGAGGATTGTACTGCTGAGTCACATGCAATAGTACATAAACCATCAGTAAACACACACGAGTGTTGTAAAACTATATTCTACTGCTGAATCACATACTATAGTTACCATGAGTAAACACAAACGTGTTGTAAACTATATTCTACTGCTGAATCACATACTATAGTTACCATGAGTAAACACAAACGTGTTGTAAACTATATTCTACTGCTGAGTCGCATACTATATTTCATAACCCATGAGTAAACACACACAAGTGTTGTATTAGGATCGGATATCGGCCTCGAGACTGACAAAATAGCTGGATCGGGGATTGGAAAAATTAACAGATCCACAGGCCGATCCAGGTTTTTTTTTTTCGCTGCAGAACCTACATCATTCGTTAGCTTCACGTGTGTCGCATGCTAGAAGCAACATGAAGTGAGCAGTCTGCTGCAGGGTTATCAACTCTCACACATTTCTTTCATGCTCTCACTCTGACCAACTTAATCTCATGCCAAATTGCCAAACCTGCTTTTGATATTAAACAAAGGTTAGCTTTTACATTTTTCAAACAATAAATAGCGTTTTGGCGCTAATGTGGCATAATGTTGCTCTCATCTCCGGGTGGCGCGCACTGTCACGTGGTTCATGAAGCGCTCAATACTTCTAGCGCTGTGTCATTTGAATGTCTTAAGCGGATACACAACAGTTTCACTATACAGATGTTTGCAGCAAGTTTTGGTAAACAGTACAGAATAGTGTGCATTGATTATTAAGTCAACCATATTTACAGGATCGTTTTATTATGGGGAGTGATAGAGATTCAACACTGTTAACATTAATGTTATTCTTGTATTTAGCCCTCAGGTATTCCTACTAATTGGTTACACTCATACTCATTGATGGTCAAATGTGACCATAGACCGTAACTGTTTTTCAATTAAATAAATGTTCTATATTTTAGTTCAATAAGAATTCAACACTTTACATACATCTGTTATTTTGTCTTCTTAGTTATGTTTAATTAATAAAGTCTGGTGCCTTTAATCTCTTAAGGAAGGTATACAGTTTATAATTAATTCAACAATAGTATCGGATTGGCATCGGGTATCGACAGATACACAAAGCTCAGGCAAAGGTATCGGTATCGGGACTGAAAAAGTTGGATCGTTGCACCCCTAGTCACATACAATAGTTCATAAACCAAATCATGTCCTCGTAAACATAAAAGCATATAAAGGTAGACATCTTTTATATTGATGTACGGTTATTTTTTCGTTTTGATGATATTTTTAGATGTATATCAGGGAGTTTTTGTGTAGACCGATGGTGCTTTATGTGGAGTGGGATGGGGTGGGAGTGGAAGGTTACTAGAATGAAGGTTCATATTTAGAATAACTATAATGGAGTGATAACTTGATAATAGAAGTGCAATAATTCAAATTAAATTTGTTTATTAAATTTAAATGAAATTAAAATTAATTAAAAATTTTACAGTCACTTTGGCACTAATTTCAGAACCTTGACGGTTTTTTTTTTTATTACTCTAGACAGAAAGCTCACAACCAATCATGATAACTGTGCAGTCATTTCTGTGCAGCTCAGTCCAATGATCATATGAGCCGATTTTGGACAAAATTGGTCTGAATCTGTTTTTCATTTGCTTCAATATGTCACATTGTTTGGAAAATGAGATATTGTTGAAATTGTCATAAAACAAGGAACATAATGACAGATATTCAATTTTGAACATTGTTTTCAAAAGTTATAAGCGTTTTTGCCAAAAAACCTTATCTCTGGAACATTAGGTGGCGCTGTTTTGAGACTTCTCTACTGCTGTCGATCATGCATACCAAATTTTGTGAAGATATGTCAAATATTTTGAAAGATATTGCAATTTATGACAAAGTACAAAATGGCGGACACATCTGATTCTGGCATATCCAGTATCCGCGGATTCAGCATGAAACAAAGGAATCCATAGAAACCAGATTATGATTTTCTGACGAAGCGATCAGAAGTTATAAGCAAAAATAGCCATTTTGCATATCTTATGACACGTAGGTGGCGCTGTTCCCAACTTTGGCATGGACCCTCAGATCATGGGTCTGATAAAGCATACCAATTTTAGTTTCGATTGATCAAAGTTTGGCCGAGCTACAGCTTCTGAACCAACTCTGACCTCGTTAAGTTCGCTACATCATAATTTTTTTTTTTTTTTCAGAAGAACAAAAAATTCTGTTCAGTCATTTCTGTGCAGTTCGGTCCAAAGATCATCTCTGCCAAGTTTTGATAGAATTGGAAAAATTTTGAAGGAGTAGCAAAAAAACGTAATACCGTACTTTTCCAAATTGCTGTTACTGTAATGGGTGAAACTTTAATGAAAGATGATGAATGTGATCAGCATGATGAGAGGAATCAGGTGTACTAAGTTTCATTTCTCTGTATCAAAGTGTTCAAAAGTTATAACGATTTAAATGTTGCCTTTTTGAACTGGTGGTGGCGCTATGGAGTTGGTCTTAGAGACTCCAAGTTTGGTCCATTTACTTTTGATGAACATATCTACAATTGTGCCAAATTTCATCATTTTCCTTCTTACGGCTCATAGGGCTGCCATTGACTCCCATTTGGGAAGAATAATAAGAAAACTAACCGATACAATAGGGGCTTGGCCCCTAAATATACTTTCAGTGCATTTACAATGATACTTTTGAGCATAGTTTAAAATATACTAAATAATTTTTTTAAGTAATGTTCAAATAAGTACATAACTTTCATTTTAAGTATATTTCTCAATTATATATTTTTGAAAATATACTAAAATACAATTATTTTAAAGTGTGTTAAAAGGTGTATTGTGAAAATATTATGCTAATATACTTTTTATATATTTAAAGATTGTAAAAAAAATTTGTTGGTATATTTGCAAAATACTATTGAAAAGGAATATATTTGAGAAAAAAAAAATGAGTGTTTTTTTTTTCCACCAGGAAACTCCAGGTGTAGCAGCTGAAATCTGTGTGGCTGTTAAAGATGGAGTTTATTAAAGAGGAGATTGAAGACATGAGTTATCCAGAACCATCCAGAATAAAACATGAAGATACTGAGGAACAAACAGGTTGGTGCCATTCTTGATTCTTCATTGTTGACTGCTTTGGTAGATGTGGATTAATACTCAATATATGGATGACAAATTAACATAACCTTTACTGACAGAACAACCGTAAAAAGAAGTTTATTCAAGTGTGCTATTAGTTTACTTTTTTTTTTAAAACTAAAAACAAGAACATATACTATTTATGTACTTCTCAGAAATATACTTACAACAACACTTAAGTAAACTTGACTTAAACTGTCAGAGAGGTCTAAGTATATTTGGCCCACTCTTGTACTCAATATTGTTATTGAGATATACTTAAGTATAATTAAGTATTCTAAGTTTACTTTGCTTGAAGTTTAATCTTTTGATTGATTATCCTTTTAATAATTTTTTTGCATTGTTTTACACTGTTTTATCAACTTATAAATTAATTGAAAATATTGAATTATAAAGAAAACAGTTGCAATTTAGTTCCAAGTAGAATTGAAATAGTACACTTACAAGTTTACTTCTAGTACATATTGATATTAGAATACATTCATAAAGTATACTTAAAATATACTTGGCTTATGTATACTTCATAAATGAACTTTCTGATACTTTCTGATACCTGATCTCAGTTGCTTTCTACTATTAAATCAGGATTATCTTGAACTGAATCTAACTTTGTGTATTTTAGACCAGGTGGAAGTGAAACAGCAAAGACAAGAACTGAATGAAGTGGAGGAGGAACATCATACCTTTAAAACTCAAAGAACAAAAGCCCAAAAGCTGCACACCTGCACTCAGTGTGGAAAGATTTTCAAGCAAAAAGGAGACCTTAACAAACACATGAGAATTCACTCTGGAGAGAAACCGTATACATGCACTCAGTGTGGAAAATGTTTCACACATAAAGGAAACCTTAAAAAACACACAAAAGTTCACACTGGAGAGAAACCGTTTACCTGCACTCAGTGTGGAAAGAGTTTCACAGAAACAGGAAACCTTAAAACACACTTCAGAATTCACACTGGAGAGAAACCGTTTACCTGCACTCAGTGTGGAAAGAGCTTCACAGAAACAGGAAACCTTAATACACACATGAGAATTCACACCGGAGAGAAACCATATAAATGCACTCCGTGTGGAAAGTGTTTCACACGTTCACCTGATCTCAAAAATCATCTGCGCATTCACTCTGGAGAAAAAACATTTATCTGTGATCAGTGTGGTAAAGATTTTATTTCATCATCACATCTAAAAAAACACCTGAAAGCTCACTCAGATGAGAAGCCTTATGTGTGTTCTCTCTGTGGAAAGAGTTTTTCAAGGTTGAACGGTTTTAAACAGCACCAGAAAACGCATGATGAAGTGAGAGATCATGTGTGTTGTGACTGTGGGAAGACCTTTACAACATCTGGCCATCTGAGGCGGCACCAAAGAACTCACACTGGAGAAAGACCCTACAAGTGCTCATATTGTGACCAGAGTTTCACTCAGTCTGGAAACTTGAAATCACATGAGCGAGTTCATACTGAAGAGAAGCCGTACCACTGTACTCAGTGTGAGAAGAGTTTCACCCAATCAAAGAATCTAGTGATTCATATCAAAAAGCATTGTTCTGTGTCACAGTGAGCAAATGTTTCTTCAGATCCAAAACGGTCAAGTAAATCATGTGAGGTTCACATGAAGTAAATATGTAGTTAACTTATAAGCTAGTGTTGCTTTAAAAAGCCACAAGATTTGTGTTTTACATGTTGGAGCACAAGAAAGTTGTTAAATTATTCTTTGATTGAACGCTTACTCAAAGAAATACCAAAATATATATATATATATATATATATATATATATATATATATATATATATATATATATATATATATATATATATATATATAAATATATATATTATAATCATATGTACTATATATTATATAATTATAAATATATATTGTATAATCTTGATTTCAAGTTGTCTAGAAGCTCTGTACAATAACATCAAATAAAATGACCATTTCACTGATAATGTGTAGTTTTGTGATCAATAGATTTTTTTTCATAGATGTCATTTATTTATAAATTCACATTTTGACTTATGACAAATTGCCATCAATAGGCTGTATAATAAATAAAACAACGGTTTTAATGACATTCCTTGTTGATTCCTTTTTAAGTCATCTAGCCTACATGTTAGTCCATTGTAGTATTTTAATCAAATGTTTTAACTGGTCTAACTCCGTTGTTTATACGGATAGTAACATTGATTTATATAATGTTCAAAACCAAGCATGTCAATCAAGTCCCAACATGACATTATGACTTTGCGTAAACATACACGGCACTTTCTAAAGCCAAATGGCGTGTTATCTGTACGAATTTTGAGCTATCCGTGTGTATGTCTACGCCATGTGATTTCGCGTGAATGTCTACGCCAAAATTAACCATTGTGTGTGTGTGTCCCCACAATGTAAATGGATTTATAAACATACTAAATTGTTTGTTTTTGAAAATGTAAAAATGCAGAATGTTTCTTGTGATGTGGTTTAGGGGCTGTGTGTGTGTGTGTGTGTGTGTGTGTGTGTGTGTGTGTGTGTGTGTGTGTGTGTGTGTGTGTGTGTGTGTGTGTGTGTGTGTGTGTGTGTGTGTGTGTGTGTGTGTGTGTGTGTGTGTGTGTGTGTGTGATGGGTAGGTTTAGGGGCTGTGTGTGTGTGATGTGTAGGTTTAGGGGCAGGGTGTGTGTGTGTGTGTGTGTGTGTGTGTGTGTGTGATGGGTAGGTTTAGGGGCTGTGTGAGTGTGTGTGTGAGAGAGAGAGAGAGAGAGAGAGAGAGAGAGATAGTGTGTGTGTGATGGGTAGGGGCAGTGTAGGGGAATAGAATGAAATGGTGTTGATAAACACGCTTAAATGCCATTATGCATCATGATTTCACGCCAAAATGGCATACGAATTGGCGTGTCATACATACGCCATTTCATGAGGTCAGTCTACAAGTCCTGAAAAGTGAAGCCAAAGTGTCTCGATTGGGTGGTTGATCCCAATATAGCTCATAAAGAAAAGTCAAGTCACCTTTATATAGCGCAGAAGAGTGAAATAAAAAACAAAAATAACCACTTTTCACTTTATAATAATCATAATGTGTTAATGTTCTTTTCATTGATGTACAACCTGTACATATCTGTTAACGTCTCAAAAAATAGTTTTAGGGGGTCCATGACCCTTTAAATACTGGACTGGCAAGAATTTTTGTCAAAATAGTTAGCAAGTTATATCTGTTTAAATGCATACCCTGTTTGGCTGCACATTTTGTAGGGCTGTCATGTCCATCACTGAACCCCAGCTGGGGTCTGAAAAAAGACAAAATATTATTAACCAACTGTACTAAGTGAAGTGAGATTTTGCAAGTGCAGTGTTTATCATGACATTACTTACAGTGAACTGGGTCTATTTGTGTAATATCACATGAGTCTCTCACTGTCATTTAGGGACTGTTGAGACGTATCTTCACATACAGTACAATACAAAATTATTTTACAATACATGACAAAATTACTGGTCATTGTAAGAAACAACAACAACAACTTGCCAAGTACTATCTGACCATAACCATTGTAAGTTAACTGATCACTTGATGATACAACTTTCCTTAGGTTGTCCTCCATGTTCTTATTCTGTGTGACGTTATAATTGTGAATGATGTTGCGCATCAAAAATGTGTGTCCTGATGGCGTGAGCATGTTCAGGAAATAATTGTTTTTGCGCATTGCAGAAAATAGTTGCTCTGCGGTTTGAGTATTTACCCATCCACAAAGTTCTGGGACTACTTGGACTCTCCTAAGAGCATCTCTTGCGTCTTTGGTGTTGAATTCATGGAATCGGTCATACAAAGCATAATGCTCTGATGATCCAGTCAAAGGATGGCAGTTGGTATCCTCCTCCTCCTTCTTAGTTTTCAACCATGGCAGATTAACTTTGAGCTTGCCTTCTTTTGCTAGCTGGATATTTGCTGCAGTGGGTTCAGCAAGTCTCCCTTCATGGGGACTGAAAGGTAGAGAATCTGCTTCGCGAAGATTAACGTGTGCTGCAAGACCTCTAGCAAAGTCATATATTACAACATTAGGAAAGTGCTTCCAACTCAGCAGCAAGTCTGCATAATCTCTGGGAGACTTTGCTCTTATGTTGAATTTGATGGAATAGACTACTCCACATGGACATGTAATGACTGCCCAACCACCTAAGCGAAAAGTACAATTTAAATAATGTGCAATTTGGAAAATTAAAAACAAAATAATTACAATGGTTGCTTTAAAAAAAAAAAGTAACACTTCAACTATTAACTTAGTTTTTCACAATTTAGTTTAGATTTTCATTAGGTTTTCAGAATTTCTTTATACCATACTCAAAGTTTGTGTCAATCTACCTACTTTTATCAACAATTTGTCAGTGGGTTGACTCAGAGACTAGTTTACTAGTTTTTCACTGACTTAAGTTTAGTGTTAATTAACCTATGCAAGTAGGTTTTTTAGCAGTTGAAAGTAAAGAAAGCATCATTGCTGAAAATTAAATGGCCATCAATATCAATTTTAAACTAATGGTACTTTTTTAATCAAAGCTAAATATTTATGTATTAATAAAAACATAATTATTGAATAATAATATATAGGCTATTTACCAGAAGCGACCCAAATCTGCTGAAAGATTTTGTCATATGCAGAGCGATTCTGCATCTCTATTCGCAAACGTAACACAAGATCCATCCTTGATCCCTTTGTGTCCAATCCACATTCTTTGCACAGCTTCCTTACTGCATCAACCTAAACATATGACAGGCTTTAGTTAAAACCAAAATTGTTGTGAAACATAAATAGACATTGTTAATTTGTTCTTAACTTAAGATTAAAGAGCTCATCATCTAACCTTTCCTCTGTGACATCAAGATCCAGAACATCACAGGACTTTGGTTTTTGTAGTTTTGCATGCTCAGTGTTTAGAACAATGTCTGACTTTCGGGTATTAGGTCCAATCCAAGGAGCCCAGCAATCATAACTTGGGCAAACTATGAAGGGATTTTTCCTGCCACCTTAAGAGACATTTAGAGTGTATAAGTAAAAATGTGTTTCTTTAGTTAAACAGACATACATTTTACACATTAAATAACTTACTTGAAAGAAATCCCCGGCCAATCATCTCCATCGTTACGGATTCCCAAAAAGAGACAATATTTGTATCACCCTTGAATTCTGATGGTGGTGTGGCTATTTCACTGACTGCAACACACACATTCACAAATCAGGAACATGCCATTTTTAGAAAGCATTTCTAATACAATGTGTACACAACACATACTTACAAGGAATACTGAAGACACCTTTCTTGTGGAGATCCATGATCGCTTCAAGTATGCTCATTACTCTGCTAACAGCAGTGTGATTCTAGGCATATTCACAGAGAATAAAGAGAAAAAAAACATGGCATTGTTACATGGCATAATACTTATACATGAAACAATATCAACATCAGTAGTTACACATATTACCTGAAGAGCATTGGGAGAATTACACACAAGTGTAGAGAAAGCAAAAGGTGGTCATAGACGTTATGGATACCATCAGTGAATTCCTGGTACCTGTTCATCATGCTGCAGTTACTACATACTTTGTAGTAAGTTGAAATTCCTTAATGGAGAGCAGAAAAGTTTAATACAAAATAACAGTACACTCTTTATACAATTTTAATGTTTTATTTAACAATATTTACCCTCAACTACCCCAGTAAAGGTCAGAATCTTTGCTCGTGAGGTTATAATGGTTGAGTCACTTAGAATGTGATTTCCTTCACATTCGGAGCACAATGTTTCCTCAAGAATTAGATGGTGACTAAATTCACTACCATGTTGTAGACCATTAACCAAATTTTGAGGAAGGTCCACAGGTAGGGATTTATTTTTCATCAAATAGCGCACCATCCTCTCTATTCCATCATCATTAGGTGGGTACTGATGATCACTGCAGTCATCCACACTCTCAGACTGCTGTTGAGGTTTCTGCATGGAATCAAAACTTTAGGTTGTCTTCACCTTCAGGAAAAGAGCTCTCTCACTTTGAAATAAATGCCATTTAGCTATTGCTTTGTGAATACATGCCTGTTTTGATTTGTTACATGGACAGGACCATGTGATCTTCTTACTGTCATATACAACAGTCACTCTTCCAAGTCTGCAGTAATAAGACATTTTTGGCTCATAGACTGATATATATTTTTTTGTTGAGGGCCCAGCAAATGTGATCATTACAGAAAGTGGCACATCTTTTTCGTTTGCCATGCATTGCCTTTCGATGCATGCATTTTTCCTGCTTTCTCCAAACCATTTCTCTTTCACCATCTCAGTTAGGGTTTCCTCTTTGAGATTAACAGAATTGCCATCATCTTTGGGACAGAAAGCCAAGGACATGAGATGACAGCACTCAAATGGTTTCAGGCCACTCCTTTGAGCAAATTCAGCAATGGCATTACATTGGTCTAGCTCACACATAACTTTGTCGTTTACACCCCAAATCCTTTTTGAACATGGATGGGAATTGATGGTGCACTGAAAGATTTAGCCACTGCAAAAATTCCAAGCTTACTGTCAATGCACTGGCAAAGTAAATGCCGTTCTAATGTGATGGCCTCTTTAACTGTGGTGTGTTTTCTTTTAATGTGAACACGCAAGTTCTTTTTATTCAATTCCATATCACAATGATCACATCTGATTCTGTTCTTCTTTGGTTGAGGACGATTTACTGTTGATTGCTTGGGTGGAACATGGACAGAGGAAATAGTCAGAGATGGAAATACTTGGGTGGATGCAGAAGGAGAAAATGGAGCTTCAGAAAGAGGGCAAGTTGTCCCAGGTTGCAAAGGTTGACATAAGGGACTTGTCCAAGACTGTGTCATTGCTGGAGTCTGAAACACTGATGTAACTGGAGATGAAGATGTTTGGATAGCCATGGGGCATGACAGGGGAGGCGCCTGTGTAATGACATTAGAAGTCTGTGCCGAAGCAGCAGTGGCCGTTGGGCTGTGAAGGACTGGAGATTGAGCTTCCTGGCCAGGAATAGCCAACTTTTGTTTACATTTTTGAAGGTGAGTAATTAACTGCACTTTTCTTATTACTGTAGCAGGACAGTAACAGCAGTGAAAATGTGCATTTTCTCTACAGTGTAAATTGCACTTAACAATCACAAAATCTGGGGGAAAAGTTACAAACATGCATTACTCTGATCAAATTTTATAAAATTTTACCAAAATCAAATTGATAGAGAAATTATACTCACCATCATGATGTACTGCCAATTTTAGATGATTCTCTACATGGTTATTAATTGACAGATGTGATGTCGTTTTGTACGTCTCACAAAAAGGACAGTGATACTGAGTACAGCACAATGTGCACCTTGAAATTACTGGAAAACTGCCCTTTTTAAAGACTAGAACAATGCAGTCGCAAATTAGTACTGATTAGCCGAGCAAAATAAGGTTCATTTTACATTATCTCTGCGGTCTGCCCACGTGCTTTTATGTCCTTAAGTATAATGAGAATCGATGTAGGCATCTTAAAAGTCGTCAGCTAAACACGCTTATAAACGTGTTTAGCTGACACTACTTTTAAGATGACAATACTATACATGTTGAAACAAACAAAAGTTATATATAAAGTCTTTACATATTAATTACCTTTTGATATACAATCACTGTTGTTAAGCCTTCGTTTTTCAGCAGATTCCTCTTGGAAAAACAACGAAAAGCATGTGCGATTGTTCACCAACTGTCTTCTGCACATGCGTGTATAACGTCATCAAAACACACCACCGCGCATGCGCGTGACAGAATCCAGTACGTATTGGATCTGATCCAGCTACGTCATCGTGCTGCATGCTGCAGCGAGGGGTGTCTCAAAGAGGGACATACCCGTAAATTCAAGCTTCGCCTTTGGCGTTTTAACACTCGATGGCACTGTGTCGAATGTGAAGAGGGGGATTGCTTGAGCCTGATATAGCCTACAATGTAAACTTTGCCTTACGCTAGTGATGTCGTACAATATACAGAATAACCATATCACTGATAAAAGTTACTTTACTAAGATTAGCTTGCATTCATCTGGGAACCTGTTTGCTGATAGCAGTGAAATGGTAAAAAATAACGAAAAGGTAAAACTATTATTCATTTTACATAGATGTCATAACCTACATGTTAACTGACAAATTAAATAACTGCAAATTATAATAGTTTTCTAAAGTAACCTCATCACTTGATCAAACTGGAAGCCATATTAATTTTGGACTAAATCGG
Organism: Gobiocypris rarus; assembly: GCA_023029165.1. Classification (NCBI taxonomy): domain Eukaryota; kingdom Metazoa; phylum Chordata; class Actinopteri; order Cypriniformes; family Gobionidae; genus Gobiocypris; species Gobiocypris rarus. The sequence goes on from CM040911.1 coordinate 44,532,976, forward strand.
CCACCGTAGGAGTTAAAACGAAATCGGAATTGAGAGGAACAGAAACTAATATTCACTGGATGGTCATATACATTTTCATCGCTAGATGGGGGAAAATATCACACAGTGTAGCTTTAAGATTGAACATTGGTCTAGGGAGTCAGCTCTGTATTTTCTCCTGCACAAGAGGCGTGATCAAAAATTACTCTGTATGCAATTGGATAGTCCTTCAACCAATCAGACCACAAGAGATCAACAGGCATCAAGCCATTGCTCTCTATCCGTCATTGTGTTAAACCTGTCAATAGCGGGCCAGGTGGATGAGCCAGTGTGGTTGGTTCCCACAAATGTGTAACAGACGCAGAATAAATTAATGTACAGGTTTCCAGCCTGAGCTGCAGGGTGAAATCAAATCACCGGCAGATCAGCTGTGTTTACCCAGTCTAAAAGAATGTGATAATCATTAAGAAATAAAATTTAAATTAAATATGTAGTGAAATAAAGTGGCCTTGGGCAGAGTACACTGCAAATAGGTTAGTGCTTCTAAAAAGAGAACACTTCTGCGATATAATTTTATTAATTATCAGATTTCAAATAATACAGTAATCAACATCTGAATAAGCATAATGTCCTCTAATGTTGCTGCATGTGCGGTCGCAGCAGTTCACGCGGTTTGAGCGGGAGAGCTCGCAAGTTTAGCTGGTGTAGAAGATTTTATTATTTAGAAATTAGCAGGTCAAGGCTAATTCAAAGACACTATTATGTTCAACTGTGTGCTGACGTTTCAAGAGTGTGTGTATTGACTTTGAGAATATCCTTTAGAAGGACAGCCAGAAGATTTGTGTCCAACAGAAAAATAACTCGGAATGGGGTGATATATGAGCCAGGTGTTTGAAGTCTGTTACCATAATAGGAAGACAATTATGGTATATAGCCCCTTTTCCACCGAAATTACCCGGAACAAATTGTACCAGGAACTTTTTTTACAGGAACTTTTTTCCCCCCAGACCTGCGACTGTTTGCGTTTCCACCGCGGTCTAAAGTACCGTGAAGATTAGGCAAATTAGTCCGGTGATGTAGGACTGCGCGCGACTGCTCGTCCCAGTCACCGACGGAGAGTAATATTTTTTGTGTGAGACTGTATGCAACAATAACAAGTATGGAGGAGATTCAAGCAGCACTGCTTTTGCTGGTTATGTACTGGTTGACTAAAGAGGTAGCCCAGTTAACAAAACGGCGGAAAAGAGAGCACTGATACTAAAGCGTATTCTGCTTTAAGCGTGTAAAGCTAGATTTAAAATAAGACAACGTATGTTATTATCAGCTATTATGGACATTGACCGTGAGATGGCGAGACGAACGCGCGCCACCGACAGAAAGAGCAATACTTTTAAAAATGCTGGTTGAAATAAAATGCTGCGTGAACTCAACCAATCAGCATGTTCAGCGCCCAAGTCCCACCCCCGAAAGTTCCCGAACTTTGAAAAAGTACTACCTCGCGAGCAGGGCCGTTTTGAGGGGTAAATATTTACCCGGAACTTCATTTAGACCCTGGTTCCTGCGGTCGAAACACACCGAGTACCACCCCAAAGTTCCTAGTTCCTGGGGAAAGTTCCTGCGTTGGAAACGCGGCTTATGTGACAGAAAGTCCAAGGAGGGGAGGAGCCGATTGCAATCTGCCCTCAGGCTTTGTTGTGTGGTGGTGTGAATGAAGCCTTTTCTGAAATCAATGATCCTTTGCGAAGTAATTTTTATAGAAAGAGAATTCTTCAACACCGGCTGAGGTGCACACTAACTCGCCACTTGTCTCTCGCTCCCCTGGCCTCGGCCTTGAGACTGGAGCGTGCAATTTTCTCACCATGTCACGATTTCTCGTTTTAATTAGATTTTTTTTTTTAAATCCTTGATTACATTTTTCCCTTGTAGAGATAAAAAAAATCCCTGAAGTAGCTCATTTCACGAACGAGAAAACATTAAAAGCATTGGTAAAGTATTGGCATTATATGTTAAACCCATTTAAAAATCATAATACAATCATAACATCAAAGTTTATTTTTGCAGTGTTTTTTTTTTTAGTTTTGGGTTTAAAGAGTTTTTTATATATATAATAAATAAGAATAACTGTTTTCAAACACAAAGCATTACTCAATTCTTTCAACTTAAGCACTTTATTAATATTAAACTGTTTGCCTGTACAGATTGACTTGACATGATGTTCTGAAGTGATTCTAAGTCAGCGGATCAGAGGACCAAATCCTCTAAAAGATGAAGAAATCCATGTAAAGTTGGGGAAAGGACAAAGACATAATAACCAGGAGCTATATTAATTTCATCAAAGGTAAGTTTTATTTGTGTGTGTGTGTGTGTGTTTGTTTCCCGTAAACCTTATCTCTTAATTACTTTAACTTCTATTATGCTAGATACACAATTGTCCACCAGAAATACAGTCTGGGATGTGTACAGTGTAACATGCATTCCTTGCATTATAATAAAATATAATAGATATAGTATAATACATTTCAAACTAGACCAAAGTGTTAGATCTAACAACAATAAAGATGGGAGCTAGGGGTGTAATGTTACTCACACTAGACGATCTGAACTGTGCCCAAGCATGTTTAACTAGAGTGATCGCTCCGTGAAGTCACCTCTCCTAAAGAGGTTTGTTAATATTTGGTCAAATTAGATTCATACGCATTATAACAAGATCTGAAGTGAATTCATTTTGTTGCTAAGAAATGTGATTGTGCAGTACACTATTGTTAAAAACACTTGTGTGTTAAGCGTATACTGAAAGCCTTGTCCTCATAAACCATGAGTAAATACACACACAAGTGTTGTAAACTATATTCTACTGCTGAGTCACATACTATAGTTCATAAACCATGAGTAAATACACACAAGTGTTGTAAACTATATTCTACTGCTGAGTCACATACAATAGTTCATAAACCATGAGTAAATACACACACAAGTGTTGTAAACTATATTCTACTGCTGAGTCACATACAATAGTTCATAAACCATGAGTAAACACACAAGTGTTGTAAACTATATTCTACTGCTGAGTCGCATACTATATTTCATAAACCATGAGTAAATACACACGTGTTGTAAACTATATTTTACTGCTGAGTCACACAGAATAGTTCATAAACCAAATCATGTCCTCATAAACATAAAAGCATATAAAGGTAGACATCTTTTATATTGATGTACGGATATTTTTTCGTTTTGATGATATTTTTAGATGTACATCAGGAGTTTTTGTGTAGACCGATGGTGCTTTATGTGGGGTGGGATGGGGTGGGAGTGGAAGGTTACTAGAATGAAGGTTCTATTTAGAATAACTAATGGAGTGATAACTTTATGATGGAAGTGCAATAATTCAAATGAATTTTTTAAATAAAATTTTAATGAAATTAAAATTAATGAAAACAAATTTACAGTCACTTTGGCACTAATTTCAGAACCTTTACTTTTTTTTTTTTTACTCTAGACACAAAGCTCACAACCAATGATCAAAATGCAAATTTTTTAAAACTAACACCTTTTTTCAATTGCTTGGATACAATACACATACAACTAAACATAAAAACATAACCGTTCAGTCATTTCTGTGCGGCTCAGTCCAAAGATCATGTGAGCCGATTTTGGACAAAAATTGGTCAGAATCTGTTTTTCATTTGCTTCAATATGTCACATTGTTTGGAAAATGAGAAATGAGATATCATTGAAATTGGCATAAAACAAAGAACATAATGACAAAGATATTCAATTTTGAACTTTGTTTTCAAAAGTTATAAGCGTTTTTGCCAAAAAACCTTATCTCTGGAACATTAGGTGGCGCTGTTTTGAGACTTTTCTACTGCTGTTGATCATGCAATTTTGTGAAGATATGTCAAATATTTTGAAAGATATCGCAATTTATGACAAAGTTCAAAATGGCGGACACAGGGTTCGTCTGATCCTGGCATATCCAGTATCCGCGGATTTGGCATGACACAAGGAATCCATAGACACCAGATTATGATTTTCTGACAAAGCGTTCAGAAGTTATAAGCAAAAATAGCCATTTTGCATATCTTATGACCTGTAGGTGGCGCTGTTCCCAACTTTGGCATGGACCCTCAGATCATTGGTCTGATGAAGCATACCAATTTCAGTTTCGATTGATCAAAGTTTGGCCGAGCTACAGCCTCTGACCTCGTTAAGTTCGCTACATCATATTTTTTTTTTTTTTTCAGAAGAACAAAAAATTCTGTTCAGTCATTTCTGTGCAGTTCGGTCCAAAGTTAATCTCTGCCAAGTTTTGATAGAATTGGACAAATTTTGAAGAAGTAGCAAAAAAACGTTACTTTTCCAAATTGCTGTTACTGTAATGGGCGGAGCTTTAATGAAAGATGATGAATGTGATCAGCAGGATGAGAGGAATCAGGTGTACTAGGTCTAGTTTCATTTCTCTGTATCAAAGTGTTCAAAAGTTATAACGATTTAAATAAATGATTTTATGCCTTTTTGAACTGGTGGTGGCGCTATGGAGTTGGTCTTAGAGACTCCAAATTTGGTCCATTTACTTTTGATGAACATATCTACAATTGTGCCAAATTTCATCATTTTCCTACTTATGGCTCATAGGGCTGCCATTGACTCTCATTTGGGAAGAATAATAAGAAAACTAACAGATACAATAGGGGCTTGGCCCCTAAATTTACTTTCAGTGCATTTACAATTATACATTTAAACATAGTTTAAAATATACTAAATATTTTTTAAAGTAATGTTCAAATAAGTACATAACTTTCATTTTAAGTATATTTCTCAAATATATTTTTTGAACATATACTAAAATACAATTATTTTAAAGTGTGTTAAAGTTGTATTGTGAAAATATTTGGCTAATTTACTTTTTATATATTTAAAGATTTCACAATTTTTTTTGTTGGTATATTTGCAAAGTACTATTGAAAAGGAATATACAGTCTTGTTCAAAATAATAGCAGTACAATGTGACTAACCAGAATAATCAAGGTTTTTAGTATATTTTTTATTGATACGTGGCAAACAAGTTACCAGTAGGTTCAGTAGATTCTCAGAAAACAAATGAGACCCAGCATTCATGATATGCACGCTCTTAAGGCTGTGCAATTGGGGTATTAGTTGAATTAGTTGAAAGGTGTGTTCAAAAATAGCAGTGTGGCATTCAATCACTGAGGTCATCAATTTTGTGAAGAAACAGGTGTGAATCATGTGGCCCCTATTTAAGGATGAAGCCAACACTTGTTGAACATGCATTTGAAAGCTGAGGAAAATGGGTCGCTTCAAGACATTGTTCAGAAGAACAGCGACTTTGATTAAAAAGTTGATTGGAGACGGGAAAACCTATAAAGAGGTGCAAGAAATGATAGGCTGTTCAGCTAAAATGATCTCCAATGCCTTAAAATGGAGAGCAAAACCAGAGAGACGTGGAAGAAAACGGAAGACAACCATCAAAATGGATAGAAGAATAACCAGAATGGCAAAGGCTCAGCCAATGATCACCTCCAGGATGATCAAAGACAGTCTGGAGTTACCTGTAAGTACTGTGACAGTTAGAAGACGCCTGTGTGAAGCTAATCTATTTTCAAGAATCCCCGCAAAGTCCCTCTGTTAAAAAAAGGCATGTGCAGAAGAGGTTACAATTTGCCAAAGAACACATCAACTGGCCTAAAGAGAAATGGAGGAACATTTTGTGGACTGATGAGAGTAAAATTGTTCTTTTTGGGTCCACAGGCAGTTTGTGAGACGACCCCAAACTCTGAATTCAAGCCACAGTACACAGTGAAGACAGTGAAGCATGGAGGTGCAAGCATCATGATATGGGCATGTTTCTCCTACTATGGTGTTGGGCCTATTTATCGCATACCAGGGATCATGGATCAGTTTGCATATGTTAAAATACTTGAAGAGGCCATGTTGCTCTATGCTGAAGAGGACATGCCCTTGAAATGGTTGTTTCAACAAGACCCAAAACACACTAGTAAACGGGCAAAGTCTTGCTTCCAAACCAACAAAATTAATGTTATGGAGTCCAGCCCAATCTACAGACCTTAATCCAATTGAGAACTTGTGGGGTGATATCAAAAATGCTGTTTCTGAAGCAAAACCAAGAAATGTGAATGAATTGTGGAATGTTGTTAAAGAATCATGGAGTGGAATAACAGCTGAGAGGTGCCACAAGTTGGTTGACTCCATGCCACACAGATGTCAAGCAGTTTTAAAAACTGTGGTCATACAACTAAATATTAGTTTAGTGATTCACAGGATTGCTAAATCCCAGAGAAAAAAATGTTTAGGCACTGCTATTTTTTTGAACACACCCTTTCAACTAATACCCCAATTGCACAGCCTTAAGAGCGTATATCATGAATGCTGGATCTTGTTTGTTTTCTGAGAATCTACGGAACCTACTGGTAACTTGTTGGCCACGTAGCAATAAAAATATACTAAAAACCTTGATTATTCTGGTTAGTCACATTGTACTGCTATTATTTTGAACAAGACTGTATTTGGAGAAAAATTAAGAATGCTTTTTTTTTCACCAGGGAAACTCCAGGTGTAGCAGCTGAAATCTGTGTGGTTTATTAAAGAGGAGATTGAAGACATGAGTTATCCAGAACCATCCAGAATAAAACATGAAGATACTGAGGAACAAACAGGTTGGTGCCATTCTTGATTCTTCATTGTTGACTGCTTTGGTAGATGTGGATTAATACTCAATATATGGATGACAAATTAACATAACCTTTACTGACAGAACAACCCTTGCGTAAAAAGAAGTTTATTCAATTGTGCTATTAGTTTACTTTTTTTTAAAACTAAAAACAAGAACATATACTTTTTATGTACTTCTCAGAAATATACTTGCAACTACACTTAAGTAAACTTGACTTAAACTTGTCAGAGAGGTCTAAGTATATTTGGCCCACTCTTGTATTCAATATTGTTATTGAGATATACTTAAGTATAATTAAGTATTAAAAGTTTACTTGGCTTGAAGTTTAATCTTTTGATTGAGTAGCCTTTTAAATATTTTTTTTGCATTGTTTTACACTGTTTTATAAACTTATAAACATTATTTGAAAATATTGAATTATAAAGAAAACAGTCCCAATTTAGTCCCAAGTAGAATTGAAATAGTACACTTACAAGTTTACTTCTAGTACATATATTAATATTAGAATACATTCATAAAGTATACTTAAAATATACTTGGCTTATGTATACTTCATAAAATGAACTTGAAGTATACTTTTTCGTAAAGGTAAACACATTTTTGGCACATGAACGTTCTGATACCTGATCTCTGTTGCGTTCTACTTTTAAATCAGGATTCACTTGAACTGAATCTAACTTTGTGTATTTTAGACCAGGTGGAAGTGAAACAGCAAAGACAAGAATTGAATGAAGTGGAGGAGGAACATCATACCTTTAAAACTCAAAGAACAAAAGCCCAAAAGCTGCACACCTGCACTCATTGTGGAAAGATTTTCAAACAAAAAGGAGACCTTAACAAACACATGAGAATTCACTCTGGAGAGAAACCGTATACATGCACTCAGTGTGGAAAATGTTTCACACATAAAGGAAACCTTAAAAAACACACAAAAGTTCACACTGGAGAGAAACCGTTTACCTGCACTCAGTGTGGAAAGCGCTTCACAGAAACAGGAAACCTTAAAACACACATGAGAATTCACACCGGAGAGAAACCGTATAAATGCACTCTGTGTGGAAAGTGTTTCACATGGTTTACTGATCTCAAAAATCATCTGCGTGTTCACTCTGGAGAAAAAACATTTAACTGTGATCAGTGTGGTAAAACGTTTATTTCATCATCGAGTCTAAAACAACACCTGACAGCTCATTCTGATGAGAAGCCTTATGTGTGTTCTCTCTGTGGAAAGAGTTTTTCATGGCTGAACGGTTTTAAACAGCACCAGAAAACGCATGATGAAGTGAGAGATCATGTGTGCTGTGACTGTGGGAAGAGCTTTACAACATCTGGCCATCTGAGGCGGCACCAAAGAACTCATACTGGAGAAAGACCTTACAAGTGCTCATATTGTGACAAGAATTTCACTCAGTCTGGAAACTTGAAATCACATGAGCGAGTTCATACTGGAGAGAAGCCGTACCACTGTACTCAGTGTGAGAAGAGTTTCACCCAATCAAAGAATCTAGTGATTCATATAAAAAAGCATTGTTCTGTGTCACAGTGAGCAAATGTTTTAGGCCATAAGGTGAACTAGGAAAAAGTGTCTAAAAAGTGATTTTTGTTCCCACACCTGGGCACTACTTTTTAAATGAATGTTTGCATAGACAACACCCTTTTTGACTTTATGTTAAAAGTTCTCCACAAAATATCCTGCAGTTTTTTTGTCACAATCCATTAATGTATATAATTGTGAATAAAAAAAAAGAAAATCTTATACTGCTGGTTTTGTTTGTAACTGTATTTTTATTCATTTTAGCAACACAAAATATCTCAAACAGACATTTATACATGTACCTTAACATTTGAGATTGACATTGGTGCATTACTATACTCAAGTGTGAATGTAGACCATGAAATATGGCAAATTTGTAGAAAATACTCTTCAATTTAACAGATTAGCACCAAGCTAAATGAAACATACACATTGCAAATGTAGCAAAACTGTGTTTTATAGATCAACATTTTCTGTAGGCCCTTTAATTTAAAACAATTCCACAATAGATTACAGTTAAAAACCAGCCTAAAATATGACAGCACGTCTTTACTCATCAGTATCATCCCTATCACTTTCATCAGAGCCATCATTCCATGTAGCCCTTTCCTCTGTTTCCTGGGAAACATTTGCACAATTTTGACACCGACATAAATCAGTACAAGACAGTCTTGCAGACATACAGGAACATCTTCCGGTCTCACATTTGCCTTGCTTGCAACTGCAGTGGACTACCTGCAACACACTTTCAGGGGCAGGGTTTCTAGTCATCCACGTCACGGTTAACTCCCCATCCTCAAGGTGCCATCCATTGCCAACGGGTGAAGGGGCACACATTGAACTTTTCAGAGAATGTCTCATTATGGCTGATTGGTAGTTTGTTCTTTTGCAGTGTTGGTACAGGGCGTCACTTGTTGGGGGCAGGGATAGTTCTGGCAAAGCTGAGGATGCCATCCTGGGCATACAGGTGGCAAACATATTTGCAAAGTAGTTCAAAGGTAGACTGGTCCAGGTCAAAACTGCTACCCAAATTTGTAAATGCAGCCAGGTATTCCTCTTTCTCGCAAGCAACAGAAAATGTCTTTCTTTTGCCATTGCCCTAAAAGGCACTTGTAGAGTCACAGCCTTAGAAGGTATGGATCCCAATAAGTGCCAAACACACACTGGTGCCAATAGCATTTGACACCTTACCTAAGTCAATGATCCTTGTTTTGTTGCCAACCCCCGTGAAAAAATACAACTTACATGGTAAGTCTGGCTGCAGACTTAAAGCAATCACTGCCACATCAGTATCAGGGCTCTTGATGACTACGGTTCGATGTTCTCGTGAAGCATTTTGTTCATGTAAAAACACCCTGGTGTCACATTCCTCATGATCACATGTCAGATCTTCAACAGCACTGAGAGTCTGTAAACCCTCCTTTACAGTCAGACAGTGACACAGGTCTCCATGTGCTATATACAAGCTCAAGTCCTTGCCCACAGTGGTAAGATCAGCATCTTTCCATGCAACATAGAGGAATTCTGCCAGTGCCTCTTTGTTAGTTCCATTTGATAGAAACTTTTTTCATTGTGTTGGTCTCTTCTGATCCAGTCCATAGATTTTCACCGTTTGGGTACCACCAGCAGCTCTATGTGACCGTTCTTGATTTTTAATACTCATTTCCGGATACTGGTCAATCACAAAGTCTATCCGTGTACAGTTGTGCTTCAGAGCAAGCTTGACTATGTACTGCAGTATGGTGTCAGCGAACTCTCCAAAGGTATTTGGTATGGACCGAATTGCTTGAATGACTGCCATGCCATCGAAGAGATTTCAAGATTCAAGAGTTTTATTTGTCACATACACAATTATATACAGAATATATAACTGGCAGTGAAATGTAAAAATGTAAAGATGGAGAGAATGGCTCCATCTGCCGGAACTTTGTCAACTAAACAGTCTCCACCTTTGGTTTCCAATAAATCCATTAGAGCTGATTTGTTTGTTTTAGCAAGTGAACCATCGGCACTGGCTAAAGGATATGACACAGTTCCCAAGGAGTATGACAGAATTTCCCGCAGGTCTATCTTTCTACTTTGACCTATGACAAGTAGTCTGGAGAATAGCTTCTTGTCGGCACGCAGAATCACTTCCTTGCCTGCTGCAGATTTCTTCTTTGTCTTTGCTTGATCACTGAAGGTCTTTAGTTTTTGTGTTTTGATAGGAGCAAATATGTCAACTTATGGTGATAACAGTCTATGGTCCATAAACTCTTTGACAGCGTTTTCCCCATTTCCTGAAGCTGCAAGCAAATCCCTCATGATTTCTTCAGCTGCTACTGTCCCAGAGCTAAGACACACAATACCATCTTGGTGTGTGTCAAAAGGATTCAGCATGGAATCTAGGGTGGAGATTATTCTTGTCACATCTTTTTCATCAGCATGAATTTGTGTGTTGTCAAGGTCTTTTCGTTTCCTTATATCAGGAGATTTACCTGCCATTGCCTCACATTGTCTTGCTATAGCTGCCCTTTCATGTTGCGACAATATCCAGCGATGTAATGCAGCTCGATTCTGTGTAAGCCCTGTCCAACCACCCTTTGTCTTGGAATCTCTGTTGCATGTTTGCTCAATGGCCTGGTCACAAGCAATCGAGGCAAATCCATGGACACTTTGGCGTTGGACAGTCCACTGGCCTTTAACACAGAGCTCATTGTGACAAGAAGGATGTGTGAGGGGCAAATTGACCATTTCCAGCCAGTATGAAGGTAAATACCTAGCATAATTGACACGATCGTATGCAAAAAACCATGCCATCATCAAGCGCACTGTTGACAAGTGAAGCTGCCAGTCCGATTCTCGTGTTGCTCTCACAAACAGAAGGAGTATCTGTACAATGTCAATGTATGAACTCCAGAAGGCAAACGTTGGGTTTTCTGCACTTCTTCGTTTCACAAAGTCTTCATATTTTGAACACATTTTGTCAAATTTCTCATTTGCACTCAGAACATCAATTTTTCTGTCCTGGAATGCACATTTGAGCTCATTGATTACATCCATTTACTCATCTCTCTCCTTTGGTGGCAAAGAGTCTAAGAAGGTAAGAAGTCGGATGCGTTGCAGACTCTCATACAGAAGTTTGTGTGCCCTCATGCTGCGGTTGTAGTGATGACCACTGATCACTCCATTGATGGATCCTGGAGCAACAACTTCGGACTCAATGAGTATGTCTTGTAGTCCTGCATCTCCAAACCTTTTTCCTAGAATGCCCAGGTAGGACATGCAAGTGTGAAATTCACCTAGTCTAATCACTAAACGCCGAGTAAAATCATCATCTTTCCAGCGGATTTGCTGAGCTTTGGCATATATAGCTTGGTCAAAAACTAACACTATATGGTCCAGTTCTAGCTGATCAGCAATCTGGACACTTCGCTTCAGAATTGTGTTGACTGTTGACATCTCTGTCGTTGAAGCCTCAATGACTGGAAGATAATATAGCGCTGACTTTTGCAGAGTGCCATCACCTTGAAGCAATGTATGGAAACCTGTCCAGCTTGGGATTGAGCATCTTTCAGAATCCATGGACTTTACAAAAACATACGCCAGTTCAGTTTGTGTAGCAGACATGGTGTTCAATTTGTATGTGTCCGTTTGTAATGGAATACTTTCAAGATGATACAAGTTCTGTGGTCCTTGTCTTTTAGACTGATGGTACAGTTCTACAGGGATGATGAAATTCTGATGATGAAACTCCTTTCTGTAGTGGTTGTCTGTTTGTTGTTGACACAGTTTCAACGACAGAACTTTGCAGCATAATCCCATTTGTGTGGTGGGTAGTTCCACGACCTGACAGTGTCTCCTCCCCAAAGTCAATATTGTCCCACACAAGTATTGTAGGAACCTTCTTTGAGAATCCCTTTGGTATTTTGTCTCTGCCCTCAACTAGTTGTAGTTGGGCAAGGCTAGTGTCTAGACTAACAACTGTGTCCCATGAAGCACAATGTCCTAGTCTATTTAGAAGTGACACAATTTGTGACGAACCTGTTAAATGGCGTACAGTTAGACCAAGACACAATGATTTAGGGGTCTGCCTCCGTCCCTTAGATGCGAGATACACAATTTCTTGACAAGTAGATATTACTTTAAGGTTCAAATCATCTGGAATATCAACATAATGGGCCAATGTTGGTTCCTCAGTTGCACCAATAATCCAGGAAATCAGATTGTACAGTTCGAGTGGCACAACAGATTTTGCTTCACTCACATTTAAATCATCTGACGTGGGTGGCCACGGGCATGTCATACCGGGTGAGTCACATAGAAGCATCTTTAATATCAATGCCGCACTATAAAGTGTCCTTGTGTCCTCTGTAGCATTGACAGAGGCCATTGAAATTCGTCTTTGCGGACCAGCTGTTCTACTTGCCATGTTTTCATCATCACTTTGGCTAGTTACCTCAGTTGACTCTGTCGTTTCTGTACCTGATGGATGAGGTAGCCTGTCTATTAGCTTATCTGCAGACAGTGTCTCAACAAAAACCAGCTCACTGATGTTGCGCTTGCTGGGGGAGTGAAAGACCAGTTGGGGAAAATCACGGGTCAACCTCCTCTTCAATTTATCCTGCCTGAAACAAATTATCACAACGGTATAAATAAAGTTATATTAACACTGAAAACATGAATGAACATACACTGTATCAGCTTCTACACATTTAAAAAAATATGATTATCATTATTATAAATATTACGGCTGTGTATCGGCAAGTATCTGGCAAACCGATATGTATCAGGATACAGGGCTTGCGATGCGATATATTGCGATAGTGTAAGCAAGGCGATATATTGGGATCTTTCTTATTTTAGTTATAGGATACAATTTTAAGAAAGTTGTCATAAAGAACACACCACCAAATGCAAACCAGAAACACAGTGGGAACTGCATTTGCGCTAATTATTCCCTGTAACATTCAATATGAATAAACCACTTTTTTTGCAGTACGAGTAAAGGGGGACAAATAAAGTGCTTGCAGGATTCTTTAGTTAAATTAAAAGTATGAGTGTAACAGTGTAAGCTGTTATAAACAGACCATATACATTTTTAGACCATGCTTTAAAGGTTCAGTTTCAATTTACAATTGTAACATGCAGTGTCCTAACATTTTGATTTGAAGTACTAGCATAATGGCACGTCACTAAGGTTAATGCCATTGTAGTTCGCTGCTAATAATGGGGATGAAAGAATAGTTTAAGTTCCCGCTACGGTGTACAAAGCCAAAGTCTGACGTCATTTCGGTTTTCGTTACAGACGAGGTATGTATGTTGCATAAAAGCTGCCAAAGAAACTCATGGTATTTGAAATTACCTGTAGTTTGAAGCATCAAGATCTTCATGCTTTTTCACAAAAAGGTAAAAGATCCTTCTTAGCTGCGTCATCGTCAGCACCTCTTGGTTTACAATTATTCTATGGCGGATGATCCTCTCACAGAAGATCTTGTAGCTGGCATCAAAGGTTGGATCATTTCTGAAAAGAAAACATTAAAAATGGAAACAATATATTATTTTGTGTGCCGAAACTATTTCATCATGGATTCTATTTAAAATACAGTATAAATAGTAGAAAATCCAAAAAAATTTATCAAGCGAATTGTGAAGATATATTTTATTTATTCTTCAGAAAGAAAATGCATTGGTAATAAATTATTTGTAGTTTCTTCTACTTTCACAAACCACTACACATTTTATCACATGTTATCATATTGAATATCTGTGAAGTCAAGACTGTTTAGTCAAACCGAAAATATACAGTGTGTGAAGAAATTATGACAAAAATGCACATTTATGCCACATAATTGTTTATGAACTAATGCAGATGAATAATGACTGTTTATATAGTAATATACACTCACCTAAAGGATTATTAGGAACACCTGTTAAATTTCTCATTAATGCAATTATCTAATCAACCAATCACATGGCAGTTGCTTCAATGCATTTAGGGGTGTGGTCCTGGTGTATTTTAGACTCCCTCGTCTGAACTTGAAAGAGCAGCTGAAACTGCAATAGTAAGGCATTTCAAAATAAGACTAAATGTACTTCGAGCTTGTTTTTAATCGTATAAGTCACGTATTATATATGATTTTGGTTACACAATAAACTGTAATTTCATTCCCATTTAAATCATAGTCAGGAGGAAAGACTAAGAACAGTTTTTGATACATTCAATAAAGAATAATATAATAGTTCACTAAAACCATTAAAAAAATTAAACAAACTTATTTCAAGCTTTAGCTTAACCTGTTATACTAACAAAAACAGAAATACAACATTATAAAAACTATATAACAAAGTGAATTGAGTTTATTTTTCGTGTATTTTTGCACTTGAACAGTCAAACAATAATTTTGTGCCCCATACATGGGAACGGGATTAAACGAAAAACGTCTTCACCTTACGGTCTATTTCTTCAGATCCAAAACGGTCAAGTAAATCATGTGAGGTTCACATGAAGTAAATATGTAGTTAACTTATAAACTAGTGTTGCTGTGAAATGCCACAAAATTTGTGTTTTACATGTTGGAGCACAAGAAAGTTGTTAAATTATTCTTTGATTGAACGCTTACTCAAAGAAATACCAAAATATATATATATTTATATATGAGTATATATTATAATCATATATAGTATATATTATATTATATAATTATAAATATATATTGTATATATATTTATTGTATATATATAATATAAATATATGTTTCAAGTTGTCTAGAAGCTCTGTACAATAACATCAAATAAAATTACCATTTCACTGATAATGTGTAGTTTTGTGATCAATAGATTTTTTTTCATAGATGTCATTTTGTTTATAAATTCACATTTTGACTGTAACAATATTGACTATGAGTCTAATATCTCGGGGAATAATTAACTCAAAAGGGATTCCATATTCATGAATTTATAAATATAATTTGCTAGTCGTTCATTACATTATTTAAATTTTCCGATAAGGAAAATGTTT
This sequence comes from Gobiocypris rarus, assembly GCA_023029165.1. NCBI lineage: Eukaryota > Metazoa > Chordata > Actinopteri > Cypriniformes > Gobionidae > Gobiocypris > Gobiocypris rarus. The sequence continues at coordinate 44,548,204 of CM040911.1, forward strand.
AATTAAATACAAGTAACCTTTACGGAATTGCTTGAAATTATCTTACTAAGTTTGTCCTGCAAATTAGTTATAGACTTTCAAATCAATTCTCAATAAGGGGTTACTGCTTTACGAGCACATAAGACACATTAACTTTACTGATCAGGACAACTTAATATTTCATATGTTCGTACAGTTTGTCTTACTACAATAGTAGCACAAGATAGCTTTAGGTAACGTTTAAAATCGTAAGTTTCATTGACTTCATGCATGTGGAGGAATAACAGATTCCATTCAAAAGTACCTTTTTGAAGTTTAATAGACACAGACTAAAGATAACAATACAATTCACACAGAAAGTACATACTAAATATGCCTAAAGAGAGTAGAAATATAGACAGTAAACGAAAGTAATATGGTACCTAAATGAAAAGAATGAAAGAAAACAAAAATAAAGAGAGAGAGAGAAGATAACAGCGTTCACTTCAGTTCGTTACAAAGAGCCCTCAATGAATTAAACTCGTCCCTAAAAGGGGAATAACACAACCTTTCAACAGCAGTTTGGATTGTAGAAATAAGAATACTTGCTTTGGTTTTGGCTTCTCGCGTGTGTGCGTGTATTCTGAGTTCAAATGTCCCGCGCGTCCGGTGGTTCTTTTCGAGGTCGGTTGGGTGTGGCTCTCGGTTTGCGGGGAAGAAGTTCGGCCGGATTCAGGTCTCTTGGAAATTGTTTCTGGAAGTTGCTGTTTCCTCCTCTCTGAAGAATGCCCTCGGGGGCTGGAAAGCGGGTGGCGGATTGCCTGCGCGGAGTGCAATGCAATGCACTAGCAAAAGGCATGAGGGTCACATTGGTACTTGTAGATCAGGTAGAGCGACGCCCATTTCCTGGATGGTCCAATGGATCTGAGCGTTTTCTGCGCGAAACAAAGTTCTTTGCTCGGCTGAGTTCCTCCTCCTGGCTACTATCCGGGGAAAACATGCTCATGCATTTTTCCTTACAAAGCTGGTATTTCTGTAATAATGCATGTCCTTTAAACTTCTTTTACAAGATTCGGTACGATCGCATTGTTCTGATCACAAGGATACCATGAACCACTGGTCTGAGAGGTGGAAACACACAAATCCAGGTTTTCCACTGTCTATTGTCGTACACAGCTTGAGTTAACATTCATATAATCCTCTAATTATTACAGACACATATAAAAACACTTCAAGCAGAAAAGTATACATTTAATACGTTTTTGAGGTGGCTTTTAACCATCTATTCTTCCATGGTCTTGGTGAACATTTCATGTGTGTTTCTCGTGTGTGTGTGTGTGAGGTGTCCGATTACACGGCCTGGCCATTTGGGGCAATAAAAGTCACATGACGATCATTGCTTATCTTTCCTGTAAGAAGTGTGTGTGACTAGGTGTGTGTGTAGCGCGTGGACTTTTCTGGCTCGGCCATTTGGGAGCCATAAAAGTCAAGACGAACTCGTTTGTTATCTCCCAAGGGTGATCAAAGAGTGGTCTTTCAGACATCGTGGTGCCGTTTCATACCATAAATTGTATCGGTATGCCGGGGGGGTTAGACATGGGTTTTAGTATGATCTGATAACGCCTCAAGAGATGCGCGAGACATCTGGCCGTTCGCCAGATGAACAGACCGTCATTGTGGCTACATGACTTACGATAAATTGCCATCTATAGGCTGTATAATAAATAAAACAACGGTTTTAATGACATTCCTTGTTGATGTGTGCGTTTAAGTCATTTAGCCTACATGTTTGTCCATTGTAGTATTTTAATCAAATGTTTTAACTGGTCTAACTCTGTTGTTTATACGGATAGTAACATTGATTTATATAATGTTCAAAACCAAGCATGTCACACAAGTCACAACATGACATTATGACTGCGTAAACATACACGGCACTTTCTAAAGCCAAATGACGTGTTATCTGTACGAATTTTGAGCTATCCGTGTGTATGTCTACACCATGTGATTCCGCGTGTATGTCTACGCCGTGATTCTGCGTGAATGTCTACGCCAAAATGAACCATTGTGTGTGTGTGTCCCCACAATGTAAATGGATTTATAAACATACTAAATTGTTTGTTTTTGAAAATGTAAAAATGCAGAATGTTTCTTGTGATGTGTAGGTTTAGGGGCAGGGTGTGTGAGAGAGAGAGAGAGTGTGTGTGATGGGTAGGTTTAGGGGTAGGGGCAGTGTAGGGGGATAGAATGAAATGGTGTTGATAAACACGCTAAAATGCGATTATGCATCTTGATATCACGCCAAAATGGCATACGAATTGGCGTGTCATACATACGCCATTTCATGAGGTCAGTCTACAAGTCCTGAAAAGTGAAGCCAAAGTGTCTCGATTGGGTGGTTGATAGCTCATATCAACCAATATAGCTCATAAATAAAAGTCAAGTCACCTTTATATAGCACAGAAGAGTGAAATAGCTCAGAAAAACAAAAATAACCACTTTTCACTTTATAATAATCATAATAAATGTTAATGTTCTTTTCATTGATGTACAACCTGTACATATCTGTTAACGTCTCAAAAAAATAGTTTTAGTGGGTCCATGACCCTTTAAATACTGGACTGGCAAGAATTTTTGTCAAAATAGTTAGCAAGTTATATCTGGTTAAATGCATACGAATACTATGTTTATAAGTATTTTGATGCTTAATAGGATCCAAAAGCCTTCATAAACACTTCCATTGATAACCAATTTTGACCAAATAATTGAGTTCCCTTTCAGTCAGTCACATTCTACATTAGAAGACATGTCAGAAAGACTCACTCGCAAGCCCAATCACTTTTAAGTTGGTACAAAACGACCAACTAAACGACCAACAGCAAAGTACCTTGATCTGCGGAATTTGCATAGCAATCTTCAATCCAAGCCTGGGGTATATAAGGAGAGCACGTTGTTAGGGGTATAACAGCTTAGACCCAGAGACCAATTGTGAAGACGGAAGACCAAGAGTCAAGAGTGCAATTAATTAAAGAAAATTTTACTTAAGAATAGTTTGCAGTTTCATCAGCAGAAGCCAGCTTCAAGTCTCACAAGGAGTTCGTACTTCCCTTCTACCAGTCTCGTCCTACCGTACATACAATTGTCCCAACAGTTATACTGTTTTCAAGGTCTAACCACGTCATTACTTCATGGTGGATGATTCTGAATGGCTCAGAGAAAATGCACAGTCATGGTAAATTTCCACACAAGGATAGATAGCAGAGCATATCACTAAACTAGATAGACTAGCTGTCGCCCCATGACTAGATTTAGATCATTGTTGACCTCGGAGGTTGCAGAAAGGCATCTTCACGTCTGGTGTTGTGTGCAGAAAATATCCATCTTCAATATTGGGCCTGCACAGATCATGCAACACACACACACACACAAAAAGCTCTTTAGCATCACAGATCTCCCAAGATCTGAGAGTCTTAACTACATATCAACAAAGCACTTCACCAAAACATGCTGATAGCATGTTCTTTCTCTTAATCAGAGGTACAGACAGTAGTACAGGCAATATTCATCTTGATTCTTTAGAGTTTCAGTAAAAGGAAATATAAAATGAATAAAATAAAAATGAAAGACAAATCCATATTTAATCTCTGGAAGATGGGCTAAGTGAGCAAGCACTGTTACTGCCCTCCCAGCATGTTAGAGGTGTGATACCTCCAAAATCATTGTTGCTATCAAGTGTTTAGTGACACATCACACATCATAGGCCAGATGCCACTCAAAGACCAAATACAAACTTTAGAAAACATCAAAAGAAGAACAAATAATCAGTGGCTCTATTGAGTAAAATCAACTGGAATTAATCATTAGAAATAAGAGGATAAATATTAATTAAGGCTTTGATTATGAATTTAATTAGGCTATTTACAGGTATATTGAAGTGGAAGAGAATTCCAGAATGTATTCTTTCAATGTGCAATCTTGCATTCAAGCTTTCGTTTCACAGTCAAAATGTACTGTGCTTTAAGATAATTAAAGGTGTGCTGAATGAGTCTAGACTCTTCCAGTGTTGGTGTGATGGAGCTTTTCAACAAGGATTGCTGAGTCCTGCTTCTGTCGCAGTTCTTTGTGGTGCTCGTGTTCTCCCATGAATGCTTCAGCACTACTGAAAGAGTTATTTCTCTAAAAGAGCTGCACGGGTGCAGTTTGATCCTTTTTTAAGATGACATTCTGCCTGTGAGTTTCTGGGTGCGATTGATATTTACATTCGTATGACAGTCACAATCAGTCTCTCACACGTTTGGACATCCAGCATGCTGAGGCTGCGTTCGTGGATGAGTCATGTACCAATTGTGGGAAGATGACCATTGTGATGATGAGATCAAAACTTGCATGCCACAGAGAGCGAGGTAGAGTCCCCTATGCCATACCTCATTTTAGTTCCCCTTCACGTGAGGGGGCTACTGCAGCTGATGGCCAGTGTGATCTTAAGGTGATGTGTGGGCTTCCCAGGTGAACATTCCATTTCATTCAGGCCTCCGACGGATGAACAAATGTCAATTACCGCATCACAAAGCAGGTTCAAGTGCAGAGATGAGGATTTGGCTGCATTGCCACCATCGGGGATGGTAGCATTGCCTGAGTCTGATCCGGAGCTGAAGGCCATTCTTTCCAGAGCAGCTGATAGCATTGGGCTTAAGTGGAAGCGTTCAAGGCAGGAGAACTGGTTCCTGGGCGCGGCCCACGCATATCACCTGCAACTGCCCCCAGTTCCATTCTTGCGTAAGTACATGAGGACTACCCAAAACCGTTTGGGTGCTACCTCTGCCTTCACTGACCTCAATGGCGGTGCGGCCAATGGGTATGCAGGGATTTCCCCAGTGGAGCGCTCCCTTGCAATGCAACTGTGTCCTCAGAGCACTTTCACCTGGTGTGGCGATCCCAAGCACCCGTCCAAGGCCTATAAGTTCTCGTCCACTTTTGTGCTAAAGGTTACAGAGCTCAGGGTCAGGCCATGTCTGCCTAGCATTCCATGGCCATCCTGCAGGTGCAACAGGCCAAAGTTCTAAAATACATGCACGAGGGCAGTGCTGACCCTGGGCTTTTGCAGGAAGCGTGCACTGCCACCAAACTCGGATGCCACCTATGGCTTAACCTGGCTAATATGAGGGAGGCTGAGCGAACCCGTTTCCCTAACTCCCCGATCTCCCAAACAGGCCTCTTCTGTGATGCGGTCAAGGATTTTACCCAGCAGTTCTTGGTTGCCCAGAAGGAGTCTGAGGCCATCTGCCGCCACCTCGGCCTGCCTGCCATCGAGGCAGCACCCCATATTGACAGAAAAACTAAGAATTGTTGACATTTTTGCAGATTTATTAAAAAAAGAAAAACTGAAATATCACATGGTCCTAAGTATTCAGACCCTTTACTGTGACACTCATATATTTAACTCAGGTGCTGTCCATTTCTTCTGATCTTCCTTGAGATAGTTCTATATTCTTCATTTGAGTCCAGCTGTGTTTGATTATACTGATTGGACTTGATTAGGAAAGCCACACACCTGTCTATATAAGACCTTACAACCTTACAACCTCCTGAACTCCAAACTGAATGTCAGAATGGTAAAGAAAGGTGATTTAAGCAATTTTGAGCGTGGCATGGTTGTTGGTTGCAGACGGGCCGGTCTGAGTATTTCAAAATCTGCTCAGTTACTGGGATTTTCACGCACAACCATTTCTAGGGTTTACAAAGAATGGTGTGAAAAGGGAAAAACATCCAGTATGCAGCAGTCCTGTAGGCGAAAATGCCTTGTTGATGCTAGAGGTCAGAGGAGAATGGGCCGACTTATTCAAGCTGATAGAAAAGCAACTTTGACTGAAATAACCACTCGTTACAACCGATGTATGCAGCATAATGTTGCCTGGTCTGATGAGTCTTGATTTCTGTTGAGACATTCAGATGGTAGAGTCAGAATTTGGCGGAAACAGAATGAGAACATGGATCCATCATGCCTTGTTACCACTGTTCAGGCTGGTGGTGGTGGTGTAATGGTGTGAGGGATGTTTTCTTGGCACACTTTAGGCTCCTTAGTGCCAATTGGGCATCCTTTAAATGCCACGGCCTACCTGAGCATTGTACCATGCCCATCCCTTTATGACCACCATGTACCCATCCTCTGATGGCTACTTCCAGCAGGATAATGCACCATGTCACAAAGCTCAAATCATTTCAAATTGGTTTCTTGAACATGACAATGAGTTCACTGTACTAAAATGGCCCCCACAATCACCAGATCTCAACCCAATAGATGGAGCATAATAGAGCATCTTTGGGATGTGGTGGAATGGGAGCTTCGTGCCCTGGATGTGCATCCCACAAATCTCCATCAACTGCAAGATGCTATCCTATCAATATGGACCAACATTTCTAAAGAATGCTTTCAGCACCTTGTTGAATAAATGCCACGTGGAATTAAGGTGAAAGTGGGTCAAACACAGTATTAGTATGGTGTTCCTAATAATCCTTTAGGTGAATGTATGTGTGTATATATATATATATATATATTTAAAAAAATCTGCTGCACTTAAGGTTCCTAAGAGCACAGTGACCTCCATAATCCTTAAATGGAAGACATTTGGGACAACCAGAACCCTTCCTAGAGCTGTCGGGGGAGAAGAGCCTTGGTGTGAGAGAGGTAAAGAAGAACCCAAAGATCACTGTTGCTGAGCTCCAGAGATGCAGCCAGGAGATGGGAGAAAGTTGTAGAAAGTCAACCATCACTGCAGCCCTCCAGCAGTCAGGGCTTTATGGCAGAGTGGCCAGACGGAAGCCTCTCCTCAGTGCAAGACACATGAAAGCCTGCATGGAGTTTGCTAAAAAACACCTGAAGGAGTCCAAGATGGTGAGAAAGAAGATTCTCTGGTGTGATGAGACCAAGATATAACTTTATGGCCTTAATTCTAAGCGGTGTGTGTGTAGAAACCCAGTCACTGCTCATCACCTGTCCTATACAGTCCCAACAGTGAAGCATGGTGGTGGCAGCATCATGCTGTGGGGGTGTTTTTCAGCTGCAGGGACAGGATAACTGGTTGCAATCGAGGGAAAGATGAATGCGGCCAAGTAAAGGGATATCCTGGATGAAAATCTTCTCCAGAGTGTTCAAGACTTCAGACTGGGCTGACGGTTCAACTTCCAACAAGACAATGACCTTAAGCACACAGCTAAAATAACGAAGGAGTGGCTTCACAACAACTGTGACTGTTCTTGAATAGCCCTGCCAGAGCCCTGACTTAAACCCAATTGAGCATCGCTGGAGAGACCTGAACATGGCTGTCCACCAACGTTTACCGTCCAACCTGACAGAACTGGAGAGGATCTGCAAGGAGGAATGGCAGAGGATCCCCAAATCCAGGTGTGAAAAACTTGTTGCATCTTTCCCAAAAAGACTCATGGCTGTATTAGGTCAAAAGGGTGCTTCTACTAAATACTGAGTAAAGGGTCTGAATACTTAGGACCATGTGATTATTTCAGTTTTTCTTTTTTAATAAGTCTGCAAAAATGTCAACAATTCTGTTTTTTCTGTCAATATGGAGTGCTGTGTGTACATTAATGAGAAAAAAAATGAACTTCAATGATTTTAGCAAACGGCTGCAATATAACTGAGTGAAAAATTTAAGGGGGTCTGAATACTTTCCGTACCCACTGTATATTGGAGTGATCCTTCTTTTGCTTTGCCACTTTCAATGTAATCACTTTCTCTGGTTATTCTGTTCACTGGGAGAATAGTGTATTCATTCAATTCAATTCAATTCAAATATATTTGTATAGCACTTTTCACAATACACATTGTTTCAAAGCAGCTTTACAGAAAGTGCATTTCATAAATGTACATTGAAAAATGTTAGAAAAGGTTAATCAATCATGTATTAATTTAGGCCATAACAAAGCTGGCGCGAGTTGTCTCATTTACATTACATTTACATTTACATTTATGCATTTGGCAGACGCTTTATCCAAAGCGACTTACAGCGACTAATTACAGGGACAATCACCCTGAAGCAATGTGGAGTAAAGTGCCTTGCTCAAGGACACACTGGTGGTGACCTGGGATCAACCAGCAACCTTCTGCATGTCAGTTAGGTGGTTTAACCCACTGGACCACCATCTCACCATCTGCATCAGAAATAGATCTCATCACAGGTGTTGGGGCATCTGAAGTCTCCATGAGAGGCTGGATACAAACTGGAGCTGACAAACTAGTGTACTGAGATAACAACAGAAAAGCAGATGGGAAATAATTAGCATAGCTGCTGTTCAGAATATTAATGCTTTTGATCCGATTTAACTGTAGTATAAAAGGTAATTATAATGTGAATGCTTGGCTAAAGAGATGCGTCTTTAATCTAGTTTTAAACTGGGACAGCGAGACTGAACCTCGAACAATATCAGGAAGACTATTCCAAAGTTTAGGAGCTAAATGTGAAAATGCCCTCCCTCCTTTAGTGGACTTAGATATCCTAGGAATGACCAGAAGCCTCGAGTTTAGTGATCTTAAAGATTGGATTGTAGGGCGATAGAAGATCCGTTAAATACACAGGAGCTAAACCATTTAGGGCTTTATAGGTCAGTAGCAATACTTTGTAATTGATACGGAACTTAATAGGTAACCAGTGTAGTGATGATAAAATTGGTGTTATTTGATCATATTTTCTAGACCTAGTAAGAACTCTAGCAGCTGCGTTTTGGACTAACTGTAGCTTGTTTATTGAGGCTGCAGGACATCTAGTCTCAAGGTCATGAATGCATGAACTAACTTTTCTGCATCAGAAATAGATAGCATGTTACGTAGCTTAGCAATGTTTCTAGGGGGAAAAATGCCGTTCTTGTAACATATGAAATATGATTTTCGAAAGACAAGTTGCGGTCTAATGTAACTCCCAGGTCTTTTACTGTAGTGGATAAAGTGACAGGACATCCTTCCAAGTTAAAGTTGTATTGTGAGAGGTTTTGTGGGCAGTTTTTTGGACCAATAATGATACCTCCGTTTATCTGAATTTAATAGCATAAAATTACACTTCATCCAGTATTTAATCTCTTCAACGCACACTGTCAGTTTAGATAATTTAGCGTTTTCATCTGGTCGTGATGAAATATATAATTGAGTGTCATCAGCATAACAGTGGAAATTAATTCCATGTTTTCTTATAATATTACCAAGTGGCAGCATATATATTGAGAATAGCAGAGGGCCTAACACAGATCCTTGCGGCACCCCATAGTCTACTGACGTTATCTTTGATTTTTCCCCATTTGACAGACAAAATGGTAGCGGTCTGATAAGTACGATCTAAACCAGTTTAATGCCTGTCCCTGAACACCAGTGTAATTTGAAATTGATCTAAGAGTATTTTATGATCTATAGTGTCGAATGCAGCACTAAGATCGAGTAGAACTAGTATTGAGATACAGCCTTGGTCAGAAGCTAGAAGTAAATCATTTGTGATTTTAACGAGTGCAGTATCTGTGCTATGATGCGGTCTGAATCCTGATTGAAATTTTTCATAGATATCATTTTCTTGCAAGAAAGAGCACAATTGAGCGGACACAACTTTTTCTAGTATTTTAGACATAAATGGAAGATTTGAAATGGGTCTGTAATTTGCTAATTCATGCCCTTGGGTGAAATGCTGGATGCTCACTTGTTGAGGTCATTACCCTTTAGAATAATAGGATCACCTTACTTATTTAGGGTTAGCCATTCCTAAAAATGTAAACACATTTTCAGTCTAAATTTCACTGAGGCCATAAATGAGTTAAAAATCTTCCATTCTCATTAATTGGCTGGCTTAATGCTATTAAAATGGTCTCTCTGCCTCGCTTTATCTATCTTTTTTCAGAAATATATTTGCCACATTCTTTTTTTAAAACAATCAGATTCTGTCATTTATTTGGGGTTTTAAAGAGCACCTATTATGGCATTTAAAATGTTCCAACTATTGTTTTAGAAGTCCCCAACAACAGTTTAGCATGCATGCAATGACAAAAAGACTTTAGTTTTCTTATAATATGCATTTATTTTTACCTGTTTTGACAGCGATTCTCAAATGATTCGTTTAGTGATTCACTTTTCAAAACCTCACCTTTACGTGACTCTAATCTGCGGTGATTGGTCCGATGATCCAGTCAGTTGTGATTGGTATAATCTGTGCAGATATTTTCGGAAACGGAACACCCATCACCATAAATGGTTTTCGGTTTAACAAGTGTATGAACAAACATGGCATCAATTTTACCCTATCAATTCGAGCCTGAATATGAAGGGGAAACGTCTGGAGATGCGAATGATCAACAAATTCAATCGCAAACACCACGACTGGAGCAGAATATTTCTCAATGGTAAGCATCAATGTAACGTTAGTTGTCACTTCAGGCCAATGGAGCGTTAAATCGATGCATAAACATAAAGTTTTAAACAAAAAATAAATAAAAATGCGTTCTTAAAGAAAACTCAGAAAACAACAACAAACAATTCACATATCTCAATACAATTGTCTTTGAAGACCTAGAAGCTAAACGGTGCTTACACAACAAACCAAACAATTATTAAGCATGCTACATAAAACATAAAAGCAACAATTATTAATAACACTTACAGTTTGTGATATGGAGGAGGAAGCTGATGTAAATACACTTGGAACTGAACCTTCCTTCAATATCAGCCAGCTTGCGAATCCAAGTTTAATTGCATTTAAGTTGGTAAAGCAATCGTCTTCAAAATGGCGTGATCAAAGCACAAGGCTCGGACTATACTCCTGTGGTACAGTTGTACATATGAATTGTAGCCAATTAGTCTTCAAATGCTTAGATGAAAAAGTTTGCTTTTGAGTCGCACTTCAGAACACAGTGTCTCGTTGTCATGATGTTTTCTAGTTTTCACTGGCGTGCGCAATAAGTGGGCGTATCGTATTCAAATAACTTGACAAATTGACGTCATCTAGTCAGAGAAAAAGCTTCGGTCTTCTAACGATTCATAAAAATGACTCAGAGTCAAATCTTACTTTTGAAAGACAATAACTTTATATACGGTGCACTGTCATATTTCAAACTTTGCAGGATGTTTTTGTTCACTTAGATCTATGTTACACACTACATGAAATGTAAATTTCAAAATTCCATGATAGGTGCTCTTTAAAGCTCATGGAACTTCTGCCCATTTGCACAAGCTGAAAGATTTGGGTGTTCTAGTGTACCTGTTTTTTTGTCATTATTATTGGGCTGCTTATGCCAGGGCTATGCTGTTCTGGTGGATTAGCGAACAAAATTGACGATAACTTGACGGATGTACATCTAAAGTGGCTGTATATTGAGGCTCAGTCAGTTGTTGGTACCTCTCTGGCAGTTATTATTTTTTCTAATCCTGTATATTTAAGGAAGTTACAATGTAAGAATTTTGTTGTGCCCAATTTCATTAGAATTTTAAAACAAATAAAAATCGTGTTGACTATTACGTGTCCTTTTGTGCACCTTTTGCCTGGCCAGTGTGCTCACCTTGTGGTCTGTGTGGGTGGATGCTGCACATTGTTGGTGGTTGTGGAGATTCTACTTTCCATATGTAAAGCGCTTTGAGTACCCAGAAGATTCCTATACAAATTATTATTTATATATAGAGATGTGGTCCCTGAAGAGCCTGGTGTCTGTGGCTCATTTGTGGTGATGGGTGAAATCCACTACATATTTACAAGACACATGTAAAAAGTATATATACACCCTAGTGAAAAAAAAGCATGCTAAGTATACTTGCCGCCAGACAAATTTTCAGTATACTTGAAGTGTGTTAATGACTAGTTAACTTGAAGTGTGCTATTTTGAAACAACTAATTTTGTACTAAGTATATTGTAGTTGTAATTAAGTTGTGTTAAAGCATAGCTTTAAGTGTATTTAGTGTACTTTTAAGTGCTAAATTGGAACAACTTTAAGTATACTTAAAACACTTTAAGTATAGGGCATAATTACATGCTTGATTAGTAATTACCAGTATCTTCAGAACCCACACGCAATATGCAATATATATATATATATATATATATTAAATCTAACACACATAACTAATGAAGAGACATTTCATTAACAAGCCCAACGGTTTTTATTAATGGTTTCACATGGTTTCAGCAAAGCTAAACAAAATTAACTTACTGTTTTTCTTTAAATGAACACTGGAAGATGTTGGAAAACATATTATTGAAATAATTCCACTGACCATCTCTATAGATAAATATAAATTACACATTATATGACATTTTCTGATGAGCTTCTCAGTACACTTGCGTCTGATGGCCGCTTAAACATCATCAGAGACAGCTGACAGCAAACACTCGTGAAGAACAGCATCTGTTAACAGAATATACAAGAGATAAGGTCGGGAGCATGTTCATACAACTTTTTATTCACGTTTAGTTACATTAGTCTCACTTATTACTTTCCCTCCAAACAGCAGCACCTTTTCTCCGGTTCTTTTCGGGATTGCGTAACGTTAGGCCATTTTATTCCTAAATAGTTTATCACCACCATCAAGGTCAGGCCTTGATGGGACATAATTGAACTGGTTGAAGAAAGAGCAATGTACTTTATGCTCTCAATGTTTTATTAAATAAATAATGTAAAGTAACATTGTACTTCACCTGCAAGGCTGCAAACCTCCCGCGAGTGAGCCAGCGTCAGCCAGACGAGTACCGGCAGCAGCTCTGACTCTGATTGGCTGCAGGCATTGAGCAACACAATCTGATTGGTCACAGACCAATTGAAGAGACATTTGAATTCCGATAAGACTCAACTACTCAACTATTTTCTTGCGTTTGTTTTTTAAGTGTGCTGTTGGTTTAATATAGATGTGTGTGTATGATTGTAAAACGATTCTTCTCTGCCACTGTAAACTTATTAAACATATTTACACTTAAATCACAACTAAAGTAGGGCTTATAGCATACACTGCATATATTTAAAAATGGGGTTTTAGTGCATTAGTCATCATTTAACACTGATTTATTCATGCTTAATTTGAACACTTAAGCATGAACAAATAACCTGAAACATTATTTAACTTTAAATATACTACAGCTTAATGATATTAATTATTATATTTTTTAAATATGCTCTTAGTGCATTGTTAATTTGTTACAATGACCATTTTGAGCATAATGTTTAAAATTTACAATATATTTTAAAGTAATATTCAAATAAGTACACTTTACAAAAGTACACGGATATCTATAGATAAATAGAGGGTTCTTCCGTTATCATTTATTTGCTGGCTTAATGCTATTAAATTGGGCTTTTATCTGTCTATTTTCAGAACCTTCCTATATATTTGCCTCATTCTTTTTTTCTTGACATTGAGGTTTGTTTCAGCCTGTTGACACCAATAAAATGTGCTTAATGTGCCAATTTACAGCAGATCTCAGACATCACCATAATGGATGAGGTGAAAACTGGGAACTTTTGGCTTTTCAGCAGCTCAGTTAAACATTATGGCCTGTACTTTTTAAATGCAGATTGAATCAAGACACAGTGATCACAGTTCACACCTGCAGTGAAGCCCCTCCCACAACAATTCACCAATAAATACTGGGAATATCCACATCATCCTACAAGAGAAGGACAAACTCCACGTGTAGCAGCTGAAATCTGTGTGACTGCTAAAGATGGAGTTTATTAAAGAGGAGATTGAAGACATGAGTTATCCAGAACCATCCAGAATTAAACATGAAGATACTGAGGAACAAACAGGTTGGTGTCTATTTTTGATTCTTCATTGTTGACTGCTTTGGTAGATTTGAATGAATAAGCAGTATATGGATGTTAAGTGATAGAGGAAAAATAATCTAAATTATCATAACTTTGTATATGACAGTTGTCAAACATATTTTTGAATATATTTACAAGTGTAACAGAAAATTAATAATAATAATAATGAATTTTATTTGTAATGCACTTTACATTTCTGCAATCTCAAAGTGCTACAGAGCATCTAGAAGTACAATAAAAAACAGTTAATTAAATAAAAAAAATAAGAAAAACAATTTAATACTATTTAAGAAACTATTCAAGAAAAACTATTTAAAACACATTCAGTGGAAAGCTTTAGTAAAAAAAAATTTTAGGTTTCGTTTAAAAACATCTGTAGTCTGTGGGGCCCTCAGGGTAGTCCGGGAGGGTATTCCGCAGCCGATGAAAAGGCCTCATGAAAGATCTGAAACATCTCACTTGCTTTCTGCTGTAAGGTTCACTTGAACTGATTCTAACTTGATGTGTATTTTAGACCAGGTGGATGTGAAACGGCAAAGACAAGAACTGAATGAAGTGAAGGAGGAACAAAACTTTACTACTCAAAGAACAAAAGCCAAAGATCTGCACACCTGCACTCAGTGTGGAAAGAGTTTCACACATAAAGTAGACCTTAACACACACATGAGAAATCACACTGGAGAGAAACCATATACATGCACTCAGTGTGGAAAGAGTTTCACACGTAAAGGAAGCCTTAACACACACATGAGAATTCACACTGGAGAGAAACCGTATACATGCCCTCAGTGTGGAAACAGTTTCACGCAAAAAGGAGACCTTGACAAACACATGAGTATTCACACTGGAGAGAAACCGTATACATGCCCTCAGTGTGGAAAGAGTTTCAGACAAAAAGGAGAACTTAACATGCACTTAAGAATTCACACTAGAGAGAAACCATTCAAGTGTAATCAGTGTGGTAAAGATTTTATTTCATCATCACATCTGAAACTACACTTAACAGTTCATTCAGATGAGAAGCCTCATGTGTGTTCTCTCTGTGGAAAGAGATTTTCAAGGCTGGATCGTTTTAAACGGCACCAGAAAACACACAATGTGGTGGGAGATCATGTGTGTTGTGACTGTGGGAAGAGCTTTACTACAACTGCCCATCTGAAACATCATCAAATACATCATACTGGAGAAAGACCTTACAAGTGCTCATACTGTGACAAGAGTTTCACTCAGTCTGGAACCCTGAAATCACATGAGCGAGTTCATACTGGAGAGAAGCCGTACCACTGTACTCAGTGTGGGAAGAGTTTCGCTCTGTCTGGAACCCTGACTAAACATGAGCGAGTTCATACTGGAGAGAAGCCGTACCACTGTACTCAGTGTGAGAAGAGTTTCACTCGGTCTGGATCCCTGAAAGAACATGAGCGAGTTCATACTGGAGAGAAACCGTACCACTGTACTCAGTGTGAGAAGAGTTTCACTCAGTCTGGAGCCCTGAAAGAACATGAGCGATTTCATACTGGAGAGAAGCCGTACCACTGTACTCAGTGTGAGAAGAGTTTCACTCAGTCTGGAGCCCTGAAAGAACATGAGCGAGTTCATACTGGAGAGAAGCCGTACCACTGTACTCAGTGTGAGAAGAGTTTTGCTCGGTCTAGAACCCTGACTATACATGAGCGAGTTCATACTGGAGAGAAGCCGTACCACTGTACTCAGTGTGAGAAGAGTTTCACTCGGTCTAGAACCCTGACTAAACATGAGCGAGTTCATACTGGAGAGAAGCCGTACCACTGTACTCAGTGTGAGAAGAGTTTCACCCAATCAAGTAATCTAGTGAAACATTTGAAAAAGCATTGTTCTGTTTCAAAGTGAGCAAATATTTTCTTAAAATCCAAAAACGTTCAAATAGTTAAATAATAACCCAGATAGTATTGCGACATTGACATAATGTTGAGTTTTGATCCAAACCATCATTTTGCCTGAAATTGTGATGAAAGTTGACAGCACACATGGGTGAAGACAGTGACAAATGTATTGAAAAATGGTTGAAAAACATCTATTGTTGTTTTATATTGGCAACTGATTGGTAAACGCCCATTTTGGTTTTGCATGTGCACTTCTCAGTAGTTCAATTAAAACTTAACACAGCATCCTATTCAGAAGACTTGTTGAATAACCTGACAGACTTACATGACTTATCTTGTACAATTTCAAACAATACTGCATCTACCTGATTGTTTCTCTGTTCCATTGTTTTGTGTGCTTGCTATTTGCATTTGATTTTTGTTATTTACCTTTTTTCAAGAATTTTTTGAAAACAACATTCCCAAATAAAAATGTCTGCAGCTCTTAAACCCTATGGTCTTTATTCATAAATCTGGTCTTATTTTAATCTAGACACTTGCAATTTTGTTACCCAAGAATCATAATAACTCAAAGTAGAGTAAAACAATGTAAAAACATACATGTAAGTGTTATTTTTTAATTTCTTATTGAAATGTGCTTAGGGAAAAATTGACATTAATTTAATGTTAAAGACCTGAAATAACCTAAATATAAAACTGAATGTCTGATCATGTTTTGATTCAAATTTGAGGATAAGACTGTCAAAAATGTATCTCCGATAGGCTTTTATGTCAAGAAAGTCTAGGCGTCCTTTAAAAATAAGCCAATTTGTTTCAGAACATGTCATTGTAAATGTAAAGAGTAGTTTTCCATTCATATATATTTGCAATAAACTGCTATTTATAATGGGTATACAGTTACTGAAAAACTAAAGCAACTACTTACAGAATTTACACAGTGTAAAAAACTAATTTAGATTAGTTACTAATTTAGACACATTTTGATTGAGACAGTGGTCTTGATAAAGAACCTGTTGAGTCTAGGATTGATCCGACATCAGGTCAAGGTTCTTCTTCCTCATTTTCTGCAAGTCCTTCAAGTTGCCTGCGAGCCCTTTGAATTATTAATGCTAAAAGCGATAGTTGTGTATCAACCTTGCGTCGCACATCAGGTTCAGGAATTTTTCACTCGATGCATCTCTTCATAAATTAACTTTTCCTCAGAACTTGTGCTTTCTATGTTCTCGATTAGCTTATTCAATTTGTCTTGGGGGGCCTCTTCAGACAATATTGTCGTTGTACACCTTTCCACCTTTTTTCTTGAAAGTTTGGTTTCTTTCACTTCTTTGCAGATGTTACATCTCGTCTGCACGTTCTTGATCTGTAACTTGAACAGGTGATTAGGCATTTTTATGGCAGACTTCAGCATTTTAGTCAGACATCCTGAAATGACTGTAGAATGTATTTGACCACTGAGCTTAAATACAACTTGTTTATGTTAAATTAAGCTTGGTTATTTGTGAATGTGAACTACAGTGGCCTAAATGTGAACTACCTGGATGAAAATAACTTCATGAGTTTTTAAATAACTGTAGAAATATGGGAAACAACAACTACATACAGACTTCAATATTGCATCAGTTCAAATATCTCTACTTGAAAATTATATATTTAAAATTATAGAACCTTGAAAAACAAAATGATTGTAAATAATTTTTCACAGTGTATAATGAATTGTATAAACCTTAAATGCAGAGAAAATATACTTAATGTATTAAATAAATGTTTCAGTTCCCTTTGAGATTCACTTAAATTGCACTTAAAGATTAATTATACATCTCTCAAGCACAAACATTAGAAAATATTGATTACTTTTGTTTGCTTAGTTACATAACAGTTATTTCATAAACAGAATTATTTAAAAGTCTCCACATTTCTCTGCAACATAAAAGTTGTCTATAAGCTCTGTACACTGTGAATGCCATGTCATTACTCTAAATAACTTTTGGTAGAGATTTAGATTATAGCCTGGAAAGTACTGCATATGTAAAGCAAATTTACATTATAATGTAGGTATAAGGGAACCAAATTAAATGTTTGGGGAATTAAGGTGTTGATGTTCTTTATGTTTCCAGTTATGAATGTCTATAACTTAAACTTGTTGGTCCTGCTCCACTCCTGATTATGTTGATTTATAGACCTCCGAGATATAACACAAACTTTCTATCTGAATTGACTCAACTTCTCACTCTTGCCTGTGCCCAGCATGATAGAATCATGATGCTAGGTGACTTTAACTTACAGGTCCTTCTAAAAAAATTAGCATATTGTTATAAAGTTCATTATTTTCCATAATGTAATGATAAAAATTAAACTTTCATATATTTTAGATTCATTGCACACCAACTGAAATATTTCAGGTCTTTTATTGTTTTAATACTGATGATTTTGGCATACAGCTCATGAAAACCCAAAATCCCTATCTCAAAAAATTTGCATATCATGAAAAGATTTTCTAAACGAGCTATTAACCTAATCATCTGAATCAACTAATTAACTCCAAACACCTGCAAAAGATTCCTGAGGCTTTTAAAAACTCCCAGCCTGGTTTATTACTCAAAACCGCAATCATGGGTAAGACCGCCGACCTGACTGCTGTCCAGAAGGCCATCATTGACACCCTCAAGCGAGAGGGTAAGACACAGAAAGACATTTCTGAACCAATAGGCTGTTCCCAGAGTGCTGTATCAAGGCACCTCAGTGGGAAGTCTGTGGGAAAGAAAAGTGTGGCAAAAATGCTGCACAACGAGAAGAGGTGACCGGACCCTGAGGAAGATTGTGGAGAAGGACCGATTCCTAGACTTGGGGACCTGGAAGCAGTGGACTGAGTCTGGAGTAGAAACATCCAAAGCCACCATGCACAGGCGTGTGCAGGAAATGGGCTACAGGTGCCGCATTCCCCAGGTCAAGCCACTTTTGAACCAGAAACAGCGGCAGAAGCGCCTGACCTGGGCTACAGAGAAGCAGCACTCGACTGTCGCTCAAATTTTGCATGTAATTCGTAAATCAAGGTGCTAGAGTCTGGAGGAAGACTGGGGAGAAGGAAATGCCAAAATGCCTGAAGTCCATTGTCAAGTACCCACAGTCAGTGATGGTCTGGGGTGCCATGTCAGCTGCTAGTGTTGGTCCACTGTGTTTTATCAAGGGCAGGGTCAATGCAGCTAGCTATCAGGAGATTTCGGAGCACTTCATGCTTCCATCTGCTGAAAAGTTGAGAGACGCAAGACCCAACACTCTGGATGAGCTTAAGGCCGCTATCGAAGCATCCTGGGCCTCCATAACACCTCAGCAGTGACACAGGCTGATTGCCTCGATGACACGCCGCATTGAAGCAGTCATTTCTGCAAAAGGATTCCCGACCAAGTATTGAGTGCATAACTGAACATAATTATTTGAAGGTTGACTTTTTTTGTATTAAAAACACTTTTCTTTTATTGGTCGGATTAAATATGCTAATTTGTTTAGATTTTCATGAGCTGTATGCCAAAATCTTCAGTATTAAAACAATAAAAGACCTGAAATATTTCAGTTGGTGTGCAATGAATCTAAAATATATGAAAGTTAAATTTTTATCATTACATTATGGAAAATAATGAACTTTATCACAATATGCTAATTTTTTGAGAAGGACCTGTACATGTCGATTCTGATTGTACCTCTGCAAAAGACTTTATGTCTGTTTTGGATTGCTTTGAAGTGTCTCAGCATATTGATTTTCCCACACATTCCCACTCTCATACTCTTGATCTGCTTTGTACTGTTGGTATAGACAATGTGCATGCCCAGGGTCATGATTTGGGCATTTCTGTTCATAAATTAATTGTCTTAGATTTCTCACTTCCTTTGGTAAAGCTAAACACCAAAACTACAATATCTTACCGTAACCTGAGATCTATAACTGTTGACGATTTCTCTGCTGCTATTGCTGTTTCTGTTCTTCTGTCATCACTCAACCTCCTAAATCCTGATGAGATAGTCTCAACCTATAATCAATCGATCTGTGATGTTTTGGATGATCTTTCTCCATTAAAAACTAGAACTGTTCCGTCTACTCACTCCTCTCCCTGGTTCACTCCAGAACTAAGAGTTCTGAAAACAAAATGTAGGCGTCTCGAAAGACTTTACAAAAGAAAACCCCTTCTTGTGCATTCCATGGCTTTTTCGGACTCAGTAGTGGAATTTAAAGAAGCACTTAACATTGCACGTTCTGACTATCTGTCTACTGTCATCCACAAAGCTAAATGCAAACCGAAAGCTCTCTTTTCTGAAATAAACTGGCTCTGTCGATCTCTGTGAAAGTTTTCAGTCATTTTTTCAAGCCTTGATAACACCATTCAGAACAATTACAGACCAATATCAAACCTCCCGTTCATTGCCAGATTGCTTGAGAAGGTAATCGTAGCACAACTGCAATCTCATCTAAAGCAAAATAATCTTTTTGAACCACTTCAATCAGGTTTTCATCCCTATCACAGCACAGAAACAGCACTTTTAAAAGTGCTAAACGATCTCCTCCTGGTTTCTGATTCTGGTGCACACAGTGTCCTAGTTCTGCTCGATCTCAGTGCAGCCTTTGACACTGTGTGTCATTCCATGCTCCTTTCACGACTATCTGAAATAGGCATCACTGGTGCTACTTTTCAGTGGTTGACCTCGTATTTATCTGATAGACAGCAGTTTGTAAGGATAGGTAAATATCGATCAAGTACCGTTACTATCACTCATGGTGTACCTCAAGGTTCTGTACTTGGTCCTCTTTTATTTCTCATTTATGTGCTGCCACTGGGTCAGATAATCAGACGACATGGTCTTGCCTTTCATAGTTACGCTGATGATATTCAGATTTATTTCACAGTTAAACCAAACTCAGCTCATCCCCTCGCTCCTGTTAACTCCTGCCTTCAAGAACTTAAAACCTGGATGACTGATAACTTCTTGCAGCTTAATACTGATAAAACTGAAATCCTGTTGATTGGCCCTAAATCACAAAATTTGCCACGTGATGACGTTTTTATTGACATTGATGGTGTCCAGATTACACCTTCAAAAACTGTGCGAAATCTGGGAGTATTGCTTGACTCCACGTTATCTTTCGACTCACATATTGGTCATACAGTAAAGTCATGCTTTTTCCACCTGCGAAATATTGTTTGTATCCGTCGATCCCTCAACTCTAATGATGCTGAAACTGTTATTCACGCTTTTATACCCTAGTGAAAAAAAGACTAATTATTAGTATACTTCAAGCGTGTTAAAGATTAGTTAACTTGAAGTGTGCTATTTTGAAACAACTAATTTTGTACTAAGTATATTTAAATTGTATTTAAGTTGTATTAAAGTATGACTTAAAGTATATTTAGTGTATTTTTTTTGTACTAAATTGGAACAACTTCAAGTATGCTTAGTATACTTTAAGTACATGCTTGTGTAGGGTATAAATTTCATGCTTGATTAGTGATATTCAAGTGTACTTAATTTGTGTTTTAAGTATATTTATCTTGTTATAAATATTTTTTCTGTTATAAGTGTACTTTATTTGTATTATAAGTTTACTTTATTTGTGTTATAGTATACTTTATTTGTATTATAAGTATACTTTATTTGTGTTATATTATACTTCATTTGTGTTGTAAGTACATTACAAATTAATTACCATATATATATATATATATATATATATATATATATATATATATATATATATATATATATATATATATATATATATATATATATATATATTCTAACACACATTCTAATTAAGAGACATTTCATTAACAAGGCCAACGGTTTTTATTAATGGTTTCACATGGTTTCAGCAAAGCTTAACAAAATTAACTTACTATGTTTTTCATGAAATGAACACTGGAAGATGTTGGAAAATATATTATTGAACTAATTCCACCTACCATCTCTATACATAAATATAAATTACACATGCCATTTTATGACGAGCTGCTGATTGTCACACTTGCGTCTGATGGCCACTTAAACATAATCAGAGACAGCTGACAGCAAACACTTGCAAAGAACAGCATCTGTTAACAGAATATACAAGAGATAAGGTCGGGTGCATACAACTTTTTATTCACGTTTAGATACATTAGTATTACTTACTACTTACCTCCAAACAGCAGGACTTTTTCTCCAGTTCTCGTTAGGCCATTTTATTCTAAAACAGTTTATCGCCACCATCAAGGTCAGGCTGCGATGTGACATAATTGAACTGGCCAAAGAATGAGCAATGTACTTTCCACTGTCAATGTTTTATTAAATAAATAATGTAAAGCAATATTGTAGCCTACTTCACCTGCAAGGCTGCTGCAAACCTCCCGCAACTCCGCGAGTGAGCCAGCTAGACGAGTATCGTCAGCAGCTCTGCCTCTGATTGGCTGCAGGCATTGAGCAACACAACCTGATTGGAGACAGACCAATTGAAGAGACATTTGAATTCCGATAAGACTCAACTACTCAACTCATATTTTCTTGCGATGTATTTTAGGTGTACTGTTGGTTTAATATATAGATGTGTGTGTACGATTGTAAGACGATTCTTCTCTGCCACTGTAAACTTATTAAACATATTTACACTTAAATCACAACTAAAGTAGGGCTTATAGCATACACTGCATATAAATGGGCTTTTAGTGCATTCGTCATAATTTAACACTTATTTATTCATGCTTAATTTGAACACTAAAGCATGAATAAATAACCTTAAACATTATTTAACTTTAAATATACAACAGCTTAATGATATTAATTGTGTTTTTTAAAATATGCTTTTAGTGCACTAATTTGTTACAATGACAATTTTGAGCATACAGTTTAAAATATAGAAAAAATATATTTTAAAGTAATGTTCAAATAAGTACACTTTACAAAAGTACACAGAACTTTCATTTTAAGTATATTTTAGAAAATATATTTTTATATATTAATTATGTATTTTTAAATATGCTTTTAGTGCATTGTTAATTTGTTACAATGACAATTTTGAGCATACAGTTTAAAATATAGCAAAAATATATTTTAAAGTAATGTTCAAATAAGTACACTTTACAAAAGTACACAGAACTTTCATTTTAAGTATATTTTTAGAAAATATATTTTTAGAAAATATACTAAAAGACAATTATTTTAAAGTGTGTTAAAAGTTGTATCGTGAAAATATGATGCTAATATACTCTGTATATATTTAGAGATGGTACACTTTTTGTTATTACAATATGCTATTGGAAAAGAGAATATATTTGAAATACAATAAAGTATACTTTTCTTTTCACGAGGGATAACCTCCAGATATAACCTTTTATAACCTTACCAACTAAGGCTATACATCGCCACCAAATGGTGCAAAACTCTGCTGCTCGAGCGCTAAGATTTAATAAAAAATCCATACACATCACTCCGATCCTCAACCAACTTCACTGGCTTCCTGTGACCAGTCGCATCGAGTTTAAACTGTTAGTTTTAGTCTATAAAGCCAGTCACGGCCCTGCACCAAATTATCTTGCTGAGTTAGTCCAAGCTTATGTTCCTGCCCGGACCCTCAGATCCAGCAATGAAAACCTGCTTGTCATCCCCAAGTTTAAACGCTCTACTATGGGAGGAAGGGCTTTTAGTGTTATTGGCCCTAAATTATGGAATAAGCTGCCCGCGACTATCCGTAACGCACCTACTCTCCAGATTTTTTAAACCAAACTTAAAACTCATCTTTTTTCTCATTGCAGTAAATAATTATTTTTCTCTCACCTTTTCTCTGCCTTCAAGTGATCTCACACCTCTTCATGTTATGCTACATCACTAGCTACTGTTAATTGTTCTTTGATTATATAACTTTTTTGTTTTTGTTAGAGTTATTTGTTGTACACCTGCTTGTTTATTTGCTATAATGAACAGGCTGCTTTTCTGATTGTAATTGATTGTACTCTACGCTATATAAAATAAACATATTATTATTATTTTTATAAAGGTGTAACTATCAGGAAAATTATCAAATTATTTATACCGTATTTTTTTAGTTAAAGGGTAATTATCCGTGTAGTTACAGGGTAAGTGTGAATCTGCGGGCAGTAAATTAAAGTTGTGTTTGTTCCCCTATAGTTTCATGTAGTTACTGTCACAGAACAGTGAGAGAGGACTCAGGTGCAGAATGAGATTACATTTTATTTGATACACACATTAGACAGGACAAGAGATGGTGGGAGAGGAGGTGAACACAGTCCAACAGAAGGCAGGGTGCAAAGCACCAAGACTGGACTTGAACCACACAACAGAAAATGTAAACAGGAACAACCTATGACACAATCCAACAACTGGCAAGGAAACCACATGAAGCACAAGTTGGTCACAGGTAGCACGAACACAACTAACTTAATACAACAAACTGGCAAATCATGCACTGTACTGTCACCAAATTCAGTTCACACATCACTGCCCTCGTGCTGGTTATACTACAACACTTTTGGCAAGTAATAGAACATAGAAATAATAAAAGTAGAAAAAATAGCATAATATGCCTATTCTTTACACAAATTATGTCGGTACCCAGCTAACATACTACAGTAGTGGCAACAATAGCATGATTTTGATGGGATTACTATATACAACTAAAGTGATTGCATTTTTTTGAAGGTATTATTTGATTTTTATAATAATCATAAAAATACAAAAAGACATTTGATCAAACTAAGAGTTGTAGTATGACCAGCACTGATGACTTGACTTTACTCAAGTAATAATCTAAATAGTGACGTTAGCATTTACCAAAGTAATCATCTAGTAATATATCTATATTACTTTACTCTCAAGTGTGGCTTTCAAGTACTTTATCCACCACTGTTATTTACAAGCTCCAATTATACCAATAATTGGAATTTCAGAAATAATTTGCTACAAATATTTGTCTATTAAACTGTTAGTCTGCCTTTACTCTCTCCCTCCCTCCATCCTTTTTTCTCACAATCGGAAGTTTATGTCTCAGAATTGTGACTTTATATCACACAATTGCGAGTTATTCTGAGATAAAAAGTCACAATTACTCTTTTTATTTAGTGGTGTAAATGGGCTTCCATAAAGAACAGAATGTTGCTGACTGATGAGTTTCATTACCAAACGTCTCCCCTCCAAAATCCGACCACAAAGGCTGAATGCTAAATGCAAAGGTGCTCTTGAGGAAGGGATGCAACGAACACATATTGCCAGGTTCAGGACAGGGAATTGGGAACTGTGTGAATGCTAAAACAGCAGAAAGTTTTGTTTACTTCAAGTTCAAGCATGGATACGCTGTTGTCAAAGGATGTCTGGAGCAGTCAGGCTATTATCAGACTGCCCACTCCCATCCAAAGTACATCAGGTTTATGGCCCCTACCATCTTTGATTTGGAAATTTACTCCCGCGCCACAAGAAAGCTGATCGGGTGCTGCGGCACTCGCACACCGGCTTTTTGAACGAGTGGACGCCTGTCTGCATGAGAGTACTGTGATGTGTTCCACTTAGTGATGTTTGAATCAAATACACACCAAATTATGCAAAAATACCCATCTTGCCATGTCTTCACAATCACAGCTGGGAGAAAATCAGATGTGTATCAGTATGTTAGATCGGTGCATTCTGTCTTAAAATGGCATAAGTCTAATGACACATTCCAGGCAACCTATGTTTTTCCAAACTTCTACCTGTGAAAGTGCACTGGAATGGCAGTCAAACCTGTGACTTACCACCTGTAACCTCGTACTAGATCGATGTACTTCCAGTTACGAGCTCTGACATCACATAGCCTGCAAAACAACAATAGCAGCCCCTACGGATGCAGTGTTTATGGAAGTTGTACGTAAAATAATAGGTGAGTAACGTAAAATAAAAGGTGTAAGGGCTTCTCTTACCTTATGCACTGTTTTTTTTTCTCTTCCGTTTCCCTCAAATAAGCAAGGAGTAAGCACCTTTGATGATTTGATTGTAAATGAGAATAAGCCATGTACTGGCCGCCATGCTTTTTTTACATCTAGCTACCACAATTCCTCGTGCTCAACAGTTTGGCATGACTTTGCCTGGAGAACTATAAAGTTGTTACTTACGGACTCAAAAACCTGCCCTGAAAGCAGCATAATTAACATGTGCAGGTGATCAGGAAGGACGCTGGGAAATATAGTGGAGATGCAATGAGTGAGCTGGTGACCATGACATTCAGTGTAGAGATTATAGACTACTTTTACGTTGCAGAGAAATGTGGAGACTTTTACATAAATCTGTTTATGAAATTACTGGTTTTATGGAACTTAACAAATAAAATAAAAATAAAAAAGCTCTATGTTGAGTTTCAAACTCAGATTGAATTAATTGTTTCAAATATTGACAAATAACAGATTTGTTTGAGTAAAATCAAAGAATAATTCAGTAACTGTCAAACTGATAATTCAATAAAACACAATGTGGAATTTCACAAAAACAGTAGTTTATTAACTACAATATTTAATCAACTGCACATTTATTTGAATGGTTTGAATCTGAAAAAAAAAAACCTTTGCTCACTCTAACACAGAACAATGCTTTTTAATATGAGTCACTAGATTACTTGAGTGGGTGAAACGTTTCTCACACTGAGTACAGTGGTACGGCTTCTCTCCAGTATGAACTCGCTCATGTGATTTCAGGGTTCCAGACAGAGCGAATCTCTTGTCACAGTATGAGCACTTGTAAGGTCTTTCTCCAGTATGAGTTCTTTGGTGCTGTTTCAGATTTCCTACGGTTTTAAAGCTCTTCCCACAGTCACAACACACATGATCTCTCACTTCATTGTGTGTTTTCTGGTGATCTTTAAAAGTGTTCAGCCATGAAAAACTCTTTCCACAGAGAGAACACACATGAGGCTTCTCATCTGAATGAACTGTCAGGTGTTGTTTTAGACTCGATGATGAAATAAAATCTTTACCACACTGATCACACTTGAATGTTTTTTCCCCAGAGTGACAGAGCAGATGATACTTGAGATCAGGTAAATATCTGTAACTCTTTCCACACTGATCACAGTTAAATGGTTTCCCTCCAGAGTGAATTCTCATGTGTTTGTTAAGGTTTCCTTTATGTCTGAAACGAACTCCACATTGAGTGCAGGTATACGGTTTCTCTCCAGTGTGAATTCTCATGTGTGTGTTAAGGAGTCCTTTATGTTGGAAACACTTTCCACACTGAGTGCATGTGTACGGTTTCTCTCCAGTATGAATTCTCATGTGTGTGTTAAAGCTTCCTTTATGTGTGAAACTCTTTCCACACTGAGTGCAGGTGAGCAGCTTAATGGCTTTTGTTCTTTGAGTTGTAAAGTTATGATGTTCCTCCTTCACTTCATTCAGTTCTTGTCTTTGCTGCTTCACTTCCACCTGGTCTAAAATACACATACACAAGTTAGAAAAAGTTCAAGTGAACCCTGATTTAACAGCAGAAAAGCAACAGAGATCAGGTATCAGATCTTTCATTAGGCATTTATTCTGTCATTCACTTAGAAATGTAAATATAAAACATTTGACAACTGCCATAGGCTATATCAAGCCCCGGGTATACTTCACTTTCCGTGTCCGGACACGTCACCCGCACAGTCCTGTTTTTTCTAAATATGGGCTGTGCGCGGACGGGGTGTGCGGCCTGCCGCGAGCCCTCTGCATGATGTAATTTTCGTATATGCGGACGGCCGAAGTATACCTGGGGCGTAAGGAATCAGATCTTTTTTTTGTCACTTGTAAATATATTTGACAACTGCAATAATTTTAATTAACTTCTCTGTTATCATTTGTCATCCATATACTGCGTATTAATCCACATCTACCAAAGCAGCCAACAATGAAGAATCAAGAATGGACTCCAACCTGTTTGTTCCTCAGTATCTTCATGTTTTATTCTGGATGGTTCTGGATCACTCATGTCTTCAAACTCCTCTTTAATAAACTCCATCTTTATCAGTCACACAGATTTCAGCTGCTACACCTGGAGTTGGTCTTTCTCTTGTAGGATGAATATTCCCAGTATTGGTGAATTGTTGTGGGAGGGGCTTCACAAGAGGTGTGAACTGTGATCACTGTGTCTTAATTCAATCGGCATTTAATCTGCACATCCCCAGTGAAATGCTCTCAGAGAGCAAATGCAGTGAGTTTGCTTCCTTCTTCCCTGAGAAAATCAATAGTATCAGAGAGGCGATCAGCACATCCTTGAGTTGCTCTGGGGTCAGTCAGATCAGACCACAACCTCAGAAAGTTACTATGTCTGATTTCAAAGCAATTGACTGTAAAGTTCTAGCAGAAATGGTACAGCACCTTAAAACATCAACCGGCACCCTTGACACACTCCCCACTTCTTTTTTCAAAAATTTGTTTAACTGTTTAGAAACAGATCTCCTAGAACTGGTAAACTCCTCACTTCTCCATGGGACTTTTCCAAACTCCCTTAAAACTGGGGTAAACAAGGGTAAATTCTTGCACCACTCCTATTCAACCTGTATATGCTGCCACTAAGACAAATTTTAGAAAAAAAAAAAAAAGGTTTTACCAAAGCTATGCTGACGACACCCAGATCTACTTAGCACTATCACCTAATGACTATAGCCCCATTGACTCCTTGTGCAAATGCATTGATGAAGTTAACAGTTGGATGAGCCAAAACTATCTTCAGTTAAACAAAAACAAAATCGAAATCATTACATTTGGAAACAAAGATGAAATTCTCAAAGTGAACGCATATCTTGAGGCTAAAGATCTAATAACAAAAAAAATCAAGTGAGGAATCTTGGTGTGATTTTGGAGTCAGACCTGAGTTTCAGTACTCATGTCAAAGCAATAACTAAATCAGCTTAAAAATATCGCGAGCATCAGATGCTTCGTTTCCAGGCAATACTAGAAACTCGTTCATGCTTTCATCACCAGCAGGGTGGACTATTGTAATGGTCTTCTCACCGGACTTCACTAAAAGACCATTAGACAGCTGCAGCTCATACAGAACGCTGAGCAGAACCAGAACCAGAACATATGACCATATCACACCAGTCCTCAGGTCTTTACACTGGCTTCCAGTTACATTTAGGATCGATTTTAAAGTATTATTACTGGTTCTTAAATCACTCAATGACCTATAACCTCAATACATTGCAGATATGCTGATTAAATACAAACCCAACAGATCACCAGGATCAAGTCAGTTAGAAATACCAAGAGTTCATTTAAAGCAAGGAGAGTCTGCGTTTAGCTAATTATGCCGGCTGATGACATCAGTGGGAGGTAGCACCGACACGTCGCTGGGCCTCTGGGGCGTTCTATCACTACACATCAAAATTTGATTGGCTAATGACCCACGTCAGTCAAAGTTATAATCCAATAGAAAATGTCAGCTTCAACGGAAGGCTAGCTATGCTCCTAGTGCTGGTCCGCTGAGCTGTGATGCAATTAGGTGATGAAAATACAGCTCAACCTCAAAAAAATAACT
Organism: Gobiocypris rarus; assembly: GCA_023029165.1. NCBI lineage: Eukaryota > Metazoa > Chordata > Actinopteri > Cypriniformes > Gobionidae > Gobiocypris > Gobiocypris rarus. The sequence goes on from CM040911.1 coordinate 44,577,322, forward strand.
ACATTCTTTCTGGAAATATAATTGTAATCTACTGAAATGTAAATTTATTGAATTTAGACACGTTCAGACAGACAATTTAATTATAAAAAAATATTTTAGATTTTGACAGGGCCAGCACAGAAGGCCCTGGTGGCCATGACAGCCCAACACAGCTCAGATCTTCTGTAAATTGGCACATAAGCACATTTTATTGGTGTTGACAGGCTGAAACAAACTACATGATCATTACCTTAAATTGCACTCCAGTTCCTGTCTTTACTCTTCCATCAGGTCTGAAATAAACATATTAAGTAGTTAGAATCAGTTCAAGGAGGATAAATGTGAAAACTCAGGTGAACCCTGATTTAATAACAGAAAGCAAGAGATCTTGTGTCTGTATATCTAATATCAGATTTTTGATGAGCCAAAGGTTAGTTCTGTCAGTCTCTCAAAACTGTGAATAATATCTGCTGTACAAGATTATGATCTAAGTGCATTTGTGCCATGTATTCCTAGATTATTTGCCGATATTTCACTGCTCCTATGATTTATATCTAACTAATAAATATAAAAACAAACCCATAATACATTTCATACCTGTGCCCTTCCTACCTGTATAATAAGACGGAAATATACAGAAAAAAATGCACTGCATAAATATATAGATTAATCCTTATTAAAGCTACAAAAGTTATTTAATCAAGAACAGTGCGAATTTAGTGAGTAGCCTAAATACATATGTTAATTACATTACTTTAAGATCTTCCGCTGTTGCACAAACTCACACCTCTTTAAATTCATTTAAGACGTTACTTAACTATTAAGACTGGTCTTATGAGGATACTCAACAAAAACGGTCATCTAAATGTGCATGTTATTGTTCATTCAAGTGCAAAAGAGATCTCAAATCTGGCGCAAGCTTTCTATGTGCCGCCAGACAAACCGTTCTATTTCCCTTTTCGCTCTTGAATGGTTTAAAAGCATCTGCATGATCATACTATGTAACACTAGCCAAACGATGGCATAAAAAAAAAAAAGATGCTCCATTAATTATTTACCAGCTGAGTCTTCCCGCACAGTGATCAACTGCAACTATAGGTTTGCAGGTTGCCAGGTCGAGGACACAAATGGGTTGACATTTTGATGTGCTTTTTTACTATCTATGGATGTGCTGCTTCTATGAGCAGAAATGCAATGAATCAAGATAATATGTATTGTATCTAGAATGTACATTTCCTGAAAAAAAAAAAATGTAAGTGGTGCTTGCAGTGGCAAAACTCACCACTCGGTTGCTATTGTGATGCAAAATAAAGATATTTAAAGGCTATTTGCCAGTGTGAGTCAAAATAGCCCAACTCTGTATTTGTGCAGTGCTCTGGTGCTGAGATATGGCTTGATAATGTTGATACATGGTTGCAAGGGGGCTGTAACTAGTTGCCAGGGCGTGGCTAAGAAGTCTGAATGTAACTACTTATTAGCTGCTTAATATGGGGATTAAAATGAGACCAGCCCCAAGTCTCTGTGATTTTCTGATGCAGAGATATGATCATACAAACTTCTTCTCTATGTTAAGTCTGTTTTTTTTTCTTCTTCATTGTATCAATAATTCAAATTACGGGAGGGGGCGGGACACTCCCGGGAAAAACGGGAGTGTTGACTGGTAACTTTTATACTGTAAACGCGATAGTGTTCCAGTCGTCTAGAAGATCCTCCTCCACTGAAATGAGTGCGTCAAGCTGTTGAATTAGAGTTGAATACAGATCTGCAGCAAATGTACAGTTCGGGTAAGAGAGTAGTAGGTGCAAACACAATACAATCCGTCCAGAAGCGTTCCAGTTCCCCACTCAGTAATGGTTAGGACGATCTTAACAGCGTCCACAAAGCCTACTGCAACTCCCCCGTGTCACTAAACACTAAACATATTTTATATTTAAAAGAGAAACGACCGTCTCGTTAACCTAGGCGTACAACAACATATCGTTACCTGCGGATGGTGACTCGCACCACACAGCGCACTCAGTGGCGTGCAAGTTTAAGGCTCTCAAAAAAATAAACATTCGCCCAACGTGTGTGCCGTTCTCCTCAGCCGCACTTTAGGTTACATGAGAATAGCCTTGCTGATGTTCATAATACATCTGGCACCAGTAGTCTAGCGCTTACCTCCTGGACATAAACACGGCGCACCAGACATGACGTCACTTCCAGGACCAGGAATGATGCGTTTACTTCAGTCTCATCTCCTATCCACCGAACATTTGTATATCTAACAAAGTCAAGGAAATCCATTATAAAGTCCTTCATAAGATCTATCCTGTTAACTCTTTTATTTCTAAATACTCTGATATTGATGAAACATGTTCTTTCTGTGGTTTTGTTGAAGAAACTATAGTCAATTTATTTTGTGATTGTAATATAACCAATCATTTTTTGACTGAATTAAGTTCTTTCATTTTTAGTCCCAGAAATATGACTCACAAATTCATACACAAAGAGATTATCTTTTATTATGAAAACCCAAAATTGCAGTCCTTTGAATATATCGTTAATTTCTGTATCTTGCATGCTAAATTCTTCATCCACAAACAAAGATGGCTTAAATCTCCTTTAAGCTTTCCTCTCTTTCTTGACCATCAAGCATTTCAACTAATTAAACTATAAATATGTCAGACATGAAGTTAACTATAGAATAAAAAAGAAGATATGTATTAGGAATACATTACTTTCATTAACCATTTAAAACTGACTATATGTTGTTGTTTTTTATTTGTAATATTTAGCCTACATATAACTTGAATAACTACTTATATGTATGTAAAGCTGTTTTGCAACCACGCAAAATTGTGGAAAGTGCTAGAAATACATTTTAATTGAATTAAACAATATCACCTGATATTCAAAATGTGAGCAAATTATTGACAAGGTAAATATAATTATAAAACTTACTTCATGATTATTATTATTATTATTATTATTATTGAACTCAAAACAGATTTTCTGAAAATCTTTAGACCGATACGGTTTTAAATACAGGTCAACAGAGGATTAACAAAGTAAATAATTTTATTTGTAAATTGTTGTTACATTTGTGCTGTAGGCAAAATAAATTCGGCCCTTACAGCACAAACTAGATGTTTCAGTTCATACTTTTTTTTTGGTTTGCACAAAAGAAAGCATCATCTAAAAAAAAATTATATTACATAGCATCATCTAAAAATATTTTCACCATTCTCAGATTTGAAATAAATGGTGAGACTTGTGCTTAGCTGCAAAGAGTTTCTAGACTCTAATAGGATTTCTTTCACATGTGCCAAATCTGCAACATTCCCAAAAGTGTGCACTTTAGCGAGATCGGTTATTTAGCAAAAGTACAGCAAAACCAATTGTTGGTGAGTGAGATGACATTGGCTTTTGGAATGTTCGAAAAATAGATCAAACTGAAAAGGCCATTCTTTGTGTTGAGCCTGATGAAATAAATACTTTTAATACTGCAAAATACGCTTGATGTTACAGTCACTGCCTTTGCCATCCAGAATGAAACAGAACATCCCAATCGAGTCAAGGGATTTGTGGAAATTTGTGGTCCCTAATTATGGTGATCCAGCATTTGCCTCGCATGATGATAACTAAATAAAAACTAGTGTTGGATGACAAAACCATGACGACATTTTCTACTGTAATTTTCATCAACGGATAAAAATGAGACGAAAATGTTAGGGAGATTATGAAACGACGATTACGAAAAAGATCCAGTCAAAACTTAGTCAGAACACATTTAAATTGTAATCGCAATCAATAAACAGCACACATTTATGCCAGGTAATTGTTTATGAACTAATGCTGATGAATAATGTGCATAATGACAATGTTTACTTTACTACGTTTATATAGTAATATGCCCAGTCAACAATTTGATCTCACAATGATGTCACTATGAGCTCACAATATTCTCATGGTGCGGTCATAATGTGAGTGTCACAGTGAACTAAAAGTGTAACCACACAGAGCTCTCACTGTGTGCTCATACTTTGTTCACAACATGAGGTCACTGCACAATCACAGTGCACTGATACTGTGGTGGAAATATGAGGTCACATCACACTCACTGTGTGCTCATACTGTGGTCATTGTGTGCTCATACTGTGGTCACTGTGTGATCATACTCTGATCACTCTGATGTCACTGCGCACTCACTGTGTGCTCATACTGTGATCACTGTGTGCTCATACTGTGGTCACTGTGTGCTCATACTCTGGTCACTGTGATGTCACTGCGCTCTCACTGTGTGCTCATACTGTGATCACTGTGTGCTCATACTCTGGTCACTGTGTGCTCATACTGTGATCACTGTGTGCTCATACTGTGGTCACTGTGCTCATACTCTGGTCACTGGGATGTCACTGCGCACTCACTGTGTGCTCATACTGTGATCACTGTGTGCTCATACTGTGATCACTGCTCATACTCTGGTCACTGTGTGCTCATACTGTGGTCACTGTGTGCTCATACTCTGGTCACTGTGATGTCACTGCGCACTCACTGTGTGCTCATACTGTGGTCACTGTGTGCTCATACTGTGATCACTGATGTCACTGCGCACTCACTGTGTGCTCATACTGTGATCACTGTGATGTCACTGCGCACTCACTGTGTGCTCATACTGTGGTCACTGTGTGCTCATACTGTGATCACTGTGATGTCACTGCGCACTCACTGTGTGCTCATACTGTGGTCACTGCGCACTCACTGTGTGCTCATACTGTGGTCAATGTGATGTCACCACGCACTCACTGTGTGCTCATACTGGTCACTGTGTGCTCATACTGTGATCACTGATGTCACTGCGCACTCACTGTGTGCTCATACTGTGATCACTGTGATGTCACTGCGCACTCACTGTGTGCTCATACTGTGGTCACTGTGTGCTCATACTGTGATCACTGTGATGTCACTGCGCACTCACTGTGTGCTCATACTGTGATCACTGATGTCACTGCGCACTCACTGTGTGCTCATACTGTGATCACTGTGATGTCACTGCGCACTCACTGTGTGCTCATACTGTGGTCACTGTGTGCTCATACTCTGGTCACTGTGATGTCACTGCGCACTCACTGTGTGCTCATACTGTGATCACTGTGATGTCACTGCGCACTCACTGTGTGCTCATACTGTGGTCACTGTGTGCTCAAACTGTGATCACTGTGATGTCACCGCACTCACTGTGTGCTCATACTGTGGTCACTGTGTGCTCATACTGTGATCACTGTGATGTCACTGCGCACTCACTGTGTGCTCATACTGTGGTCAATGTGATGTCACTACGCACTCACTGTGTGCTCATACTGTGGTCACTGTGCCCTCATACTGTGATCACTGTGATGTCACTGCGCACTCACTGTGTGCTCATACTGTGGTCACTGTGTGCTCAAACTGTGATCACTGTGATGTCACTACGCACTCACTGTGTGCTCATACTGTGGTCACTGTGTGCTCAAACTGTGATCACTGATGTCACTGCGCACTCACTGTGTGCTCATACAGTATTGGAATGGTTTCTGTGCCTAGTAGTTCCATTCCTGATCCAAGCCAGTTCCACGCATGGCAAGAGCTCATCCAGGCTACCGTTAGATCCCTGCATGGGGCGGCCGGCACAGACACTGACTCTTCAGTCGAGGCTTCTGATTATATTGATGCAGAGAGGCTCCTCCTAGCACAGGCTCAAAGTGACTCATTCCCGCTTGAAGTCAGGTCTTTAAAGGCCGGGCAGTCAGTTCCAGCTGACAGTCGTTTGAGCTCTCTCGCCCCTGAGTATGATGGGGCCACTGGTCTCATTAGAGTGGGTGGTCGGCTACGTCGTGCTAGTGACCTTGACTTGGAGACTATACATCCAATTGTGTTGGACTCCAGCCTTTCCCTCACCAAGCTGATAATTAAGGAGACAGATCAGCGACTCCACCCCGGCTCAGAACGGGTCTTGGCTGAACTGCGTCGCCAATATTGGGTACTTCGAGGCAGAGAAGCAATTTGTAAACAGCAACGCACCTGTCAAGAATGTCAAAGGTGGCACGCCAAGCCTCAAACACCGCGATTGGCTGATCTACCACCCTGCAGGCTGAACCTGTATAAGCCACCTTTCCACTCTACCGGCGTAGAGTGCCTCGGCCCATTCACAGTCAAAGTTGGTCGCCGCCAAGAGAAAAGATGGGGGATCATTTACAAATGTATGACGACACGGTGCGTACATCTGGATCTCTTAGAGCACTTGGACACTGATGCATTCCTGCTTTCTCTGCGCCGATTTATAGCACGACGAGGCACGCCCATGGAACTGCTTTGCGATAATGGCACTAAATTCATTGGAGGTGATCGAGAACTTCGAGAGACTTTCAATGACATGTCACCAAGGCTCCAGGAGCTGCTGGCTGGGCAGAAGATCCGCTTTCGCCATAATCCACCGAGCGCACCTCACTTTGGGGGAACCTGGGAGCGTGAGGTAAAACAGCACTGCGTGTAATCCTGCAAGAGCAGTCAGTCCCAGAACCAGTACTGCAAACCCTTCTGGTTCAACATCTTCAAGCCACTTGGCTATGTATCCTCGGATGTCGCAGACTTTGATCCAGTGACGCCAAACTTACTTCTTATGGGTCGCCGTGATGCCTCTCTACCTCAGGTCTTGTATGACTAACAACCTGCTCAGAAGACGGAGGTGGAGACATAGTCAGGTACTGTTTCTGGACTGCCTTCATCACCTCCCCGGCTTGCAAGGTCGTCAAAAGTGGAAGACAGATGGCAAAGAACTGACAGTAGGTTAAGTAGTGCTTATTGTCGATTCCCAACTTCCACAGGCACTCTGGCCTGTTGGCACAGTAATGGAGACCCTAGCTGGGGCTGACGGTAGGATCCGTATCGCCAGAGTCAAGGTTAAGGAGAAAACCTACACCGTCCAGTTGTCCGGCTGATCCCACTTCCTCACCTTGAGGATGATGACACAGACACTTCTGGCAGACTTTCTTAGAGTGTTCAATTATCTTGACAGATAATTGGGGCCAGCTGTGTCAGAAAGCCTGTCCTAGAAACTAATGTTATTGTTTCCCGCACGTTCCGTTTATAGTGATGCACACCTGTAGAAGATGACAGTCAATCGTCGTTTGCTGCTGGTTATGCAATGCATACCATACAATATCACAGCTGCATACCACAGATGCATATTCAAGATTGCAAATAAATGCCACATTAGCAAGAATCTCTTCTCCATTCCTGATTCTCTAATCGGAATCTGATTCATATTTGACCGCCTCAACCAGTTAAAATATTGATTGTAGTGGGACTTCACTACAATGATAATTATGTATGTAATACTGTGCACTGCACATTATTGCACTGTGTCCCTGACAAATAAATAAATAAATAAAAATGTATTTTCCTTAAAGCACCTTTTCTTGACAAAAAGTGTTCCAATGTAGTTTTCGTGACATTTTAAGTATCGCCAGAGATTATGCGCTAAAGATAAGCAGGAAAAGATTGTGTCAACATTTGCAAAAATCATTTGCCCATCAGCTATATCGGTAAACATTTCGATCAATGTTGAACAAAAGTGATCTTGTAAAGCACTTGTAGAGCTTATTGTAAAGTAAGACAGTGTTATTAACAGACCAAACTCAGTAAATATAACACTAAGTATAACAAATCAGATGAGAACTCAACACATTTAATTATGTGTTAAGCGTTTTCCTCCCATAGAAAACCATTATAAGAAAATGCTTAAAGTGGCTTAATATAGTAAGACACTGTAATTAACAGACTTGACTCAGGAAACATCATATTAATGAAGTATTCTTAAATCAGCACTTGCACAACGGCTTTTTGAGAATTGACATTCACAGTGTACAGAGCTTAGACAACTTTTATTTTGCAGAGCAATAAATAAGACTTTTAGATACATCTGTTTATGAATTAACTGGTTTTATGTAACTAAATCAAAAGAAGAATAAAAAACAATGTTGAATTTCAACTCAAATTGAGGGAATTGTTTCATATATTGACCGTAAAATTAGTAAAATCAAAGAATAATTCAATAATTTTCACACAGATAATTCAATAAAAGTAATTTACTTGAACGTTTTGGATCTGAAGAAAACATTTGCTCACTGTGACACAGAACAATGCTTTTTAATATGAATCACTAGATTACTTGATTGGGTGAAACTCTTCCCACACTGAGTACAGTGGAACGGCTTCTCTCCAGTATGAACTCGCTCATGTGATTTCAGGCTTCCAGACTGAGTGAAACTCTTGTCACAATACGAGCACTTGTAAGGCTTTTCTCCAGTATGAGTTCTTTGGTGCTGTTTTAGATGTGCAGCTGTAGTAAAGCTCTTCCCACAGTCACAACACACAATATCTCCCACTTCATCATGTGTTTTCTGGTGATCTTTAAAACTGTTCAGCCATGAAAATCTCTTTCCACAGAGAAAACACACATGAGGCTTCTCATCAGAATGAGCTGTCAGGTGTTGTTTTAGATTTGATGATGAAATAAACTTTTTACCACACTGATCACAGTTAAATGGCTTTTCTCCAGAGTGAACGCGCAGATGATACTTTAGATCAGATAAATGTGTGAAACTCTTTCCACACTGAGTGCATGTATACGGTTTCTCTCCAGTGTGAATTCTCATGTGTATATCAAGGTCTCCTTTTTGCATGAAACTCTTTCCACACTGAGTGCATGTATAAGGCTTCTCTCCAGTGTGAACTCTCATGTGTGTGGAAAGGTTTCCTTTTTGTGAGTAACTCTTTCCACACTGAGTGCATGTATACGGTTTCTCTCCAGTGTGAACTCTCATGTGTTTGTTAAGGTCTCCTTTTTGCATGAAACTCTTTCCACACTGAGTGCATGTATACGGCTTCTCTCCAGTGTGAACTCTCATGTGTGTGAAAAGGTTTCCTTTTTGTGAGTAACTCTTTCCACACTGAGTGCATGTATACGGCTTCTCTTCAGTGTGAACTCTCATGTGTGTGCTAAGGTTTCTTTTTTGTGAGTAACTCTTTCCACACTGAGTGCATGTATACAGTTTCTCTCCAGTGTGAACTCTCATGTGTTTGTCAAGGTTTCCTTTATGTGTGAATCTCTTTCCACACTGAGTGCAGGTGTGCAACTTTTTGGCTTTTGTTCTTTGAGTTTTCAAGTTGCGATGTTCCTCCTTCACTTTATTCAGTTCTTGTCTTTGCTGTTTCACTTCCACCTGGTCTAAAATACACATCAAGTTAGAATCAGTTCAAGTAAACCCTGATTTAACAGCAGAAAGCAACAGAGATCAGGAACAGATCTTTCATGTGGCATTTATTTCTGTCATTCACTTGTAAATATATGTAAAATGTTTGACAAATACTATACAAAATAGTTACAAATTTCTCTATAATTTATCATCCATATACTGCTTATTAATTCACATCTACCAACGCAGTCAACAATGAAGAATCAAGAATGGACACCAACCTGTTTGTTCCTCAGTATCTTCATATTTCATTCTGGATGGTTCTGGATCACTCATGTCTTCAATCTCCTCTTTAATAAACTCCATCTTTAACAGTCACACAGATTTCAGCTGCTACACCTGGAATTTGTCCTTCTCTTGTAGGATGATGTGGATATTCCCAGTATTTATTGGTGAATTGTTGTGGGAGGGGCTTCACTGCAGATGTGAACTGTGATCACTGTGTTGAATCAATCTGCATTTAAAAAAAAGCACAGGCCATAATGTTTAACTGAGCTGCTGCAAAGCCAAAAGTTCCTTGTTTTCACCTCATTCATTATGCTGATGTCTGAGATATTCTGAAAATTGGCACATTACATTGGTGTCGACAGGCTGAAACAAACTACAGGATTATCATCTTTGAAATTTCAGTTCAGTTCCTGTTTTTGCTCTTTCATTGGGTCTGAAATAAACTTAAGCAAAAATGTGAAGATTCAAGTGAATCTTTATATACAGAAAACATGTGAGATCATTTGTCTATCATATATCAGATTTTTGATGAGTCAAAATGCTGTACAAGATTATGATCCAAGTGCATTTGTGTCATATTTGGATAATATTTTGTCATTGAACTTTCATTCAACTAATCAAATTACACACCAGTAAATGTTGTCAAAGCACGTGTCTTATATATATGTAGCAATGTATTTTGGACAATTTCATGCTCCCAACTGTGTGGGAACTGTTCCTACATGACTGCACCAGTGCACAAAGCACGATCAATAAAGTCAAGTCACCTTTATTTAAAGGTCCTTCTCAAAAAATTAGCATATTGTGATAAAAGTTCATTATTTTCCATAATGTAATGATACAAATTAAACTTTCATATATTTTAGATTCATTGCACACCAACTGAAATATTTCAGGTCTTTTATTGTTTTAATACTGATGATTTTGGCATACAGCTCATGAAAACCCAAAATTCCTATCTCAAAAAATTAGCATATCATGAAAAGGTTCTCTAAATGACCTATTAACCTAATCATCTGAATCAACTAATTAACTCTAAACACCTACAAAAGAATCCTGAGGCTTTTAAAAACTCCCAGCCTGGTTCATTACTCTAAACCGCAATCATGGGTAAGACTGCCGACCTGACTGCTGTCCAGAAGGCCATCATTGACACCCCCAAGCGAGAGGGTAAGACACAGAAAGACATTTTTGAACGAATAGGCTGTTCCCAGAGTGCTGTATCAAGGCACCTCAGTGGGAAGTCTGTGGGAAGGAAAAAGTGTGGCAAAAAACGCTGCACAATGAGAAGAGGTGACCGGACCCTGAGGAAGATTGTGGAGAAGGACCGATTCCAGACCTTGGGGGACCTGCGGAAGCAGTGGACTGAGTCTGGAGTAGAAACATCCAGAGCCACCGTGCACAGGCGTGTGCAGGAAATGGGCTACAGGTGCCGCATTCCCAGGTCAAGCCACTTTTGAACCAGAAACAGCGGCAGAAGCGCCTGACCTGGGCTACTGAGAAGCAGCACTGGACTGTCGCTCAAATTTTGCATGTCATTCGAAATCAAGGTGCCAGAGTCTGGAGGAAGACTGGGGAGAAGGAAATGCCAAAATGCCTGAAGTCCAGTGTCAAGTATCCACAGTCAGTGATGGTCTGGGGTGCCATGTCAGCTGCTGGTGTTGGTCCACTGTATTTTATCAAGGGCAGGGTCAATGGAGCTAGCTATCAGGAGATTTTGGAGCACTTCATGCTTCCATCTGCTGAAAAGCTTTATGGAGATGAAGATTTTGTTTTTCAGCACGACCTGGCACCTGCTCACAGTGCCAAAACCACTGGTAAATGGTTTACTGACCATGGTATTACTGAGCTCAATTGGCCTGCCAACTCTCCTGACCTGAACCCCATAGAGAATCTGTGGGATATTGTGAAGAGAAAGTTGAGAGACGCAAGACCCAACACTCTGGATGAGCTTATGGCCACTATCGAAGCATCCTGGGCCTCCATAACACCTCAGCAGTGCCACAGGCTGATTGCCTCCATGCCACGCCGCATTGAAGCAGTCATTTCTGCAAAAGGATTCCCGACCAAGTATTGAGTGCATAACTGAACATAATTATTTGAAGGTTGACTTTTTTTGCATTAAAAACACTTTTCTTTTATTGGTCGGATGAAATAATCTAATTTTTTGAGATAGGGATTTTGGGTTTTCATGAGCTGTATGCCAAAATCATCAGTATTAAAACAATAAAAGACCTGAAATATTTCAGTTGGTGTGCAATGAATCTAAAATATATGAAAGGTTAATTTGTATCATTACATTATGGAAAATAATGAACTTTTATCACAATATGCTAATTTTTTTAGAAGAACCTGCATATGCTGCCACTGAGCCAAATTATGAAAAATAACAAAACTGCTTAGCACTATCACCTAATGACTATAGCCCCATTGACTGTGCAAATGCATTGATGAAGTTAACAGTTGGATGAGCCAAAACTATCTTCAGTTAAACAAAGACAGAACTGAAATCTCTACATTTGGAAACAAAGATATAATTCTCAAAGTGAACGCATATCTTGAGGCTAAAGGTCTATTAACGAGTTAACCCGCACCGGTTCGTAGGCGGGGTTGACGTAAGTGGGCGTGTCTCTACTTTTATTCACTTTTGTTTTATACAAACTATTTAATCAACCATCACAAACTATGCATCATTTGAAAGCTAAAACACTCGAGATTCATGTTCTGAACTCGTTTTTGCAATAAATACACCAGAGAGGAAAAGGTTAAATGAAATGCTGTAGCAGTAGCTATTTAAACATTAGCATAATGAACACAGTACTCATCTTTCATCTCCTATCGTGCAGATCAGATCGGGCCAATCCAAAAACAACCGCATACATGTCCGTAAGAGTCCACTCTTCCAAATGCATCCCACTTTTAATCCAAAACAACGAAAAATAAGGAAAAAACTAAAAATACTCCTTTGTTTGCTTGGCGTTTTGAGTTAGAGTAATCAATCGTGTCCATTTTCAATGAAATAGTGATTCAAATCCGTTTCTGACAATCTCCCTGTGCTGTGGACTCTTCCTGTCACATTAAACCCTCCCAGGTCTCTCTGCTTCAATCACAGGCTTTCTGATGAGTCATTATACAGAGTTGCCGCATTACTCGCTCCGCAGCTGTCAATCAAAGCGCATGGTTTTCGTTGGATGAAGGCAATCAATGCCTAGCCAATGCCTTGCCAGCAAAGGTTTGATTGACGGACGAGTAACTAATCACAAGGCATTATCTTACGTTGTGTTTGTAAGCATTATTGGTGAATATGCCTCTAGTCACAATCTCCATAGCAGCCAAGCGCCTGCCAGTCAGATTGCGCAACACTGCAGTGGAGCGCGCAGGCTCTATGACAGACTGTTTTTATCAACTAAATTAGTTTTTTACACTTTAAAAATTCTGTAAATAGTTCATTTAGTTTTTCAGTAACTGTAAATTAATCATAATCAGCAGTTTATTGCAGATTTATTTGAATAAAAAAACTACTCTTTGCAATTACAAATGTTCTAAAATAAAAGCCCTTTTGGAAAGGACGCCTAGTCTTTTCTTGATATAAAAGCTTACAGAAGCTACATTTTTGACAGAATCATCCTCAAATTTGAAACAAAACATGATCAGACATTCAGTTTTATATTATGCTTATTTTCAGGACCTTAACATTAAAATCTCATAATTTGTCCCTAAGTGAATAATAAAAATAAAAACGAGTCACTTACATGTATGTTACTCTGTTCATATACAACTTTGAGCTATTATGACTCTTGGGTAACACTATTTGAAGTGTCTTGTTTAAAATAAGACCAGATTTATGAATATAGACCATAGGGTTTAAGAACTGCAGACATTTTCATTTGGGAATGTCGTTTTCAGAAAATTAAAAAAATTGGGGCGCTGGTTAACAGGTTAATAAAAAAAATCATGTCATGAATCTTGGTGTGATTTTGGAGTCAGACCTGAGTTTCAGTACTCATGTCAAAGCAATAACTAAATCAGCTTACGGTCATCTGAAAAATATTGCGAGCATCAGATGCTTCATGTCCAGGCAAGACTAGATGCTTTCATCACCAGCTATTATACAGGACTATTGTAATGGTCTTCTCACCGGCCTTCCCAAAAAGACCATTAGACAGCTGCAGCTCATACAGAACACGGAGCAGAACCAGAACATATGACCATATCACACCAGTCCTCAGGTCTTTACACTGGCTTCCAGTCACATTTAGAATAGATTTTAAAGTATTATTACTGGTATATAAATCACTTAATTGCCTAGGACCTCAATACATTGCAGATATGCTGATTAAATACAAACCCAACATATCAGTCAGATCATCAGGATCAAGTCAGTTAGAAATACCAAGAGTTCACTCAAAGCAAGGAGAGTCTGCGTTTAGCTATTGTGCCAGCCGCAGCTGGAACCAGCTTCCAGAAGAGATCAGATGAGCTCCAACAGTAGCCACATTCAAATCCAGACTCAAAACCCTTTAGCTGTGCATTTACTGAATGAGCACTGTGCCACTGTACGTCCCACGGAGTCGCTCTTATCTAATCTATGCATCATCTTTTTATTCTTTTATTAACTGTTTTATTTACCATTGTTCTTATCTTTGGTTATTGTTATTTTATCTATATATCATAATTTTATTCTTTTTAATTATCTTTACAACTGTATATTTCTATTTCTTCTTATTTTTTAAATTCTTTTTACAACTGTTTTAATGATCCTGTTTTTATTTTTAATTCTAACACATGGTATTCTTATTCCTTATGCATATGTTATCACTATTTTAATTTCATTTTCTATGCAAAGCACTTTGAATTGCCATTGTGTATGAAATGTGCTATATAAATAAAATAGCCATGCCAGGTTGGTTCCCGGAACCTTGCAAAAGGTTCAAACGGCTGATGACATCAGTGGGGGGTAGCGATGACACGTCGCTGGGCCTCTGGGGCGTTCTATCACTACACATCAAAATTTGATTGGCTAATGACCCACATCAGTCAAATTTATAATCCAATAGAAAATGTCAGCTTCAATGGAAGGCTAGCTATACTCCTAGTGCTGGTCCGCTGAGCTGTGATGCATTTAGGTGATGAAAATACAGCTCAACCTCAAAAAAAATTTTTTAGATTTTGACAGGGCCAGCACAGAAGGCCCTGGTGGCCATGACAGCCCAACACAGCTCAGATCTTCTGTAAATTGGCACATAAGCACATTTTATTGGTGTTGACAGGCTGAAACAAACTACAGGATCATTACCTTAAATTGCACTCCAGTTCTTGTCTTTACTCTTCCATCAGGTCTGAAATAAACATATTAAGTAGTTAGAATCAGTCCAAGGAGGATAAATGTGAAAATTCAACTGAACCCTGATTTAATAACAGAAAGCAAGAGATCTTGTGTCTGTATATCTAATATCAAATTTTTGATGAGCCAAAGGTTAGTTCTGTCAGTCTCTCAAAACTGTGAATAATATCTGCTGTACAAGATTATGATCTAAGTGCATTTGTGCCATGTATTCCTAGATTATTTGCCGATATTTCACTGCTCCTATGATTTATATCTAACTAATAAATATAAAAACAAACCCATAATACATTTCATACCTGTGCCCTTCCTACCTGTATAAAAAGACGGAAATATACAGAAAAAAATGCACTGCATAAAGTATATATAGATAAGTCCTTATTAAAGCTACAAAAGTTATTTAATCAAGAGCAGTGCGAATTTAGTGAGTAGCCTAAATACGTTCATTACATTACTTTAAGATCTTCCGCTGTTGCACATGATCTCACACCTCTTTAAATTAATTTAAGACGTTACGTAACTATTAAGACTGGTCTTATGAGGATACTCAACAAAACGGTCATCTAAATGTGCATGTTATTGTTCATTCAAGTGCGAAAGAGATCTCAAATCTGGCGCAAGCTTTCTATGTGCTGTCAGACAACCCGTTCTCTTTGCCTTTTCGCTCTTGAATGGTTTAAAAGCATCTGCATGATCATACTATGTAACACTAGCCAAACGATGGCATAAAAAAAAAAGATGCTCCATTAATTATTTACCAGCTGAGTCTTCCCGCGCAGTGATCAACTGCAACTATAGGTTTGCAGGTTGCCAGGTCGAGGACACAAATGGGGTGACATTTTGATGTGCTTTTTTACTATCTATGGATGTGCTGCTTCTATGAGCAGAAATGCAATGAATCAAGATAATATGTATTGTATCTAGAATGTACATTTCCTGAAAAAAAAAAAATATGTAAGTGGTGCTTGCAGTGGCAAAACTCACCACTCGGTTGCTATTGTGATGCAAAATAAAGATATTTAAAGGCTATTTGCCAGTGTGAGTCAAAATAGCCCAACTCTGTATTTGTGCAGTGCTCTGGTGCTGAGATATGGCTTGATAATGTTGATACATGGTTGCTAGGGGGCTGTAACTAGTTTCCAGGGGCGTGGCTATGAAGTTTCAATGTAACTACTTATTAGCTGCTTGATATGGTGATTAAAATGAAACCAAATGAGTCTGTGATTTTCTGATGCGGAGATATGATCATACAAACTTCTTCTCTATGTTAAGGCTGTTTTTTTTGTGCATTTAATCAAAAATACAAATTACGGGAGGGGGGGGCGGAAGACTCCCGGGAAAAACGGGAGTGTTGACAGGTAACTTTTATACAGTAAACGCGATATCGCTCCTCCACTGAGATGAGTGCGTCAAGCTGTTGAATTAGAGTTGAATACAGATCTGCAGCAAATGAGCAGTTCGGGTAATGCTGGGTACACACCAAAAGATAATCTGGCTTATTTTGGGCCGATTTCCCCCCTTTCGGCAATCTTAGCTCTGTCCCGATTATCTTGATGTTTATAAAGATTATCTTATCAGATTTTCCTGTGGTGTGAAGTGTGTTAAGAGTGTCCGAACCTGCTCGGAAGAACGTCGGAGACGTCCCGATCACGAATCGTAAATATTCAACATGTTGAATATTTACGATCAGAAATCCTGATGTGTGGGGGGGAACCCCGAGGACAAACGCATGCATACTCACGTGAAACGCAATAATATCAGAAAGCACACTGAGGGAATACAGAAGCGCGGTCGGCGCAGCATAAAGTGTAACATGTACTGACCATGTTCCTGCCGTCTCCATATATGCCGTCATATGTATTAGGCCTGTGTGTGTGTGTGTGTGTGTGTGTGTGTGTGTGTGTGTGTGTGTGTATTAAAGTTTAAATAATAATTTGTGTTTTTGCAAGAAGTCTCTTATGCATATCAAGCCTGCATTTATTTAATCAAAAATACAGAACAAAACAATAGCCTTATATTGTTAAATATTACATTCAGTTCTTTTTAACTTTTTATTAATCAAAGAAACTTTAAAAATCTAAACAAAATTAAAATAATAAAGAATCTTATGAAGTCTAATAAAGTAATGAAATGTAAAGTAACATTGCATAGTTTTCACTGTTGAATAGATTCATGCTTTTTAAAACTAGAGTTATTCATGCAAGAGCTGCGAGTAATTTTCTTTTTTCCTTTTGTTGTTTGATTAAAAATTAATGGCAGGTTTATTAGATGCTGCCCTTTAAGACCGAATAAAGCTCTAATCATTCTCCCATTGATTTCTCCAAACTATTAACGCACATTTAAGATATAAACTGTGTTTAAGTGAATACTCTCCATGCCGGTCATTTTGACATATAGGCTATTTGATGGTTTAATCGCGCTCACGAAACATATGTGCGCACACACACACACACACACACACACACACACACACACACACACACCTTGGAAACAGCTTCTATTGCGCGGATTATAGTTCTTTTAATTTGATCAAACACGTCCTGCAATTTAGCCAAAGCAGAGACTGCATTTGACAACAATCACACATTGTGCCGAGTCTGACGTTAAGTTTATGTTTAGGGAGAAATGACAGCGCGCGCTGAGGGAAGGAATTTGCGCTAGACACGCGGATATAGTTTATAATCGTTTTACCTCATATCTTCTTTGTATCATCATTGGAAGCGAAAATAATATAAGATTATTATCACAGCCCTAAAGTGTAAGCAGACTAAATTTGTGTTTATTCCAAGATGACGTTGGCTGTTGTGCTTTTACAATATCGTGATATCATGTGAAGATTTTGCAGCGGTGCCGGTCAATTTAATGGCCCAATGGAATATAATGAAAACCAGGACATTTTCATTACTTTATAAAAACCAGTCTCGTGAGATTTTGCGTGATTTCAAGTGTTTACACTCGGGACTCTGGTTGAAAATCTGTTCGTGTGTGGTGCTGCTGTCCTTGTCACATCATGGCACACCACACACTATAGGAGCAAAACGGTTAAATCTAGGATTATTTGTGGTCTATCACATTTTGAAAATCTTGTAAGATGTAAAAAATCTGTTGGTGTGTACCCAGCATAAGAGAGTAGTAGGTGCAAACACAATACAATCCGTCCAGAAGCGTACAGTTCCCCACTCAGTAATGGTTAGTAGGACGATCGCAAATCTTAACACCGTCCACAAAGCCTACTGCAACTGCCCCGTGTCACTAAACTTGAACATATTTTATATTTAAAAGAGAAACGACCGTCTCGTTGACCTAGGCGTACAACAACATATCATTACCTGCGGATGGTGACTCGCACCACACAGCGCACTCAGTGGCGTGCAAGTTTAAGGCTCTCAAAAAAATAAACATTCGCCCAACGTGTGTGCCGTTCTCCTCAGCCGCACTTTAGGTTACATGAGAATAGCCTTGCTGATGTTCATAATACATCTGGCACCAGTAGTCTAGCGCTTACCTCCTGGACATAAACACGGCGCACCAGACATGACGTCACTTCCAGGACCAGGAATGATGCGTTTAGTTCAGTCTCATCTCCTTTTATATCAAGCATTTAAACTAATTAAACTATAAATATGTCAGACAAAGTTAACTATAGAATAAAAAAAGGAGATATGTATTAGGAATACATTACTTTCATTAACCATTTAAAACTGACTAGCCTATATGTTGTTTTCTTTAATTTGTCATATTTAGCCTACATATAACTTGAATAACTACTTATATGTATGTAAAGCGGTTTTGCAACCACGCAAAATTGTGGAAAGTGCTAGAAATACTTTTTAATTGAATTAAACAATAGCACCTGATATTCAAAATGTGAGCAAATTATTGAAATCGGAAATATAATTATAAAACTTACTTCATGATTATTATTATTATTATTATTATTATTATTATTGAACTCAAAACAGATTTTCTGAAAATATTTAGACTGATACGGTTTTAAATACAGTTCAACAGAGGATTAACAAATTAAATAATTTTATTTGTAAATTGTTGTTACATTTGTGCTGTAGGCAAAATAAATTTGACATTTCAGTTCATAACTCACATTTCCTTTGGTTTGCACAAAAGAAAGCATCATAATATATATATATATATATATATATATATATATATATATATATATATATATATATATATATATATATATATATATATATATATATATATATTACATAGCATCAGCTAAAAATAATTTCACCATTCTCAGATTTGAAATAAATGGTGAGACTTGTGCTTAGCTGCAAAGAGTTTCTAGACTCTAATAAGATTTCTTTCAAATGTGCCAAATCTGCAACATTCCCAAAAGTGTGCACTTTAGCGAGATCGGTTATTTAGCAAAAGTACAGCAAAACCAATTGTTGGTGAGTGAGATGACATTGGCTTTTGGAATGTTCGAAAAATAGATCAAACTGAAAAGGCCATTCTTTGTGTTGAGCCTGATGAAATAAATACTTTTAATACTGCAAAATACGCTTGATGTTACAGTCACTGCCTTTGCCGTCCAGAATAAAACAGAACATCCCAATCGAGTCAAGGGATTTGTGGTCCCTAATTATGGTGATCCAGCATTTGCCTCGCATGATGATAACTAAATAAAAACTAGTGTTGGATGACAAAACCATGACGACATTTTTTACTGTCATTTTCATCAACGGATAAAAAATGAGACGAAAATGTTAGGGAGTGACGATTATGAAAAAGATCCAGTCAAAACTTAGTCAGAACACATTTAAATTGTAATCGCAATCAATAAACAGCACACATTTATGCATTCATGACCTTGAGACTAGATAACTGTAATGCTTTATTAGCTGGTTGTCCTGAATCCTCAATAAACAAGCTACAGTTAGTCCAAAACGCAGCTGCTAGAGTTCTTACTAGGTCAAGAAAATATGATCATATAACACCAATTTTATCATCTCTACACTGGTTACCTATTAAGTTCCGTATCAATTACAAAGTATTGCTACTGACCTATAAAGCCCTAAATGGTTTAGCTCCAGTGTATTTAACGGATCTTCTATCGCCCTACAATCCATCGCGCTCTTTAAGATCACTAAACTCGAGGCTTCTGGTCATTCCTAGGATATCTAAGTCCACTAAAGGAGGGAGGGCATTTTCACATTTAGCTCCTAAACTCTGGAATAGTCTTCCTGATATTGTTCGAGGTTCAGACTTGCTGTCCCAGTTTAAAACTAGATTAAAGATTAAACGCATCTCTTTAGCCAAGCATTCACATTATAATTACCTTTTGTACTACAGTTAAATCGGATCAAAAGCATTAATATTCTGAACAGCAGCTATGCTAATTATTTCCCATCTGCTTTTCTGTTATTATCTTGGGACACTAGTCCCGATGTAAATAGTTCAGCTCCAGTTTGTATCCAGCCTCTCATGGAGACTTCAGATGCCCCAACACCTGTGATGAGACGACTCGACGCCTGTGAAGAGACGACTCAACGCCAGCGCTGTTATGGCCTAAATTAATACATGATTGATTAACTTTTTCTAACATTTTTCAATGTACATTTATGAAATGCACTTTCTGTAAAGCTGCTTTGAAACAATGTGTATTGTGAAAAGCACTATACAAATATATTTGAATTTATGCCAGGTAATTGTTTATGAACTAATGCTGATGAATAATGTGAATAATGACAATGTTTACTTTACTATGTTTATATAGTAATATGCTTTAGACGGTTGTAACAATGCATATTTCATCTTGCTCATCTGAACTTGAAAGAGCAGCGTCCCAAACACATTTTAGTAGAAACAACTCACTAAATTTAAGTCCATGTAGTACATGTAGTCCATGTAGTAATGTAATGGCCGCATTACGCACACCATTTTATCATTAAAAGGCTCATTAGATGGAAAACAATCTAAAATTGTGCGGTTTCTGTTTATTTTATTTTTAATCATATTCAGTTTGTCGATAACAAAACAGTGGGAAAAAAGTGGATGGAAACTTGGATGGCTAATGACAAATATATCTATTCTTGATAAATGTACAGGATTAATGGCTAACACTGGTCTTGTTAATTAACCAGTGGGAAAATGTCCTCACCGGCACATCCCTTTTCTTAATGTTTTTAATTATATCGGATTGTGAGTTCAGTATCGTGATATGTATCGATTCGTGACACCCCTAAAGTAACAGTCATGTTTGACATCATTATCTGTAAGGGACACAGGCTGCATCTAAGATTGTTAAAACAGTTGGCCTACGTTCTATCTTTTATAAAAATACAAAATAAATAAAATAGTAGCCTACTATAAAAAAAAAAAAATAAAAAAAACTTGTGCATACTAAACTTTTATTAAAAAACAAATAGGCTAAGCAGATGACAAACATTATAAAAAATAAATAAATGATTTTCCTCTTTAAAATGAATTGTTTGATTGAAAACAACAAGAAGAATAAAACAAAGACACTTTTATTAAACAAATCAATATTTTTTATTAACAAAAGTGATCTTGCGCTTTTGCCTCCGCTATCGTCCTGTCAATCATCTCGCATGTCTCACTCTTGCTCCCAGCTATGATTACAGTTACAGTAAAATTTAAATTCACCATCATTGGTGCCCACCCTCAGCTGATTTTCATGACAGTATTTGCAATGACCATCCCTTGTCCAAAAATGAGTGTATTGGGGGCGGCGAAAAGGGGCTTCCAATTCAAGTCCAATCAGTATAATCAAACACAGCTGGACTCAAATGAAGGTGTAGAACCATATCAATGATGATCAGAAGAAATGGACAGCACCTGAGTTAAATATATGAGTGTCACAGCGAAGGGTCTGTATACTTAGGACCATGAAATATTTCAGTTTTTCTTTCTTAATAAATCTGCAAAATGTCAATAATAGTTTTTCTGTCAATATAGGGTGCTGTGTGTACATTAATGAGAAAAAAATAACTTTAAATGGCTGCAATATAACAAAGAGTGAAACATTTAAGGGGGTCTGAATACCTTCCGTACTGTAATTTCATCATGACGATAATGTTCCCATGCCCAACATGTCTGTGTATGACACCAAAGGTTCTCATTTAAATGAATGTAGTACCCTACACATCGAAAAATTACGCCTATGGACACCTTTAGCGTCCTCATTGTGACGCTGAAGGCACTTGACCATACTTCAGATTTTGACGCATTGGGAGTGAGAACAGATTGATATTGTCTGACATGCACTTAGATCATAATCTTGTACAGCAGTTATTATTCACGTTTTGAGGGAATGACAGAACTAACCTTTGGTTCATCATATATCTGATATTTGATAGACAGACACATGATCTCTTGTTTTCTGTTATTAAATCAGGGTTCAGTTGGATTTTCACATTTATCCTCCTTGAACTGATTTTATTTCAGACCCGGTGGAAATGAAAGAGTAAAGACAAGAACTAAAGTGACATTTCAAAGGTGATGATCCTCTAGTTTGTTTCAGCCTGTTGACACCAATAAAATGTGCCAATTTACAGAAGCTCTCAGACATCATCATAATGAATGAGGTGAAAACAGAGAACTTTTAGCTTTTCAGCAGCTCAGTTAAACATTATGGCCTGTGCTTTTTAAATGCAGATTGAATCAAGTCACAGTAATCACAGTACCCAGCAAACAATTTGACGCCAGACGACGCCACGTGCTGGTCGCTTTTAGTCACGCCACGTTAGCATATGACGCCACCACAACCGGCCAAAGTGAAACACCAAAAGAGGTTGCTACGACGTCGCCAACCGGCGTCGTGATAACGTCCCCAGTACGTTGAGGAGCGTCATTTAATTTTGGTCGTCGATTCGTCTTTTGGATGACGTCGCGATAACGTCCCAGTACGCGTTGAGGGCGTCATTTAATTTTGGTCGTCGATTCGTCTTTTGGATGACGTCGCGATAACGCGTCCCAGTACGCGTTGAGGGAACGTCATTTAATTTTGGTCGATTCGTCTTTTGGATGACGTCGTGATAACGTCCCAGTACGTTGAGGAACGTCATTTAATTTTATCGTCGATTCGTCTTTTGGATGACGCGTTAATGTAACGTGGCCAGTACGTTGCTTCAACGTATCGTTGGTTGCTGATTGGTCATTTGATGACTTTTGACAGTTGTTCATATATTCATTCTGCAGTGGATTTATTGACAGTTGTTCATTCAGTTTATTTACCTGCCACTGTCACAGCAACATCTATAATTGTGGTTCTTGTTCAGAACATCAGAATTTAAGTTTGTTTCAACTAGTACTGTTCAAATCTTGACATTTTACTCAAACAATTGGTAAAAACATGTTTAAACATTCACTAATGTTTGTAACATTGTAGAATAATTGAAAGAACTGAAAAGTGTTTTTGCAGATTTTATTGAACAATTTAACAGACACTTTAATAAATGGGTGATAACATTAACACAACTATATACATTAAAGCAAAAAATGAAGGAAAAAAAAATAATTTAAAAAAGGTCTTAATCTCAATCTGTGTCACTTAATTCCTGGTTGATCTCTTGTGGGACCGCCACCTCTGGGATTGACAGCACCTAGACAAATAATTTAAATAAATTCAGTGAACAGACCTTCAAGTTTTAATGTCAAACAAGTAAGTAAGTGTTAACCATTTTAAGTAACTAGGGATTGGCTGATACCAGACTTTCTCTTTCATGGTATGAAATGCGATGTAGCCTAAGTATATTTTGTTCAAAAACATGATCTTAACTGAATATTTTATGATAAAGTCATTATAATAGGATATATCCATCGTCAAAGAAATTCACTTCAGACATTCTCATTTGGCCAAAAAATCAATAAAAATAAAAAAACTTCTATCGGTACACTGTATGTATCGGCAAGTACAAAAAATGAAATACTACTGCTACTCATTCCATAAAGTGGTATTGGCCCATCCCTACAAGTAATAGTCGATTGCCAGAGTCTTTTAAGTGAAATGCTCACAAGAAGTGTATTTTTGTACCTGTAGTTTACTGTGGGCTGGTGCATGTTTTAAAACATTTGTGATTAGTCCCTCCACAGCTTTGTCCTGTAGTCCAGACCGACTCAGCATGATAGCCCCTGATGTGTAGAATAAAAAAAATAGAAATGTTTTGTACATTTCTAGTGTAATTACAATGTTTTGGAAAACAAGTGGTGTTCTCATTTGAAATATAAATTAAATGAAGCAGAAGGGCATTTAATATTGATATTGTCTTATAGATTTGAAATCTATATTTTGAAACATGAACCAATTGTAAAGCAGAAACTGTTTAGACAAGCATACATGCATTTTTTGTGCTGTGGAACATCCACACAATTATTACCAAAAGTAACACTTATATTAAACTCACGTTTGATAACCTGGTACACTGCTGTATGCAGCAAGGTTTTTTTCCCCTTCTTCCCATGAAGGCTGTAGTTCTTCCAGACACTGCTAGAAGCTACAGCCCTCATGATACGCCTTGTAGCTTCTCCCGGGTTGGCTCCACCAATCAGACTGAGATGGTGTGTCTACACAGAGGTATTACAGAAAATTAAAAATCAGTAATGCGGTAAATATTCAGCTGTACATAAAACATAGTTGTATGTTTAAACAATTACCCACCAATCTCTTCTTGTAGTCCGGAAGCTCTTTCAGTTTTGCCTCCAAGACAGCAAGTTCTTCCAAAGACTGGGCCACATCGATTTCTATTGGGGTCTCCGGACCCTGGCTGGCTCCTCCAATCTGGTTTAACCGGAGGAGGATCTCCTGGATGCTTTTTGCCATCACATCCTGGCGGGTCAACATTGCCTTAAGTGTCTCTGATTCAGAAACACAAAATGTTTCAAAGACATTAAAATGAAGGTCAGAAATGTATAAAGTGCAAAGATAACACATTGCAGTTATTACATGACTGAAATTTACCCACAATAAAAATTAACATACCTGTTACCGTTTTGGTTAAGGCGTTGATAGAGTCTGACACACTTGAGGAGCAGCTGGCAGTTTCTGTGTGCACATATGCAATACAAAATGCAAGCATGTTATAAAACAAGAACTACCAAAGTTCAAATCACCAGGCTACATTTTTGTGTGTCACCAGGTTGATAACTGTAACACTTACAAATAAACAAGATTTTCAAACTCATTAAACCAACAATAAAAATATAATCATACCATCAGACATCTCAGGCTGAATAGGACTAACTGGATTAAGATCTGTTTAAAAAAAAAGTCGTCAACATAAGGTATATTTTAATATAGATCCGCACAGCTTGACAAAGCTTATGCAACAATTGTTAACTTACTGTTCATAGTGTTTGTCTGCGGAAAGATGCAGATGGGAGGTGGAGGGAGTGTTGGTCCTGCAGAAGATTTCCGTGTAAGAGGCAGCTCTGGTGGTCCATGGGACAAATCTAGATACATATTTCCAAGATACTTTGGTTAATCATTAATTGACGGGACTTTTGTGATTTCCAAAAATGTCATGCTAGCGATTTTCTTATAGAGGACAGTCTTGTGAAGCATGGCATGCTTGAAATATTGAACAATTATTTAATATCATACCTCTGGATTTCTTATTACTATGGAGGACCTGTTCATGAGTCTTCATCTAAAAAGCATACAATAAACTCCAGTCAACAAACCAGTCAGGGATACAGCATGTAATAATAAATAAATAAACTGTAAATACCCTCATCGCTGCTGTAAGCAAATTTTGCTGGCCTTTTTGATGTCCTTTTTGAGAGCACAGCCCCATCCTCTGCACTTTCCACGGTTGACATCGTTTCAGCCTTTCTCAACCACCGAAGTGCCTGGTTAAAGTCAGCTACAAAGAAATGTGAACATTAGGGAAAGTACAAACAATATAGGATTAGTTGAAACATTTCACAAGTATTCTACACGATGCAATGTATTTTGCTTTCTTAGCAGCTTAAAAAAAAAAAAAAAACTACTTAAAGAGTTAGTTCACCCAAAAATGATAATAATGTCAGTAATTACTCACCCTCATGTTGTTCCAACCCCGTAAGAGCTTCGTTCATCTTCTGAACACAATTTAAGATATTTTTGATGAAATCTGAGAGCTGTCTCACTCCATAGGCTTTCAGGTACACTGTAACTTGCTGGGTCAGAAAAGTTATTAAAGAGATCGTTAATATAGTCCAAGTGACTACAGTGGCTCTTCTTAAGTCTATCAAGCGACGAGAATACTTTTCGTGTGCAAAAACAAACAAAAATAACGACTTTATTCCACTATTCATCTCCTCCTCTCTGGACCTCTAGTGAGTTTACGTACTGCAACACAGCTACGTAGTCTTACTACGTAAACTCACTAGAGGTCCAGAGAGGAGGAGATGAATAGTGGAATAAAGTGGTTTTTTTTGTTTGTTTTGTTTGTTTTAAATTGTGTTCAGAAGATCAACGAAGCTCTTACGGGGTTGGAACAGCATGAGGGTGAGTAATTACTGACATTATTATAATTTTTGGGTGAACCAACGCTTTAAGCATGCACAGCAAAAACAGGTCAAGAAATTAATACAACTGTACCTGTAACACCACGAAACACGTTGACTTTCCTGGAAATCCAAGTATCAGGATCAGGTTGTTCCCCTCTTCGTGCTCTGGCTGTCTGGTTGCATGCGGGCCAGTAACAATACTCATCCTGAAATTCATGAAAAACATTTAATTCCAAAATACAGTACATACTGACACCCCCAGAAAATAGTCAATAGCCAATAATCTGATAATATACCGTTAGTTCCTTATACGTCCAACATTTAGCCACCACAGCAACACTCCCTTCACTGAGGAATTCAACAACGACGTAAGACATACTGTTGAAAGGAAAGAAGAAAAGTTAGTGATCGACAACCTATCAATTCTAAGCATTTACCTAGAAATGAGACAACCACAACACTGCATTGTAATCTTCCCAGTTCAGACCTCCCATTTCAAAAGTCAGGTGTGTAAGCATCGAGGTATATTCTAAGACTTTCCCCTTGGTCTTAAACCCTCAGATCCATTTTCACCTTTCTTCAGACCTGATGTAGAACTGCCATAAAAGTTGCAATCTGCCCCCTCTCTACTAGTATGGCGCTCCTCCAGAGTTCTTTTGTAGGAATACTCTTAATCAGTGTGTTCCTCCTGTGATATTGGAACACCCGAATCAAAAACGAACTGCATGGCTGAGAGAAAAGAGGTTCAGGGTGGCGGTAGACTATGCATTTAACCTTTCCCTCTTTTTCTACCTGATCCACAACTTCACAGCAATGTCCATCTTCCATATAGTATGCCTGATCCTTCCTTTTTTTAGAAGTTTTTTTTTTTTGCTGAGCAATTGGCCAGTTCAGACTCTCTTCTAGTCTGTTTGCTACCTGAGCCAGGAACTCTTTCCAGATCGTACCATCTTCTTAATGGCCTGGAGGTAGTTCTCAAACATGAAAGCACTGCAGTTGTCCAGGCCTTTGAAGCACACTGCATCTGTTGACAGGTGCAGCATGGTGTGTGTGTTGTAAACCAGGAAGGTGGGCCCATACAGTTCACAGCCTTTCTCTACAAAGTATTGTAGTAGTTGGTGAGCATAGTCATGGTATTGCTGCACCAGTGTTGGACACACCAGCAACCCAACAGCAACACTCAATGTCAGGAAGTGGCTGTAAAGGTCCTCTCTTAAGACACCTTTCAGCACCAGTTTCCCTGTATATAGCAGAAACTGGCGAAACTCAGTTGCCTTCCATCGTTCAAGCTCATCCAGGCCTCGAGGGCTGCGTGCAAAAATCGAGGGATTGATGATTTCAGCATCAGCAGCCTGCTGCTCAACTCCTGAACCTGGCTGGCAGATATCCGCATCCCTTTTCACCTCTGCACCAAATATAGAGCAGCTTCTTTGTAACGCCTAGGCAGACCTGGTGCATATAGTCAATGGGGAAACTCTGAACCATGTCAATTGGAAGGTCAGACAGCGGTGTGGTGCCATGGTGGTGCTCAGGCTGTGTTTGAGCTCTGAATGATGCATCAGTACGCAGCTCTAAATCAGATGTCTCCGGGTATGTGACTCGATTTAACCATAATCCTTGTGTGTGCGCTCACATCCATAGTACCCTGAGTAACATTTGGTGTTCTTGATCATTGCTTTGGCTGGGGCATCACACACAAAGCACCTAACTGTCACTTTAATGTTCCTCCCTCTGTAGTTCAGGCCATTTGCTAAGATCTCAGCTAGGTCCTTCACTGTGTCCTCCAGGAAGCCAAGGTCAGTTGGCTTCTTCATCCCACAAGTCAGTGTAGTGGGAAAAATAGTAACTGGACTAAGCATTACAGCACAGAGGACCGGCCACATGGACTTCCCAGAGCTTTTGAAGAGAGGCAGTCCATCAACATTAAAGGACAGCTCCAGAGTCTCAAGATCACTCACAAGCTGAACTGGGTAACGATCCAGCGTCTCAACTAGCTTCTCCTTCAATTGGTAGTGTAGACACTCCATGCCAGACTTCTCCACAGTTTTCACTTCTCTAGGTGTTTTCAGGAGTGTATGGGTAGTGGATGGCAGTTGTGGATGACCATGGCTTTGCAGCAATTTCAGTAAGCTATCCACAGCATTGTGCTTCACCCGAACTCACTGGTCCATGCTGCAAGGGCTGCAAACAATGTGCCATCAGAGTGGTTGTCGAGGTCTGAGTCACTGCTCACTGACTCACTGCAGGGTGACTCCATACCACTGTTGTGCCTGGCACATGACTCATGCACACTGTCTTCAAACAAATTGTCTTCATTCATGCTTTCATCTCTCTTCAAATCTGACATGTCCTCCATTACACTTCCATCACTTCCACATGCCATGGATGTGTCTCTATTGAGGCTCTCAGTGTTTTGGTGAGTGAGATTCTCTGGCTGGCTTGCACGGGCATTTTCTGCCTGGCTTGGACGGGCATTTTCTGCCTGGCTTGCATGGATTTTTTGGAGAGTGCGTCTGGTAGCTCTCCAGGACTGTAAATAGATTCTCCGACTTGGCTTCATCCTAAAATACCAGCAATTTTTTCTGAAAAGGTGTAAGTTGGGGGATTGGCAAGTTCTAAAAACAGAATAGTTTACAGTCACCCAATAACAATATTTGTATAGTGCATTTAATACTATCACTTTTTTAAAACATGCTTACCTGAAAAACTGAAAAAAATGTGCAATCACTGAAAGCTGCAATGGAAGAAGAAAATAGATGTGAGTTTCATAGTTTCCCACACCACTATTGTGTGAACACAACATTTGGGAAGGGAGAAAAACAATATATAATAATACAAAACAATTAAATAATAAAGCTGAAATAAGGATATTATATTTACCAGGATAATGAAATAAATTAGCACAGTAAGACTACAGCAGTACATTCCACCAAAAAACAACAACAGTAGGCCTACAGTAACGTTACACCCACTCGGACATGTTCTATTTGAGAAAATGTGACACAACACGGTCTTACTTACTGAGTTGTAGTAACCTTTTCCTTTGTCCAAGCACAAACCAGGAGACTTTGGAATCGCGTTCAAATATGAGATTTTTCTTTTAATGAGAACACTGTGCGTCACTGTAGTCCGTCCGAATAATCTAACTCAAAACAGCATACATGAGGTTTATATACATTTCAAGGGGGGAGGGATTACATATAGGAGGAGACTCTGAACAAAGCATACAAATGAGGAGGCGTTAGCTCGTTGCAAACTTTCTCCAGCCCTGAGCAGTTATTCAAATGCATAGTCACTAATCACTAATCAACCTGACCTGAGTACTTAAAACATTATCACTGAGACAAAGGCACAGCTAGTTAATACCACTAACAAGGCTCAAAATAGCCTCACACTAACACGGTAGCATAATGAGGTCCTTACATGTAAACGAAGCATTGAGAACTTTGTAAGTGTACAAACAATTTAATAAGAAGATACTTAATAAAGACAGTACATTACACGTATACAGCAGCCATCTTGAAAAACAGTCTCGACAAGTCGAGAAGTGTTATTTCTTCTTTCTTCGATTGTAGATAAGTTAAACTACTGCTGTAACGTTAGGTAACTCTAAAAACTGAAAAGATAAGAAAGTGTGTAAAATAAACATCTAAGACGGTCAAAGATACGACAGTTACACCCACGCACGTTCATGACCACGTTCTTCTTTTGTGCATATGGGGAGCAAGCGTTTGAGAGTTCATACTGCCCCTACTGTACGAAGTGAAATTGTTGAATTCATGACTGGAATCTACAGGCTGTAACATTTTTAAATAATAGATACATTTTTTATTATTATAATTATTATATGTATAGATATAAATGTATTTTATTTATATATATATAAATATATATATATATATATATATATATATATATATATATATATATATATATATATATATATATATATATATATATATATATATATATATATATATATATATATATATATATATATATATATATATATATATATATATATATATATATATATATATATAAATACAATTATAGTTTAACTTTTTGAATGAAATTACTGATATAAATCAACTTTTTGATGATATTCGAATTATATGACCAACACCTGTACATATAAAACATCTGAAAACAAATTCTTCTATCTGCTAAAGTCAAGAAATGACGTGGCTAAGACGTGGTGAGGAGGTCAAAATAATTGGTCATCAGCTGGTCTTTAGACAACGTTGTGGGGAGGTAAGGAAGCGACCAAGCGCTGCAGTCGAGATCGCAACTTCTGTTCTTCGTTGCCACAACGTCGTGGTATAGTCTTTTGGTGACGTGACGAACCCACGACCAATACTGACGTCACTTTTGGTCGCCGTTCGTCACGTGTTTGCTGGGACAGACCTGCAGTGAAGCCCCTCCCACAACAAGGGGAGTGTAGTCCTCATCAGAGTCAACAATGCTTTCATCATGGAAACTCTTACATGCAAAACACCGTATATGTTATGAATCTAACACGAAACTCATCTTCATCACAGTATAACTGATGTTATTGGAAAAACATGTATCAATGCTACCTGTTTTTATAGCTTTGCCTTAAAAATAACTAGCTCGTTACCGAATCAAACAAAAATATTTTTTAAACTTTACCAGTAGGCCTATCGGTATTCTAGCTTGATAGTGAGTACTAAAAGACATCTTATTTGTTTATATTCATACAAATAAAGTTAGATTTTTGTATTACATGTGATTCTGACATCTCCGCTCATCTCAGGTAAATAATGCGTCTTCCAGCTGTGCGGTCGGTGTAGCGCGTTCATGTGTTTTGGGGGCGTGCTTTGGAAAGAGCCCAGAAGGGAGAAGCTGGAGTGAATGGAAATAATGAGCTGTCCTTAAAACAGTCGTGAGAGGTCTATAGACACTCAATTTTTATACTTTCTTTTTCAGAGTACTTACATTTTAATTATGTATTGGTGTATAAAGAAAGTTTAAACACATTTGGAAAAAAAGTTTTTTAACCAATTCTTACCTAACCAACCTTTAAAGATGGAGTTTATTAAAGAGGAGATTGAAGACATGAGTGATCCAGAACCATCCAGAATAAAACATGAAGATACTGAGGAACAAACAGGTTGGTGTCCATTCTTGATTCTTCATTGTTGACTGCTTTGGTAGATGTGACTTAATAGTCAGTATATGAATGATCAATGATAGAGAAAAGCATCTAAATAATCATAATTTTGTATATAGCAGTTGTCAAACATTTACATTTACATTTACATTTAGTCATTTAGCAGACGCTTTTATCCAAAGCGACTTACAAATGAGAGTAATAGAAGCAACCAACACTAGTCAAGGGCAACAATATGCAAGCGCTGTAACAAGTCTCACGAAACAAAACACAGGACAGTTTTTTTTTTAAATAACAAACAGTAACGAATAGAGTGATAAGTGCTATTCTTTATTGGTCAAGTGCTGCTGGAAAAGAAGTGTCTTGAGATGTTTTTTGAAAATGGCTACAGACTCGGCTGCTCGAACTGAGACAGGCAGGTCATTCCACCAGGTGGGAATGGTCCAGGAAAAGGTCCTAGTGAGGGATTTTATGCCTCTTTGAGATGGCACCACTAGGCATCGTTCACTTGCAGAACGCAAGCTTCTGGAGGGTGTGTAAGTCTGAGCAAGTGAGTTTAGGTATACTGGTGCAGAGCCTGCGGTTGCTTTGTAGGCGAGCACCAGAGCCTTGAATTTGATTCGCGCAGCTATCGGCAGCCAGTGAAGACTGATGAAGAGAGGCGTGACATGAGCTCTCTTCGGCTCGTTGAAGACCACTCTCGCCGCTGCGTTCTGGATCAGCTGCAAGGGTTTAACAGTGGATGCTGGAAGAGAAGAGAATTACAGTAGTCCAGTCTGGAGAGTACAAGAGCTTGGACCAGGAGTTGTGTGGCCTGCTCTGATAGGAAGGGTCTAATCTTCCTAATGTTGTATAGCGCAAATCTGCAGGACCGGGTTGTTGCAGTAATGTGGTCAGTGAATTTTAGCTGATCATCAATCACAACTCCAAGGTTCCTGGCAGTCCCGGACGGAGTTATGGTTGATGAACCGAGCTGAATGGAGAGAGTATGTCGAAGTGCTGGGTTGGCTGAGACCACAAGCAGTTCTGTCTTTGCCAGATTGAGTTGAAGGTGTTGTTCCTTCATCCAGGCAGAAATGTCTGTCAGGCAGGCAGCGATCCGAACCCCAACTGTGGGATCATCTGGTTGAAATGAGAAGTAGAGTTGAGTGTCATCAGCATAGCAGTGATAGGAAAAGCCATGTTTCTTGATGACAGATCCTAGAGATGACATGTAGATGGAGAAGAGAAGTGGTCCAAGCACTGAGCCCTGAGGAACTCCAGTAGCAATATGATGTGACTTAGACACTTCACCTCTCCATGACACCCTGAAGGACCTACCTGAGAGGTAAGACTTGAACCACTGGAGAGCAGTTCCTGAGATCCCCATCTTCATGAGTGTTTAAGATCTGATACATGATCTCTGTTGCTTTCTGCTATTAAATCAAGGTTCACTTGAACTGATTCTAACTTGATGTGTATTTTAGATCAGGTGGAAGTAAAACGGCAAAGACAATAACTGAATAAAGTGAAGGAGGAACATCATAACGTTAAAACTAAAAGAACAAAAGCCAAAAAGCTGCACACCTGCACTCAGTGTGGAAAGAGTTTCCAACATAAAGGAAACCTTGACAAACACATGAGCGTTCACACTGGAGAGAAACCGTATACACATGCACTCAGTGTGGAAAGAGTTACACATGTGTAACTTATCTCAAGTATCATCTGCACATTCACTCTGGAGAAAAGCCATTTAACTGTGATCAGTGTGGTAAATAGATTATTTCATCATCACAGCTAAAATGACACCTGATAGTTCATTCTGATGAGAAGCCTCATGTGTGTTCTCTCTGTGGAGAGAGTTTTTCACGCTTGCACAGTTTTAAACTGCACCAGAAAACACACAATGAAGTGAGAGATCATGTGTGTTTTGACTGTGGGAAAAGCTTTACTAGAGCTGAGAACAGCACCGAAGAGTTCAAACTGGAGAAAGACCTTACAAGTGCTCATATTGTGACAAGAGATTCATTCATTCTGGAAACCTGAAATTGCATGAGCGAGTTCATAATGGGGAGAAACCGTACCGCTGTACTCAGTGTGAGAAGAGTTTCAGCCAATCAAGTAACCTAGTGAAACATTTTACAAATCATTGTTCTGTGTCAGTGAGCAAATGTTTCTTCAGAATTAAAATGTTCAAGTAAATCATGTGAGATTCACATAAAGTAAATGTGTAGTTAAATAAACTAGTGTTGCTATGCCACAGGATTGGTGCTTTATTGAAGTATTTGTGTGAAAATCATTGAATATGAAATAACACAATTAAAAGAGACTGGAAACCATAATTTTGCTGTCAAAATTGGATGTTCTCTCAGATCAGATCAAATGTTCATGTGTTCATATCCAAATATGGTTTGTGATATGCTAAAACATCACGAGACAGCAGACAGGACAAGCAGATCATACCCTGATAGCAATAGACTCCGGGGCAGATCCACCTTTGTTTCCATACATAAATTCCAAAATATTTGTAAACTGCAGAGAGTAATTAGAAGATTGAAATGTACTTAGGCTACTTTTTTTTCAGAATAATAGGCTAATTGCTAAATGATGAAATATCAATCAGAAGATCACAAAGAAGTGAGACAGTTTGTCGACAACTAACTGCCTTTATGATGAAGCTGTGGACACACAGCAGCTCATTGTCTTATAGGCTATGCAACATTTTACTATCCATAAAAAGATTAGTAGCCTACCGTAACATTTTCGTCATTATTTACCGTAAGCCTTGAACATGCAGTCAGTCGTGTTTTTACGAGGCCGAGATGTCACGGTTCATCAATCCATTGTCTCCTTTTCTCTGTGCTTGTGAGGTTGTGTGGAGGTGTGGTTACTGATTGCGGTGCTCATCACCTCCACCTGCTGCATTCAATCACCAGGCTTTCAATGCAGGTCTCTCACCGACTCTCATTGTTAGATTGTTTCAGACTTCCCTCATGTGTGTTCGTCAGCGTGTTTCCTATTCATGACGTGCTGGGAGATATGGTTGACCAGTTCATTTATGTCTACCTGGATGACATATTGATTTTTTCTACTTCTCTCCAGGAACATGTCCAGCATGTCAGACTAGTGTTACAGAGGTTGTTAGAGAATGGGCTTTTTGTCAAGGCGGATAAATGTTTTTAGGTTATATCATCTCATCCAAGGGAATGCACATGGACCCTTACAAGATTAAGGCTGTGATAGATTGGCCAAGCCCAGATTCCCGTAAGGCCCTACAGAGGTTTCTGGGATTTGCCAATTTCTATCGCCGTTTTATTTGCAATTTCAGCCAACTAGCCGTGCCTCTGACCGCGTTGACCTCTCCCAGAACGGCGTTCAGGTGGTCTGGTGCAGCCGAGGCTGCATTTACCAAACTTAAAAGCCGCTTCGTTTCGGCTCCCATTCTCGTCACCCCTGATCCTTTATATCAGTTCGTGGTAGAGGTGGATGCCTCAGAGGTGGGGGTAAGAGCAGTTCTCTCCCAGCGCTCTTCCTTGGATGACAAGATGCATCCTTGCAAGTTTTTTTCTCATCGTCTGTCACCAGCCAAATGCATTTATGACATTGGTAACAGAGAGTTGTTGGCAGTCAAACTGGCATTGGAGGAGTGGCGTCATTGGCTAGAGGTGTCAGGGGTACCTTTCATCATAAGAATGTGGTGAATGCGTGTGTCATAAGAATCTGGAGTACAACAGATCTGCCAAAAGACTCAACTCAAGGCAGGCTCGGTGGTCTCTTTTTTTAGGACGTTTTGATTTTTCTCTTTCGTCCGGCCCGGGTTCTAAAAACATCAAACCCGATGCTTTGTAGTGCGTTTTTGACCGCTCTGAATGCCCGTCCTGTCACGGTTCATGAATTCACTGGTTCATTCTGTCTGTCTGTGAGGGTGTGTGGAGTGTGAGTTGGAGGTTTGGTTTCTGATTACCAGTCATCAGATCATCACCACCACCTGCTGCACCTGATTACACAGTCTTATTGGCTTGCTAACCACCCTGTGTTTGTCAGATCGTTTGGTGTTGTTCCGTGGTCGTCCTGTCCTGTTTCTCCTTCCGTTCCTCCGGTGTTTGCTGTTCCAGTGGATTCTGTTCGTGTCTGTGGATGTTCCCACCGTGGTGGATCAGCGCCCTGATCTGGTTGCCCATTGAGTCCCTGCGTCACCCGGATCAAAGCCTGCCTACATCATCTGACCCATCAGATATCGACTACAGTGTCAAGAGAAGGAGCCTGCCTACACGTCTGACCTCCATTGTATCTACTAACTGTGTTCTGAGAAATAAATATCTATTTGATTTCACTCGAGCTTGAATCCGCTTCTGTTTCATGACACGTCCACTCCCGAGTGCATTTTACCAGAGAGACTCAGAGTTTCCACACTCACATGGGAGGTCGAATCGAAGGTCAAATCAGCCTTAGAAGGGGTAACACCTCCGCCCGGTGGACCACCGAGTCGATTATTTGTACCTGAGGGAGTTCGGTCTGACGTGGTACGATGGGGTCACTGTTCCAATGTAGCTTGTCACCCAGGGGTTAATAGAACCAAATTTTTGGTCAAGCAACGATTCTGGTGGCCTGGTATGGCTCGTGACATCCGAGATTTTGTTTTGGCTTGTTCAGTCTGTGCCATGGGTAAGACATCTAACCACCCTCCTGATGGGCTATGATTTTATGACACATGGAGTAGAGCCCGTGAGACTCTGCTTCAGGTGGGTAGGCGCACCAAGGCCCAAGCCACTCACCACCGGCCTAAGCCTCCCGTCTACGTTGTGGGTCAAAAAGTGTGGCTTTCCTCTAAGAACATTCCTCCGCTCCGTGAGTAATAAATGAGCTCCTAAATTCATTGGCCCGTTCACTGTCACCAAGATTCTTAGTCCGCTGGCAATCCGCCTCAAACTACCTTCTGCTTACAGGAGGATTCACCCCGTGTTTCATGTTTCCAAACTAAAGCCCTCCACCCCCAGGTTGTGTGGAGGTGTGGTTACTGATTACGGTGCTCATCACCTCCACCTTCTGCATTCAATCACCAGGCTTTGTATGCAGGTCTCTCACTCACTCTCATTGTCAAATTGTTTCAGGCTTCCCTCGTGTTTACCTTTCTTTTGTTAGTATAAGAAACTCCAACAGCCTTGCTTTGTTTGACAAAGCCACATTTTAATTTTAGACGAGCTGCCGAGATTTTCAAGGTGCTATTTTCCTCATCCATTCTGAAACAAAACTTTATTAGGCTATATATTATTAAATTGTAGGCCCTATACGTAAAGCATTTTT
The DNA here is from genome assembly GCA_023029165.1 of Gobiocypris rarus. Classification (NCBI taxonomy): domain Eukaryota; kingdom Metazoa; phylum Chordata; class Actinopteri; order Cypriniformes; family Gobionidae; genus Gobiocypris; species Gobiocypris rarus. The sequence goes on from CM040911.1 coordinate 44,614,046, forward strand.
TGTTAACATGAGTCATTTTTTTACTCCGTTATAAACACAGTTTAGAAACTTATTGATCAAGCAATATTCAGAAACAAGTGCAGTTATTGTTTACAAGTTTTATTAGATTGTTTAAAAAAAATGCTTTTATTTGAACTACATAAAAACGGTGCTTTAATGGGAGCAACACCACATGCGAACGCTGCATATCAGGCTAATTATGTCATGTGACATCACATTTATTTGCCTTAAAGCCCCTTTTCTTGACAAAAAGTGTTTCCAAAGTAGTTTTCGCGACATTTGAAGTATCGCCAGAGATTATGCGCTAAAGTTAAGCGGGAAAAGATGTCAACATTTGCCCATCAGCTATATCGGTAAACATTTTGATCAATGTTGAACAAAAGTAATCTTGTAAAGCGCTTGTGAGCTTATTGTAAAGTAAGACAGTGTTGTAAGGATCGGTTTTGGTGCTAAGACAAAAGCTGAGATACAAACCCCAGCAATAGAACAATAAAAGTCACTAATCTTGAGAGAAGATCTCACAGAAACTGTGGGACACCACCCTGATGAAACATTTCTCCCCCCTCCCAATTTTGCCCTCTCCTTGCCCTGTTTTCAAGTCACCAAATCCAGATATACCAGTGATGATGTATCTTGTAAATCTATTGTTTTATCCCTTTCATGTTTGATGTCTTTTTAAAGGTCTCAAAGTAATGGTAAATTGGTCTAAACTTCACTGTAGTCACTAGTAGGATGAGATATGAGAATTCGGCTATCCCTTTTTGAGTGGTCTCTGAAAGATATCTAAAACCTCTCCCCCGAAACCAGGTGTTGTGTTACAAATATTTACAGTCCTTTGTTCTGGTCTGGGTATTTAGGCAAGGGTAGCAGAACTACCAGTGGGAACATTCTGTAGCCAGAACCCCCATGAAAGTGTTGTCAAGTGTCCTTCAAGACACTCACACACTGCATGTACTATGCCAGACAATGACTCTCTGAAACTATTTTCATATTACGTTGCAAGTGTATTTTACATTTTAATGCTGAAAGTTGTGTACCATGATTCGTGTTTAATTATGTTATTTAAGATCTGTCTGGCTAAAATAAACATTAATCTTGATTTATCTTGTATCGGGCGAAGTCAATATTCTAGTAGTGTCTCGTGAGGAGGAGTAGTAGGAGTTTCCGCAAATCTTCCCATCAGGACAGATCATACCGAGGACCCCATGGACTGGAGCATGGAGCCAAACATGAGGGGCAATCCGATTTCTGACTGTTGCGGTATTAATAAGTTGCAGCTCTCGTGTCTATTATTCAAATTACACTTTATGTTATGAGTAAGCATGTGCGACTCACTTAAAGGTAAAATAGTTCACTCTGCAATCTTCTGACTAATACCAGAAACTGAAAAATTTGTGTCCATGAGGTAATGTAATTAATCGCGAGCATTATCCTCTGAGCGACTTCGGTCCCACGGTGGAACGAATTTGAAGATAAGATATACTAAGAGAAATCAACGATCTAAATTTAATCACAACTAATTCTTTGATCAGCCGTTAACTTATAAATGCAACAAACTTAACGAAACCACATACAATTAGAGTCAGATTAAATTATTCATGGAGTCAGATTTAAAATTCGATAACAATAAATTAAGTGAAAGTAACAGAAATGCTGAAAAGTCTTACACGCAGAAGTCCTTCGACCAGGCCGTTAGTTTCCGTCTTTGGGCTAACGGATGGACTTTACAGTGTTATTAACAGACAGAAGTGATCTTGTAAAGCGCTTGTAGAGCTTATTGTAAAGTAAGACAGTGTTATTAACAGACCAAACTCAGTAAATATAACACTAAGTATAAAAATCAGATGAGAACGCAACACATTTAATTATGTGTTTAGCGTTTTCCTCCCATAGAAAACCATTATAAGAAAATGCTTAAAGTGGCTTAATATAGTAAGACACTGTTATTAACAGACTAAACTCGGGAAACATCATATTAATGAAGTATCTTAAATCAGCACTTGCACAACGGCTTTTTGACAATTGATATTCACAGTGTACAGAGCTTAGACAACATTTATTTTGCAGAGAAATAAGACTTTTAGATACATCTGTTTATGAAATAACTGGTTTTATGTAACTAAATCAAAAGAAGAAGAAATAAAAGTTGAATTTCAACTCAAATTGAGGGAATTGTTTCATATATTGACCGTAAAATTAGTAAAATCAAAGAATAATTCAATAATTTTCACACAGATAATTCAAATAAAAGTAATTTACTTGAACGTTTTGGATCTGAAGAAAACCTTTGCTCACTGTGACACAGAACAATGCTTTTTAACATGTTTCACTAGATGACTTGATTGAGTGAAACTTTTCCCACACTGAGTACAGTGGTACGGCTTCTCTCCAGTATGAACTCGCTCGTGTGATTTCAGGCCTCCAGACAGAGTGAATCTCTTGTCACAATATGAGCACTTGTAAGGTCTTTCTCCAGTATGAGTTCTTTGGTGCTGTTTCAGACGGGTAGCTCTAGTAAAGCTCTTCCCACAGTCAAAACACACATGATCTCTCACTTCATTGTGTGTTTTCTGGTGCAGTTTACAACTGCTCAGCCATGAAAAACTCTTTCCACAGAGAGAACACACATGAGGCTTCTCATCAGAATGAGCTGTCAGGTGTTTTTTTAGCTGTGATGATGAAATAAACTTTTTACCACACTGATCACAGTTAAATGGCTTTTCTCCAGAGTGAACACGCAGATGATACTTTAGATCAGATAAATGTGTGAAACTCTTTCCACACTGAGTGCATGTATACGGCTTCTCTCCAGTGTGAACACTCATGTGTTTGTTAAGGTTTCCCTTTTGTGTGTAACTCTTTCCACACTGAGTGCATGTGTACGGTTTCTCTCCAGTGTGAACACTCATGTGTTTGTTAAGGTTTCCTTTTTGTGAGTAACTCTTTCCACACTGAGTGCATGTGTATGGTTTCTCTCCAGTGTGAACACTCATGTGTTTGTTAAGGGCTCCTTTTTGTGAGTAACTCTTTCCACACTGAGTGCATGTGTACGGTTTCTCTCCAGTGTGAACTCTCATGTGTGTGCTAAGGTTTCCTTTTTGTGAGTAACTCTTTCCACACTGAGTGCATGTAAACGGTTTCTCTCCAGTGTGAACTCTCATGTGTTTGTTAAAGTGTCCTTTATGTTGGAAACTCTTTCCACACTGAGTGCAGGTGAGAGCATTTTGGCTTTTTTTCTTTGAGTTTTAAAGTTGTGATGTTCCTCCTCCACTTCATTCAGTTCTTGTCTTTGCCGTTTCACTTCCACCTGGTCTAAAATACACATCAAGTTAGAATCAGTTCAAGTGAACCCTGATTTAACAGCAGAAAGCAACAGAGATCAGGAACAGATCTTTCATGTGGCATTTATTTCTGTAATTCACTTGTAAATATATGTAAAATGTTTGACAAATACTATACAAAATAGTTACAAATTTCTCTATCATCCATATACTGCTTATTAATCCACATCAACCAAAGCAGCCAACAATGAAGAATTAAGAATGGACACCAACCTGTTTGTTCCTCAGTATCTTCATGTTTTATTGTGGATGGTTCTGGATCACTCATGTCTTCAATCTCCTCTTTAATAAACTCCATCTTTAACAGTCACACAGATTTCAGCTGCTACACCTGGAGTTTGTCCTTCTCTTGTAGGATGATGTGAATATTCCCAGTATTTATTGGTGAATTGTTGTGGGAGGGGCTTCACTGCAGGTGTGAACTGTGATCACTGTGTCCTGATTCAATCTGCATTTAAAAAGTACAGGCCATAATGTTAAACTGAGCTGCTGAAAAGCCAAAAGTTCCCTGTTTTCACCTCATTCATTATGGTGATGTCTGAGATCTGCTGTAAATTGGCACATTAAGCACATTTTATTGGTGTCAACAGGCTGAAACAAACTACAGGATCTTTACCTTTGCTCTTTTACTTCTGTCGGGTCTCAAATAAAACCCGTTCAAGAAGGATAAATGTAAAGATTCAAGTGAACACTGATTTAATAACAGAAAACAAGATCATGTGTCTGTCTATCAAATGTCAGATATATGATGAACCAAAGGTTAGTTCTGTCATTCCCTCAAAATGAGTTCAGAATAACAACAAGCAAGAACTTTATTGAACAAAAACAATTTATCAACGATAAATGGCCTGGTACAAAATAGAACATTTCTTAAACAGACAAAGGGCAAGCATCATACAAAAACAAACAAACAACACAATATCTGCAAGATTTTGAGATCTCCAATCATATTATAGACAGTTACAGCATTCTTTTTCTTCATTAATTACACAATTCCTTATGAAATATGAAAACATTTAGTGTTTTCAAGAATCCAAATTTAAAATAAAATCCCAAGAATAATAAATGTGTTAATTGCTAAGTCATATGATTCTTCTTCTATAAACATACCAAATATAATATTTTCTTTTTTTAATACATACATTTTCAATTTTAGGAAATAACCAGTTCCATGTCCCACCTACTAACAGGTGCTGTGAAGAGGAGATAATCAGTGTTATTCACTTCAGCTGTCATAATGTTATGCCTGATTGGTGTAATGACGTTCAGCATCTGTAGTTCTTATTTTGATCGTTACTGTTTGAAAACATTATATCTTCCACTCTTTGAACAAAAATTATTATTAACATTATTTGTTATTAATAAAACGAATAAGCAATTAACATTGTAATAACATCAAATAACGATTTGATCAGAAATAAATGAAAGACCATGAATTTTCCCTTTAATTACTTTCAAACGAATGCTTAGTTTTTTGTTCATTATTGTTTTAATAAAAACTCAAAAACAATAAAATAGTAGGCTAAAATCAAAAATCAAAATAAAAACTTGCATAGCCTATATTAAAAAATAATACGGATGGATATAACTTTCTCACATTATAACAAATAAATAAAAGATCTTTGGAAATTCCCCTTTAAAACGAATGATGATCAGTTTGTGGTTCAATATTATTTGATTGAAAACAACAACAAGAATAAAACAAAGACACACTCTTATAGGCTATTAAACAAATAAATATTTGTATTAACTAAAGTTATCTTGCAATTGCCCCCGCTACCCTCCTGTCAATCATCTCACTCGCAGTCTCACTCTTGCTCGCGGCTATGATTACAATTACAGTAATAAAAATTAAATTCACCATCATCGTTGCCTACCCTCAGCCGATATGCATTACAGTATTTGCAAGGACCATCTCTTGTCCAAAACTGAGCATATTGTAAAGAAAAGTTATGACTGCTGCGTAATTTACGTTTGACAGAACATTATTGATCACACCCGCTCTTCGCTCTCTAGCACAGCTTCACCACACAGCTCAATAAATCAGGCTGGGTGCAGTTTAATATTTAATATATTGCTGAATATATAAATTGCACAGAAGAAAACCTAACCTGGACCGGCCCTGTAGTTTAAGAAAGAGAACTATTATTTCGTTATTTCAGATTTGCATGACCAATCGGCGGAAAGAGGAATAACTAGAAAAGAGAAGAAGGCTTGTTTAGGCTATTTGTTTTTTTTCTTCTTTAGATTATTGCACGGAAAATTTGATTGCGGCTAGATTTCTCGTTTTTCGTTTGTTGTTTACAAATCGGTTCATGGCTTCAATATTTCATATGCTTTGATAATTTGTGCAAAATATCCAATTTGAAATTAAATAAGATGAATTTATTTTTCATTTTTGGTTCACGGGTTAAAAAAATACGGATTAATGCCTTCAATATTTGTTTTTCACATGTGGGCGGTCATGAGACGCCCCTTTGCGCCGATAGGTCAAGCAAATCTGATCGTGTGACGTCATCTGTCGTTCCTCAGGCCAGCTTTCTTCTGTGCAACTTTAACGCGTTTCACAAAACAAATTATACCAGACAGGGACGTGCAGAGAGTTCTTCAGAGGCAGGGCTCAAATGTAAAAAGGGGCAACATCTAAAAAATAAATAATACAAAAAAACCACACACACACACACACACACACACATATATATATATATATATATATATATATATATATATATATATATATATATATATATATATATATATATATATATATATATATATATATATATATATATATATATATATATATATATATATATATATATATATATATATATATTTGTGTGTGTGTGTGTGTGTGTGTGTGTCTGTTTCAACATTGACGTCAAATCTATGATTTGTGAAGGGTCATATGACCCTGAAGACTGGAGTAATGATAATAAATTCAGCTTTGATCACAGGTAGGTATACATATACTTTCAATTTTAAAGTATATTAAAATAGAAAACCATTAGCCTATTATACAAATATTTCACAATTTTGCTGTTTTGATCAAATAAATGCAGGCTTGATGAGCATAAGAGACTTCTTTCATAATGCTGCATAATGATCAAAAATGGTAATATAATAAAGTCCTTTCATGCCACCATTTCACATAATTGGCCTGTAGGTGCCGTTGGCATTTGGCTTCATTAGCTTTGATAGTTTCATCAAATAGTAAACTTGTATCAATTTACATAAATACAAGTGAGTTTAACACTACTTACATTAATGCAACTTTTGGTGCTGCGTGGTTTTGTGCAGTGCTTTGTTTGTTGTCAGGAACATCAGGGCGATTGTCAGGATGATCCATTTAAATCAGGAAATCGTTCCACAAGCGTTAGTTCGTCTGTCCATGTCATTTTTAACCGATTTATGAATTAGAACAGAAAATTACGCTCCACTTCACGTTGTCCAATGGAATCTGAACTTTGCCAGATCACGATTGGTTGGTGTATATGACAAGCGGCGGGCATTGACGATTTATGTAAAATTAAAAAATATCTAAAATATATTTTTTTAATTAAATCAACACATTAGCGTTAATTACTGATGAAAAAATGTTTTGGTTTGTTTGGGGGAATGCTTTTCTCCAGTAAAGCCACAGACACTCTCTGAAAGAACCATATATGGCTCGAGCCGTTTCCGAACAGACTGAGGAAAATCAGCCAGTAAAACACATATGCAACCCATAGCAGGTTATGGCGCCTCAGACCGACTGATATGAAAAAATAAACAGAAGTTTTCCGACTTTTGACACGTTGTCCTTTTTTATTGACCACAAATATTATCATTGATATTTGTCTGAGAGGGGCACTTTTGATTTATTTTGATAAAGGGCAGGGGCTCGAGCACCCAAAGCCCCCCCCTCTGCACGTGCCTGATACCAGAAGTATGAAATATTAATCTGCATCCAGCCTGTTTTATTTAGATGTGTGGAGTTAAACTTGTGTGGTGAAGCTGCGCTAGACAGCAAAGAGCAGGTTTTACAGTAGGCCTATAAAGCACAGACCAATGTTCAGTCAACTGTAACAGTAGTCATAATCTTTCTTTACAATGCGCTCAGTTTTGGACAAGGGATGGTCATTGCAAATACTGTCATGAAAATCGGCTGAGGGTGGACACGATGATGGTTAATTTAAATTTTACTGTAGGCTAATTGTAGTAATCATCAATATCCGAGCAAGAGTGAGACAGATGATTGACAGGAGGATAGCGAGGCAAAGGCACAAGATTATTCATAAAACATTTAGTAACCACAAACTGTTGGAGTTTAATACTGACTGACAAAAAAAAAAACATTATGTCTGTGTCTGAATAAATAAAATTAATGCTTTAAAATCACGATTTCATGGGCAGGATTTGGCTACTTGACAAATGAAAATCACAAACATGACACTTGTTAATGCAATAATTTTATAAATAGGCCTAGCCTACAATTTTTTATTATGTAAAGTAATTTTATATCAAACAAAGTCGATTGAATCCAAAAAGCTATAAACAAATTTTAATTTTGTTAAGACGGCATTAGTTGAGCTAGACTATTTAAAAAAGTTAAATAAAGGCTTACACAAATAAAACGTTTAGAGCTGCTGCATAATAATAGTAGCATTTTAAACAAGGTGTTTTTTTTAATCTTGTCCAAAGTCTGAAAGAAACAACAGGACCATCATGTTTAACTGAGCTGCTGAAAAGCCTCTTTGTCTCCAAAAGTTCCCTGTTTTCCCCTCATTCATTATGCTGATGTCTGAGATCTTCTGTAAAGTGGCACATTACGCATATTTTATTGTGTCAAAAGGCTGAGACAGAGTCTGTAAAAAACTCTCTGCCAACATATTAACAAACTCTAATGAATAATTAGACCTGCACATTTAGAGGAGGTGATAAGGTGACATGTTTTTGAGTTAAATCTCTGTAGGAGGTTTTAGATCATTCACCCCTAGAAGAAAATGTTTGATATTAACATGTAAATGAAGGATTCTGGTACACTCTGACAAGAAAATAAAGGGAAAAGACAGCATTTGCTCAGATTAAAACACATTTAATGACACAATAGGGCTGGGCATTGACACAAATTTTACAATGTGATTAGATTTTTATTCACAAGCTTTTAATTCAATATTGATTCATTTGGGGCCTATCAGATACAGTACAAATTTAACCCAAAGGAAAAAACGAATGCTGTAAAATGCCGTTTCAAGATTCTAACACAATATAGCACAATAAGTAAATGACATGAATATATCTGGGCTCGTATTTATCAAGCATCTTAGAATTACTCACAAGAACACTGCTAAGAATTGACTTAAGAGTAAAAGAATTCTTGGCTCAAAGCTGTGCTTAAGTTAGTTATCAAGCATCTCAGTCACACTTTAAGTGACGTGTAGGACTAAATCTTAAGTGTCAGTCTTAGAGTTGATTTACGACACTTTGATGTGCCACAAACAGGGCTTTGGATGATGCCATAGGCATGAACCAATCACTGAATAGATTCAGTGTTATTATTTCAGAGTATTCTCAGAAAAATTCACTTTGAAAGGTGAAATTTCTAAATTCTCAAGTCTATCAACTGTTTGTTCATTTGCAAAAATGTTTCATGTGATTGAAAAATGTTGGTAAATATCGAAAACTCTCTCCACACTGAGTACAGTACAGCTTCTCTCCAGTGTGAACTCGCTCATGTTCTTCCAAGAACTCCAACCGAGTGAAAGTCCTATTACAATATGAGCACTTGTAAGGTTTTTCTACAGAGTGAAGGTGCAGATGTTTATTTAATGCTGTTGCATCTCTGAAACTCTTCCCACACTGAATACAGCAGTATGGTTTCTCTCTGGTATGAAGTCTCTCATGATATTTCATGTTTTCAGACCGATTGAAACTCTTGTCACAATATGAGCACTTGTAAGGTCTTTCTCCAGTGTGAATTATTTGGTGCCGTTTCAGTTGACTAGATGTAGTAAAGCTTTTCCCACAGTCACAGCACACATGATCTCTCACTTCATTGTGTGTTTTCTGGTGCAGTTTAAATTTGCTCAGCCTTGAAAATCTCTTTCCACAGAGAGAACACACATGAGGTCTCTCATCAGAATGAACTGTCAGGTGTTGTTTTAAATGTGATGATGAAATAAAATCTTTTCCACACTGATCACAGTTAAATGGTTTCTCTCCAGTGTGAACTCTCATGTGTCTGTTAAGGTATCCTTTTCGTCTGAAACTCTTTCCACACTGAGTGCAGGTGTGCAGATCTCTAGTTTTGACGCTAGGCTTTTTCTCTTCTGCTTCATTCAGTTCATATTTTTGTGGTTTCATCTCCATCCAGTCTAAAATAAAAATGTGGTTAAAATAAGTTCAAGTGAAATCTGATTTTACAGAAGAAAGCAACAGAGTTTCAAGTATCACATCTGTGGATGACAAAAGCTATTGAAGATTACGACCATTTAGATGCATTTTTGTATCATCCAATGTGTGGAACTGAAGCTTTGTTAATGTTTCAGTCAATAACGAAGAATCAAGAATGGACACCAACCTGTTTGTTCCTCAGTATCTTCATGTTTTATTCTGGATGGTTCTGGATCACTCATGTCTTCAATCTCCTCTTTAATAAACTCCATCTTTAACAGTCACACAGATTTCAGCTGCTACACCTGGAGTTTGTCCTTCTCTTGTAAGATGATGTGGATATTCCCAGTATTTATTGGTTAATTGTTGTGGGAGAGGCTTCACTGCAGGTGTGAACTGTGATCAAGATACTGAAGCCCACAGGACCAGGGGCCTATTGCCCAAAACTAGGCAACGTGATCTCATGAAAATACGTGAGTATTTTTACGTAAAGTGTGATTCTACTACACGTACATTTACTTACGTTTTCACACACAATAAAATGTACAATACTGACTTATTAACAGCACTAAAATGTACAATATTGACGTATTGACAGCACTAAAATGTAAATGATCTACGTATCCAAGTGTGAACGTGTAAGTTACCAGCCACCGGCTCCCATGCATTAATATCAAAATCGTGGCATTAATATTGTTTATTTTATATCCAATAGTCACATCAATACATGTTTTCAGTCGCATTTTTAAAATGCATTTTACTAAGTTAATCTAACTAATATAAAATAACACAAATATAAAATAACATGTTGCTCTGTTCGTGACTTCTGCTACCGACTCATTTCGGATGACTAGACAACGTTAAAAGAAAACTGCATTTTAAAACCTTAAGATGAATAACATTCTTGCCAACCATTTTGTAGTATTTAGCTTGTTGTTTGCCATGAGACATAAAAAGGCCTTTTCTCCTATTCAGCAACTGGCGATTACAAGATACACCAAAACACAACATCAATTCACAAAACACAACACTTTATTCGTTCGCTGTAATCCAAATCGTTAGAATCCAAATGTTTGCGAGAAATAAATCCAAATTGAGCCCTTTATCCAGTGATCTTCATCTCCATTAGCCTTCCATTAGTCTTCATCTCCTCTCACTAGCGCGACGGTAAACATCAAATCTCGCGCTCGTTGTGAATTCTAATTCAAACAACGCGCCCTCATGAAGCGTTACGACATGATTTACGGCAGTGGCATCGAACGCTCATTGGTTCTCGCCTGCTGGAGCCTGCTTCGTCACAGATTTTGACATGCCGTGTTTCAGTCGATTTGTATTTGAAATGGGAAACGCGCAACTTCACGGAGAGAAGCCGGATTAATATTTTAAATTATAAATTATTGTGATTACACTGGTCTGTCTGTTATGCTTTTATTTATAACAGTACGTTGTTTTAATAAATGCTAATGGTTAGGTTTAGGGGTATGTGTAGGATTAGCCATTCAAAATATTTGTTTAATGCAAAAATAGTCATTTTCCAACGTTTTACCTTTCATTTTCTTTGTATTCTGTATTAAATTGGTATGTTTAGGTTTGGGGTAGTGTTAAGGGATCTTACGTTAATCAATAAAACGGTCAAAGGGAAATTATATAGATATCTTTATGATATAACAAAAAAATTTTTTTTTACCAGTATAAAGTTTTGTATTCTTAAAAAAAAAGATTGATTTTTAGCTGTAAAAATGTAATAATACTACGTTTAAATGTTGAAAATACGTCTATATTCTACATTTTAGCACTTCTCCAAACGTACTAAGACGTACGTTTTGTCTCTTTGAAAGTAACGTATTAATACCTACGTATTAACGATGAGACCAGGCTGAACTAGGATAAGGGATTAAGCTGGGATATCTTGGTGATCCTTGCTCAATTTATCCGCTAATATACAGTTATCTTGCATTATCTTTATCGTTCTTGGTGTGCGTGTTCCTTCAGGGTAAGTTTACACAACAGCTGTGTATTACATTTTGAATACAGACGACAAGATCATCAAGATATCCCGACTTAATCCCTTATCCTAGTTTTATGCAATAGGCCCCTAAAAATCCAAAACAAGTGACTGAATTTAAACTGGATTACTTTTTAACATTTAGAAGTTAAGTGAACATATTTGCTGTTAGAAGTACAGAGTGTCCTGACAAGGTTGTATAACATTATTTTCATATAAAACAGATCCTTAAGGTAATTGTAAAAGTCAAATCAACCAGAAACTTCCCCAGCTTGTTTTTTATATACATTTTATAGTTTTATATCTGAAGAAAGACAAACATAAATGAAGAATAAAGCAAAAAATAATTTGATGGATGTATATTTACTGAGTAATGTAGAGGGGATCAAATGACAATTTTCCCCTGAGATTTGCAGCCAAATCAGATGAGTAGTATTAACTTTAGAAAGATGGCAGCATTATTATTTTATTTTTACACAGAGATTGGTAGGTCTATTATAATACTGTCTTTAGCAATCTTTGTTTAATTATAATCCAGTGATGGTTCAAAAATGGAAAAGCACAATTTTTGCCTGAAGTTTGCATGTCTGCAAATCAAGAAGTATTAAAGAGCTCTTAACACCCTTTTAGATTCTAATTCTTAAACCTTTCTTATAGTTTATTTTTATTTTTTAAGGCCCAATGCGGTTCACTTACAGAGATATGTGGTTCCATGAGTAAACTGGTAGATTGCATACAGCTTATACTTTTGATACTTTCTTTTAAAGAGGAATATCACAACAACAACAATATTGAAACTAGAAATGTATCTCCTATTTTTCTATCAACACAATTGTGTAGAATATACCCGCTTAACTGCCATTCATATTCTTTTTCCAAAGTGTGATTGCCTCAAGATCCTTAAAGATTTTCATTCTTAATACACTTTCCAAGGCCCTATGTGGTTCAGTCCCATAGAAATGGAGATCCGAATGTGACTCCATGTTCAAATAGTTAAATTTTACCCATGTCAATGGTTGAGAACCACATGTGGTTAACTTTTCAAACAGCTGATAATTATCGTGTTTAAAGATGAATGTCTGAAGAATAAATAATGTTGAAACTAGAAATGTATATTGTTTCCCTCTGAAACAATGGTATATAACACACCTCAAATACACTGACATGATATGAATATTCCCAGTATTTATTGATGAAATATTGTGGGAGACACCAGATCTGCCAAATTAAAAAATAAATGACTGATTTTATTACATTTAAATTATGTGAACATTTGATTCAGCGACTGTGAGAAACAGAGAATTGTTATGCGGTTACATGTTAGTAGCAATTAAAACAAGTTTTGTTTAAATCTTGTCCAAAGTCTGACAGAAATAGCAGGACCATCATGTTTAACTGAGCTGCTGCTTCAACTGTATCACATACTTTGTGAGATGATGACAAATACAAGGTGGTACTTTGTTACATCCTACCCCACTACTGGTAAAACATACTGGGGTAACTTGTAACACTTAGACAAAATGCACACAACTAAGGGTACTCACAGTGAAATGCCACAACAAGTGTTTTATTTCAAATAATTTTGTGCATTTGAGTGTGCATGTCTATATATGCACATTAATATTGGTGTGTGTGTGTGTGTATGTTTGTGTGAGAGAGAAAATTAACATAAACATAGCATTCTGTAGAATTATTAAAATCACAAACATGTTCTTAGTTGTATGTAAGTGGATGGTTGTAACACTTCCAAAACACGTTACAACCTATCCCGCCACTATGACCCATTGTTTAGATAAACTATTATTTTCATTAAAACAGAAATTACAGAAATAGTCAATCTGGTTAATTATATTTTAAGCTGGTAATGCTGTTTGTGGAGTTGTTCAATCCTCCTCTGCTCTGATCTTCAGAGATTAAATATCTTATTTTATCTTCAGTTGATTTCATCTATGGCTGTGGCTGAAGTCAGTTGTAGTTCTTGTGTTTGTCTTTTCTTCAGTGATTCTGCTCATTATCATCAGGTGTTCATCATTAATACTCCATCATCACTTGACCACTTAACAATACAATTATCCAATTATAATGCTGGGAATTAGAAATCAGTTTGAGCTCTGTTTCAGTCATTGTGTCCACATAACATTAAGTCATATTTGAGTGCAGTAAACTCATTTTTATTTAGTACATATAATTATTAGGTTTTACAGTGTAACTGGCAGTATGCCATTTATTATTATCATAATATATGTTGTCATAGTCTTCATTTTCTCCACAAGCAGGATTAATAGCCTACATCACATTATTAATGTAAATCACTTGGGGTAACTTGACTGTAACCCTATTCCCTGATAAATCTGAACAAGATGCTGCATAAGCTTATGCAGCATTGAGTGTCGCTTTTGAAAGGGAACACTCATTTCTGTTATTGGATGACCTACTCAATAAAAGCAAAACATATAGCCTAATAAAAACTACTTTAGCAGAGAAAAAAGAAAACGAGAAGAGCGGCAGCAGCTGAATTTCGGGGCTGAGCTCCATTGAGTTTGCCTTGACAAAGTAAGACCAACAAGATCTAAAATCTGCTGAATTTGCTGCCATGCCAGGCATCATTTATTTTGAATGGCAGCTTCTGACATGGTAGCCATGGCATGGGAATAAAGTTTCCAGAGATTGAATAGTGCACATACATAAATCTTTGATTTAGCACACCTATTCGCTGTATTGCTGCCAACTTTTGACCTAAGTCCCCTTCACAATCATTCCCTTTAAACAGACTCAATGATTTGCCAGCTAATGTACCTTTGGATAATATGATTAAAAAGCTAACAAACATTCGTGTAATAACAGTGTAATTTTATTCTTTGCATAAAACACTTCAGTTAGCAGAGTTACATTGGTATAGACCAGGAGTGGGGAATGATGATCCTGGAAGGCCACTCTTTTGCAGAGTTTAGCTCCAACCCTTGAAAAACACTCAGCAACCTGTAACTTTATTAATCCTGAAGACCTTGATTAGCGCCAGGTGTGTTTGATTAGAGTAGGAGCTAAACACTGCAAGAGAGTGGCCCTCCCGGATCAACGTTCCCCACCCCTGGTATTCACCTTATACTGCCCACTTTTAATACTTTGCTCTTCCGCATTTTGCCATTCAACTTCACCTAACCTGTCGCACGCACATCCGGTAGCTAGTTTATTAGTTAGAAGATTGTCTAACCAAACCTTTAGCGAAATTACAAATAACGCTAATGCCGTAAATGTTTTAATTGGGAGCACGGAGAAAACGTCATACTATGATCAGATGGTTAACGTGGGTAGATTAAATGAAATAGTGGCCAGAGGTTGAAATAAGTATATAAAATAAGACACTATAAATATTAATTGAAATTGTAAGAAGTGTTTGTTGTTTTCAGGAATCTAGAGACAACTTCTGCTGATCTTCATGTAGAGATATTCACCATTTAATTTTCATATGAAATAAACCAAGATGGAATTAATTTGCAAACTTGACATGACTTATTCCTTCAAATCAGATGACACAATTCCTGAAAAAAGAAGATATTAATGACTACAAAGGGGGTTAGATCTATTTTCTGTAAAAAGCTAGGATATGTTGAATAATGAATGAGGCATTTATATATTTAGTAAAGCGATGCTATTCTGATTGGCTCTTATTTGAATGTGCAGCGCACCACGTCTGCCAATTACATAAATTCACATGGCCACCGAAAGCCTTAGGCTACAACCCATCTGAGTTGCCACCATGGTGAGTGATACAAATGTTTATTTCAGTGCTGGAAAATAGAAAAGTAATCCAAAAGTAATCAGTTATATTACTTTAATAAAATAATAAAAAAGTTACACTACTTATTACATTTTAAATTTGTAATCTGTAACCTATTACATTTCCAAAGTAACCTTTCCAACACTGATAACAGGTAACATCTGGCCACAAAAAAAAAGCTATTCACAACAGGTAACATCTAGTCAGAGTCATTGAGCAGAGTTATGTACAATAGCACTGACTCAACACATTGTGTACATATATCAGATGTGTAGTTGTGGTCAGAGACCCATTGTTTTTCTGCATCACAGTTCAGGGGCATGTGGATGTGATCATCCTCACAGTTGTTCACTGCATCACTGACGCTCATTGATGCATCTGTGGGAAAATATGACCATAAACATTTTTACATTAGTGCTTAAAATACATAATGAGAGTTAATATATGATAGCAGCACCCATACTTAAGCAGAACAGCGTGTGAGTGTGATGCATTAAAAATGAGACAGTATTAGGGATGCGCGGTATACCGGTACTGGGAAAATACCGGTATATATTTTATTTCAAACGGTACGATATCATGATTTTGCTCATTTCGATATTTGCTGCTGTTCCGAAGTTCACCGCTAGGTGGCAGCGCGCTACCCAAAATGACGTGAAACAGGCAAATGTGCAACAGAATAAAATGAATACAGCGGTTGACTCGCTCAACATGCACAAAACTCATTAATAAAGACAGGAGTAGACATGATATTTGGAATTACTTTGCTTATACAACTTCTGAAGAACCATCAAACCTTACCAAGCATCAGTCACTTAATTCCTGACTTGTAAGACATTAAGAGATCGACAGGTGAGTGCATCATTCAAACGATCTAATTTAGACATTTATTTTCTTTCAACTCTTATCAACACACATACATAAGATCGTATCGTTTAAATATAAAGAAATCTCCGGCGTTCATTTCAACCAGTGACGTTTAGACCTCATAATATTTGCACGCAGACTATGCACTATTTACATCCACGAAAGACATAACCAACTGTGTTTATGTGACTAACGTTACTCATGTGACATAATTTCGAGTGTATTTGACTAAGGAAAAACAACTTAATTTGGAATGCGCAAGCTCTTTAGGCTTGTGTGTTTGTTGCAGAGCCATATAGAGTGGCTCTGGTTTGTTGTTGGTAAGAGCGCAAAGAAAACTCTCAAAGTGCTCCCATCCCATATGTATTACGAAATGCTATAAAATCGCTTGCATGTTCAAATTGGCACGGTTTAAAAAGACGTGGGCAGTGATTTCCGTCAGCTGTCCCGCAACAGAAGCAAAAGTGTTGAATCTGGGCGCGCAGGTTGCTTTTATAGTGCAGGTGCGATGTCTTTTGAAGCCAGAAGCAATTTGCTCATTTTGAGAGAATGGAGACGCAGTAATGCTGAAATTACTTACAAGAAAGTTTCCAAATGACTGATTGATGTGATAATCTTTGTTGATTAATTTAATAATAAACATTTGCGGTTATTTCCCGCTTCATAAACCTAAAACTTACGAGAGCTAGTCAAATTATGCAATACCCGCATCAAAATTCAGACCCTGTAGGCCTATGGTATCGATTTAATATCGGTACTTCGCTATTAGATTGTAGTACCGTACCGAAGCCAAAATTGTGGTATCGAGCCATCCCTAGACATTATACACACAATTTCATAAAAAGTTTTTTCGAAAATATTTGTGTGCGTACTTGTAATATTTATAATAAAGTGTTTATATGTATACTCTAACTGAAATCTAATTTGAGATATCAACCTCAAATTTGGAACGATTTTCAAGCAGTTACATATAAAGTTCATAAATCATAAATTTAAACCTCCATTACTTTTTAAAATTTTAATTCAACAATAATCTGCCATGGGTCCTTCTTTTAAAATAACTTCTTAAATCTGTGCTCCTAAGCTTCAAAGTTTTATGACATTTTTGACACAGCAACATGATATCATGACTTTGCGTAAACATACACACCACTTTCTAAAGCCAAAAATGGCGTGATCTGTTCGCATTTTGAGCTATGTGTATGTCTACACTGTGTGATTCCGTGTGTATGTCTACGCCGAAACGAACCATTGTGGTGTGTGTCCACAATGTAAATGGATTTATAAACATACTAAATTATGTTTTTTTTTTTATGTAAAGATGCTAAATGTTTCTTATGATGGGTAGGTTTAGGGGCTGTGTGTGTGTGTGTTGGGTAGGTTTAGGGGTATGGGCAGTGTAGGGGATAGAATAAAAACGCGTTGATAAACACGCTAAAAAGAGATTATGTGTCTTTATAGCACGCCAAAATGGCGTGTTATACATACGCCATTTCATGAGCTCAGTCTGGACCCAGACATTTTTGTCCACTATGGACCTGTGTACCTACTTTTTTTAAATGACGCACAAGGGTTAAATGTATTCATAAAAGGGACTTCACAAATCGAACTAAGAAGCACATAGCTAGCTAAATTAGCTTACCCTAATCTGACAACCTGCACCCGGCGTGACTTCTTTCCCAGAACATCGTAGCTGAGCCATTTCTCGAGGGAAGGGTGTTCAGTCTGCTTCCCGTCCATGAAATGGTACGAACACACATAAGGGCACTAAGTTTAGCTCCTTCCACCATTGCCTCAGGTGCCCCTCATCTTTAAGGTGATGGTGTAAATTAAAGTGCACCACAACACTCCGACCGCTTCACACTGTGTCCGTAAGATCGTTGGTGCAATTGTTCTCTCCTCCTAATCCACGTATGGCAGCCCCTAACTAAGCATATAATACTTGACATATTTGCCTTTTGTAATCATCTATTCTATTGTTACGACAAGCAACTAGCAAAGGTCTCTCTCAGCCGGAAGATGACAAAACGAACACAATGGTGTCACCCTTGTTGTCGTGGAAAATAAAGTGAATAGACTGAGATGTAAAGTGGCCGCCACTATCGTAATGAACTGTCAATATTGATAAGGTACAGCTAAGGGTGGTCCAGATCAACTGTACAAAATAATGACTTATAGAAGACATTATTAACTTAGCAAGTTTCGTGAAACATGCATTAACATTAAGGTCCAGCGTGCACCCTTTCATGGAAACGGTATTCCCTGGTGGATGTGGTTCTTTCAGGAGGATAATGCTCCTGCCACAGAGCAGAAATGGTTCAGGAATGGTTTGAGGAGCACAACAACGGGTTTGAGGTGTTGACTTGGCCTCCAAATTCCCCAGCTCTCAATCCAATCGAGCATCTGTGGGATGTGTTGAACAAAGAAATCCAAGCCATGGAGGCCCCACCTCCCAACTTACAGAACTTAAAAGATCTGCTGCTAACATCTTGGTTCCAGATACCACAGCACTCCTTCCAGGGTCTAGTGGAGTCCATGCCTCAACGGGTCAGGGCAAAAGGGGGACCAACACAATATTATCATAATGTTACGCCTGATCAGTGTATCTAATTCAAGAAAGAAATATTTAGCACAATCCATCCTGACAGAAAAAGGTTTTGCTCACTTGCAACATTTTCTCATGTGATTGAGAAGGCATGATAAGCTTTTAAAACTCTTCTCACATTGAGTACAGTGGTACGGTGTCTCTCCAGTATGAACACGCTCGTGTGACTTCATGTTTCCAGCCTGATTGAAACTCTTGTCACAATATGAGCACTTGTAAGGCTTTTCTCCTGTATGGATTCTTTGGTGCAGTTTCAGATAGTCAGCTCTAGCAAATCTCTTCCCACATTCAATGCACACATGATTTCTCATATCATGTAATTTTTGGTGATATTTAAAACTGCTCAGCCATGAAAAGCTCTTTCCACAGTGAGAACACACATGAGGCTTCTCATCTGAATGAACTGTCAGGTGTTTTTTTAGATGTGATGATGAAATAAAAGCTTTACCACACTTATCACAGTTAAATTCAGAGACTCCAGTGTGACGGAGAAGATGAATTTTTAACGCGGTTGGCTCTCTGAAACTCTCTCCACACTGAGTACAGTAGTACGGTTTCTCTCCTGTATGAATCCTTTGGTGCTGTTTCAGACTTTCTGCTGTAGTATAGCTCTTTCCACAGTCAAAGCACATAAACTCACTCACTCCATTATGCATTTTCTGGTGTCGTTTAAAGTTGTTCTGCCGCGAAAATCTCTTTCCACAGAGAGAACACACATAAGGCTTCTCATCTGAATGAACTGACAGGTGTTGTTTTAGCTGTGTTGATGAAATAAAATCTTTTCCACACTGATCACAGTTAAATGGTTTTTCTCCAGAGTGAATTCTCATGTGTTTGTTAAGGTATCCTTTTTGTCTGAAACTCTTTCCACACTGAGTGCACGTACACGGTTTCTTTCCAGTGTGAACTCTCATGTGTTTTATAAGGGGTCCTTTTCTTCTGAAACTCTTTCCACACTGAGTGCATGTATGCAGTTTCTCTCCAGCGTGAACTCTCATGTGTGCGTTAAGCTCTTCTTTTCGTCTGAAACTCTTTCCACACTGAGTGCAGGTGTGCAGATCTCTAGTTTTGATGCTCTGCTGTTCCTCGTCTGCTTCATCCAGTTCATGTTTTTGCTCATTCTTATCCATACAGTCTAAAATACAAAAATGATGTGGTTAAAATAAGTACAAGTTAACTCTAATTTAACAGAAGAAGCAACACAATATCACAACATTCTTTTGAATAGACTCGAAAATTAAGTAGGCATTAGTGGAACTGCATTGGCATGGTTTAAATCATACCTATCTGTTATCAATTTGTAGCAGTAAATGAAGAGATGTCACACCGATCACATGTTCAGTATGGAGTACCGCATGGCTCAGTGCTAGGACCGTTGCTCTACACCCTGTACATGTTACCATTGGGAGATATCATTAGGAAGCATGGCGTTGTTATGCTGACGATACTCAGCTCTATATTTCTTCACGCCCCGAAGAAAATAACCAATTCACAAGATTAACGGAATGTATAGATGATATAAAAAATTGGATGATAAGTAATTTCCTGCAACTTAATTCAGAAAAAAAAGAATTTTTAATCATTGGACAAAAAAAGCTCCACAAGTAGTAACCTAGAATACTGTCTAACCCTCGATGGCTGCTCTGTCAAGTCCTTGTCGTCAGTGAGGAACCTGGGTGTGCTCTTTGATACCAATCTTTCGTTTGAAAGCCATGTTTCTAGCATCTGTAAATCTACATTCTACCATCTTAAAAATATATCTAAATTACAGCACATGCTCTCAATGCAAAATGCTGAACAGTTAATACATGCGTTCATGAGCTCAAGGCTAGATTATTGTAATGCTCTACTTGAATCTTTCGAATATTCTGATCTATGACCTCTGACCTGTAAAATTGCCAGAATAATAATAATAATAATAATAATAAGCTGTTTGTTAATTGGCCAGAAGAGAACTGAACCTGGTTTCTCCCAAGATTTATTTTTCTCCATTAGGTCACCTGATGGGGTTTGGTTTCCTTGCCACTGTCGCCTCTGGCTTGGCTTGCTCAGTTGGGGACACCAAATTTTTCAAATAAATTTCCAGATAAATCTAATTATTAAACTAAATCAACCATATAAACTAATTTACTAATAAAACATTCTGTATGGCCTGTATGGTAGAGTGGCAAGATGGAAGCCACTACTCAGTAAAAGGCCACCTGGGGTTTACCAAAAGGCACCTGAAGGACTTTCAAACCAGAAGAAAAAAAATTATCTGGTCAGATGAAACAAAGATTGAACTCTTTGGCCTGAATGGCAAGAATCTTGTCTGGAGGAAACCAGGCACCGCTCATCACCTGACCAATACCATCTCTACAGTGAAGCATGGTGGTGGCAGCATCATGCTGTGGGGATGTTTTTCAGTGGCAGAAACTGGGAGACTAGTCAGGAACGAGGGAAAGATGAATGCAGCAATATACAGAGACATCCTTGATGAAAACCTGTTCCAGAGCGCACTGGACCTCAGACTCAGGTGAAGGTTAATCTTGCAATAGGACAACAACACTAAGTACACAGCCAAGATAACAAAGAAGTGGCTACAGGACAATTCTGTGAATTAATTTAAAGTGTAAAGTGAAACATATTTGTTTTTTGACCACTAAAAATACAATTGTACAGGTTACCAATTTGCTCATGGAACCGCATTAAGATTTCCATTTCTATGATATTGAACTTTATAAGGCTTTTAAATTTAAGATTAAGAAATGTTTGTTTCTTAAAAAAAAAAACAGAATGTAAAGGATATTAAGATATCTTTAACTTCTGGAAGTACCGGTAAATCATTTTAAGTCTGGGAAGTTTCTGAAATTTGACATGGAACAACCCTTTGATTATTTAGATGCATTTTCTGTATTCTTAATTTATCATCTAAAGTGTTGAATTGAAGCTTTGCTGCCTAAATGTTTCTCAACAGTCAATAATGAAGAACCAAGAATGGACACCA
Organism: Gobiocypris rarus; assembly: GCA_023029165.1. Taxonomy (NCBI): domain Eukaryota; kingdom Metazoa; phylum Chordata; class Actinopteri; order Cypriniformes; family Gobionidae; genus Gobiocypris; species Gobiocypris rarus. The sequence continues at coordinate 44,636,003 of CM040911.1, forward strand.
ACCTATTTGTTCCTCTGTATCTTCATGTTTTATTCTGGATGGTTCTGGATCACTCATATCTTCAATTTCCTCTTTAATAAACTCCATCTTTAACAGTCACACAGATTGCAGCTGCTACACCTGGAGTTTGTCCTTCTCTTGTAGGATGATGTGAATACTCCCAGTATTTATTTGTGAATTGTTGTGGTCGTGATGTAGATGCCCAAAGGACCAGATCTGGAAAAATTAAAGATAAGTGACTGAATTTCTACTGATTTACTATAATTCATTTTAAGTTACGTGAACACATTTGCTATTAGAAATATAGTGTTTTGACAAGATTGTATATTATTATTATTAGTATCATCATCATAAGAAACAGCAGCTTTGTTGTAAGGCACTATTTGCATTTATAAATGCATAAATGCAAATGTAAAACAGAGGCCTATACCATGAGGTTGGTTTAGGTGGCTAGCTATTATGTTTTATTTTAGATTGTGTCAAACCTGGGTTTTAAGGTCCACGAAAGTGGTTTGGAATTTTACAGTGTTCATCGCCATAGTAACTTGTGCTCCACGGATAACCTGGGGCAGGTTATTCTCTGGACAAGACATCTTAAACTGAATTTGGAGCTGAATCAGCTTAGCCTAGAAATCTAGACGCACCCTAGCGGCAGCAAATTTAATCTGCCCGCAAGTGTCGTCTAGCAACTCTCAATACCCTTCTGAGCTGGAAAAGCCTAACTCTGGACGGTGCCAATCACATCGTGTATAGAGTCGGTGGGCAGGCTTCACGTAATGACGTGGTTTCAACTGCGGATGCTTCTTTGTTCTTTTCATCCTCCACCCATCTGCAGTAAACCGGCAAGTCTCATTCAAGTCTAGATAAAAGTGTGAGACACCGCTGACACATTCGGTTCGACTTTGCTGGTGTTTTAACTACTACTACATGTTGGAGTGGCGGTAACACTTTGGTTTTCCTTTAGTTTCTCGAAAATGCTTGATGAGTGTGCAAGCACACCTGCAATTCTCATATTTGTTTTGCAGAAACGGCAACAATCGTTGGTCTCCATACCGTAACACATTACCATAGCATCAAACTTTTCCACAACAAACAAATACGTGGAACACTCCCCCCATCGACTCATTTCTGTCGCTCTAACTACGTCAGCTTCTTTTTTGCTCTGGTTGGTTGTAGCGCTATCCAATTGTGTGCAGAGGGAGTTTGAAAGACAGCCGTTTATCCCGCCTCTCGGATTGAGCCCTGTCAATGGTGAGTTTCCAGACCAAACATCTTGATGTGGGTCAGGCTAGAATCAGCAGTGAGCAAAGTGATATCTCTCTCTCAAAGTGTCTCTCCAAATTAAAGGTCCCTAAATAGCAAATTATTTTTAAAGACAATATTGTCTGGATTTTCGCAAAGCCTATTTATAATAATAATTTTGTATGATTTGGATATTTATGTAATGATCATACCTATAATCCATTACACATGTACAGTTTTAGTTGATTAATTACTATTAAGCACTTGGGACAAATTAACATAAACATAGCCTATAAAGGTCATACTAAAAAAAGCCTTGGAATAAGTACATAAAGCTATAAAAATGACTACATGTAGCTTTATTGTTCAAATCTTTCTTCAAAATCAAGTGCATAAACTAACTTCACAACTTTTACTTGCACTGATATAGCAAGAGTTTTTCTTTTAGTTGTCCTTTTCCATAAACATCTATTTTCTTCTTGTGGTGTACATTTGTTTAAATTCGTAATATTTTTAAATCTGGTAATATTCTGCAGAAGTGATTCGCGCTGCTTCGCTACTTCCCCTCGCGAGAAGTGAATCTCAGTTTCACTGATCCCTAGCATGTGATTGGCTGTTCACTACTGATGTCACACCGTTGACAGAGAAGTTAATGATCAGCATCACGGTACCAATAAAGCCAGATTGTGTTGGTTTGATTGTCAATCTGAAACTAGCCTAATCATGTAACCCTGAGTTTGTTCAACTACCATCATGGTATGGGCCCCAGATCTATAAGCAACAAACCTTTTTGTGTAACCCAGAACTTTAAATAAGGATAAAACAGGGCACCGTGGGCATCACAATGCCCTTTTTAGGGGAGCTTCAGACCCCCAAAACTTCTGCCCAGCCCACCTAAAAAATGGTGATTAACTCCCCCTTATAACATAATGAACTGGCGGGAGACTTCGGCTTCATCCTGTCTTTTAGTCTGCTCTAATCAGCATGTTCTTCAATCCCCAATGGTGCCGAATAGAGTGCACATCTTAAGCAGAGGTGTGTGCATTCATCTGAGCCTCATTGGTCTGTCACAGCTCGTCATTGACTACGTTTACATGGACAGCAGTAATCTAATTATTGACCATATTCTGAATAAGACAATATTCTGATTAAGGTGTTTACCTGAGTTGCTTTTAGAATATTCTGTTCATGTTCCCATTTTAATCTATTTTAGATCATAGATTGATTAATGGCACACTACGCTGTCCGACATCCAATCATAGCACTACTTTGGTGGGTCTGTTAAAATTTAATGGGCTCAGGAAACCTGCTGTAACTTTACCTGTAGGTTTTGCTGTTGGACAGTGCTACTTTATAAAAACGAGTGATTTTCATACACGTTCTTTTATTTTTGTAAAATTATATATTGTCTCTTTCAGCTTTTTTCACTGCCTCTCTTGCCTCCTTCTTGACAGCCTACATTTCGAATAATAGCTTTGATTAATGATGAAAAGGTTTAAAAATCATGGTTGTTTGGCTTGAGCCCATACGGCTTGCGAGCCTAGAGGTTCCTGACTGCTGATGTAAGCTGACAGTTTGTTCACAATTAGGCATATGGGATTACAGATACAAACGTTGTATTTTTTCTTTTACAATAAGCAGAATAATTACAACAAAAAAGAGGAGGCAGTGTCAGAATGAGCAGTAACATGCACCATAGCAACACGTCATGGGAACGACATTTCAGACTGACAGATACGTAAAAGATAAACGGTAACTTTCCGACTTTTGAGCGTTATATTAATTATAATTATAATTCTGTTTTATTGGCCACAGTATTATTGATGATTGCTGAGGTGTAGCAAGGTAGCTTCTTAATCAGAGTATATTGTCTTAATCAGGTTAATATCAGAGAATTGGTGTCCATGTAAACGTACTGAATGTCAAAATATTTGAGAAAACCAATCAAATCAGAGTAGGAGGGCTTTATGTTCCCACATAAGCTGCTGAGGCTGAGCTAATTTTACCACAGTGCAAGATATGCAAGTAGCTCAACTAAACATTTCATATTTGAGCTGCTACTTGAAGTCAGAAATGTTAAACAAATTACAAAAATAATAAGCAAAATTAATAAACTTTTATCTAATTTCACCATTTTGAATTGAAAATTGACTTATGTAATGTGATTCCTAAAGTGATTAACAAACAGGGAAAAAGCAGTTTTCATCAGATTTGGCATATTAATAATGAATTTGTGCCTGTTATAAATTAATATAATTCCATTTTGTAGCCTTCAGTAAATAAAATGAAAAAAATTCAGCCTGTAAGATAATGGAATGTGTGCATATTGTGAATTCACTTAATAAACATAATTACCCAACTGTCCTGGTAGCCTTTAGTAAATGAATGTGTCTATGAATATGATTCATAAAAAATATACATATCAGTTAACCATGTTTACTTTCTTCACTGAAGAAAATTGAAAAACTATATCAGTCAAAGCTTTAGGAGGGGAAGAGGCAGGGCAAGAGAAAACGAGAGCTAGCTGTGGACATAAAGACAAATAATCTACTGCCCATTGACTATTATTATCTAATTTTCGGCCTTCAGAACATCTTAAAATGCACAAATGTAGATATTAAATAAAACATTTCTCAGGTGAGCATGCCCTCGAACATCCTATATGCATGCTAATAAGCTGCTAGTTAATAGTAGCCTACCTTTTTTCATACCTTCACTGGGGGCTGAGACAATGAAATCCTAGAATCGCCTATGCAGGACACTTAATTATTATGTTAACATTTCAAATAAACGTAAAAACGTTTTACACACACACACACACACACACACACACACACACACACACACACACATTCTGTTGTATTATCGACGGAATCAGTGATTCGAATCATTGTTCTTTTGGGTCGATTCTTTCTGGAACGTGTTTACAAAACAGTGCATCGCCCATTATTTCATACACAATATAAACGGACAGTTCCAGAAAAACAATTACATATCTTACGTGTGGCAACCTGTAAACTGAAGATATCCAGCGAAAATACTCCTTCATTCAAACTCTCAGACTGTCGTTACAGCCTAGGCGGTCTTCAAACGTCCAGTGCTCGGCTACTCGCGACTCTTCTTCTACACATCCTTCATCAAGTCTGTGTTTTATGGCAGGATGGAGCATTTGCGCCTACTATCGGAGTGTAGATCGTTGTGTATGTAAAAAGGAGAAATGCATAGTCTTTCAACTTTATTTAGTCGTTATATGAAGCAGAACCTGAAGGCGATGTTCTCACTGAACTTTAGTAACAATAAAAAAGTATGCAAACCATGTGTATACCCACATGAAAAAATACTATAGTATATTATAGTAAAATTACAGTAAAATTACTCTAGTAAATACTTTAGTGTTTTTGAACCGTATACTATAGTAAAGATACTACAGTAAATTGTAGTATATTTTAGTAGGCTATATTATAGTATTTACTACACTTTGTTAATTTACTGTAGTATATTTACTATAGTACGGTTCAAAAACACTGTAGTATTTACTAGAGTAATTTTACTACAATATACTATAGTATTTTTTCATGTGGGTTGGTCGTTAATGTTTGAAAACATTACATCTTCCAAAATTATTTTCCTGTTTAACACTGTGAAGCTGCTTTGAAACCATCTGCATTGTTAAAAGCGCTATATAAATAAAGTTGACTTGACTTGACTTGACTAGTCTCGCGGCTATGATTACAGTTACAGTAAAAAAAATTATTCACCATCATCGCTGCCCACCCTCAGGTGATTTTCATGACAGTATTTGCAATGAACATCCCTTGTATAAAACGGAGCCTATTGTAAAGTAAGACTGTTATTAACAGATCAAACTCAGTAAACATACTAATGAAGTATACTATGTAAAAACAGATGATCCCAAAATATGAACGATTTAATAATAAGAATAATAAGCCCAGAATAAGAAGACTTTTAGATAAATCTGTTTATGAAATAACTGGTCTTATGTAACTTAACAAACAAAATAACATTAAAAAAAACCTCAATGTTGAATTTCAAAATCAAATTGAGGGAATTGTTTCATATACTGACATATAATTTATTTTTTCCCTTAAATTAGTTCCCAGTCTCTTTTAATTGTGGTATTTCTTTGAGTAAAATCAAAGAATTATTCAATAATTTTCACACAGATAATTCAATAAAACACAAATATTTTGGCATTTCACAAAAACTAGTTTATTAGTTAACTAACTACATTTACTTTATGTGAATCTCACATGATTTACTTGAACATTTTGAATCTGAAGAAAACATTTGCTAACTGTGGATCAGAACAATGCTTTTTAATATGAGTCACTAAATTACTTGATTGAAACTGGTGAAACTCTTCTCACACTGAGTACAGTGGTACGGCTTCTCTCCAGTATGAACTCGCTCATGGGATTTCAGGTCTCCAGGCTGAGCGAAACTGTATATACAGGTCCGTTGTGTAGCCTATCTCTTGGTCATTTGATTTTCCTTATAGAAACTGGTATTTAAAGAAGGCTCCTTTTTAGGGGTTTTTTCCCTCCATTTTTTAAACAAAACAAAAAACAATAATTCAGCTTGGTTTTTTTTTTTTTTCGTTCAAATGTAGAAAAATGAATAAATGGCCTGATAATTCGATTTCTAGTCGTGGACCAAATTAAACGCCCCTTTCTGCTGATTGGTCAGTCGAAGATCAGCTTGTTCCATAATCAGTTCGTCCTCATGTCCTGATGCGCGTGTTGGGAGCGGCGGCATTGCCTAGATTGCTGCAGCTGTACGGATTCTTAACGCAGGTATTGAAGCTACATTTAATCTTTTATTGATCAAACAACCAGGAATGAGTTTCCTAAAAGCATCGTTAGCCAACTATGGTCGCAATTTCTGTCGTTCTCAACATATTTCAATGAGTCGGTGTTTCCCGAAACCATTGTTCCAACGAACATTCGCAAATTGACTTAAATAAATTCTTATTTTGAGCAAAATAAGCAAGCTGACATTTAGTACAATCGATATGTTTCAGTTCAAATACATACAAATGTCATTTACGTCTTTTAGTTTGTCAAGAGAGTTTGTCAGAAGAGTTTGTCAAATACCTTTTTTAAGAGTGCGCATGTGACGACGTGCTCTAGTAGCCTATGTAAGAACGATCCAATTTTAATATGAAAATAAAGCAAAATATCAGAAAAATAATTAGACATCAGATGCCATGTCCATAACTTATAGCCAAAAACAACAACAAAATCTAGCATAAATTTGATCTCAAAATAACTACTTAAAAGCATTACTCCACCACTTGCGTGACATCATTAACCAACGTGGTATGACGGATTTGCGACAATATGGTTTTGGGAAACAGTCGTGAATTGATGCATTAGATGATACTTTATTTTATTTTTTTCATTAATGTAGGCTAATGTTGATTCTGGGGGAGTTTTTCATACATAAATGCAAATGTATGAAGACAAAATGGTACTTTTAGCAGTAACGGGCATGTAACATTTTTTTATTAAGTAATGCCATTTCAATTACTGAAATTTAAATAAGGTTGTTACTCGCGTTACTCTATTTTGTGAAACATGACAAGAAGCTCAAATAGGCCCTAACCTTTTTTTTTATTATTTATTTTTCATCCACCCTCTTACTGTTGCGGCCATTCAAATAGTTCAGTTTTTGTTTTTAATGTCAAGTTTTATTTCGTTTCGTTTCTTTAAGTTAATTAAGAAAAATGTTAGGAGTTTTTTTTGTTTGTTTGTTTTTTAAATGTAAGTTTATTTTATTTATTTAATTTTATGTGATGATCAAGCGGCCAGCGGCCGACTGAGTTAACCCAATGCCTCTCAAAGCAATTAAATTCCCGCACTATATGAACATTTAACGGAGTTCACATCAACTACAGCAACTTGATGATCTGCATGTTATTCATCAGCTCGTTTCAAGATCAAAGTTTAACGCCCCGTGACTAAACAAAGGGCGCCAATGTGAGTGTGCACACCGACGCGAAAAGCGTCATTTTTAAAAAACACTCGTTTTTTTGGTTTGACGCGCCATGTCAAAAACTATAAGACCAATGAGATTGGCACTTTTGCTCAAGTGTCTGGAGCTTCTGAAGTTACAGTAAAACACAACTTGGGGGCGCTCAAACACAAAACGGTCTTGCCGAGCACACATACGTAACGGCGAAGAAGATATACTAGCGTCTACACTGCTGGGAAGAAATAAGACGAGGAAGATGCAAGGCAAGATGAATGTAGAGCTGCTGGTCTCGTTCTTTGTATGATTTTGACAAGCGCGTTAATACTTGCTCTCTTCTTCTTCTCTTGTGTACCGGGGTATTTCTGTTTTACATTAAGCGCCATCTAATGTCAGGGAATGAATTTGCATGTTCACTCGGCTCATCGTCAGCGAAATTCGCTTGTGAACACAAAAAACGCGTTAAAAACGCTGGCGAATAACGCGCGCCGATATTCGTCCCGGTGTGTACGAGCCTTAAGACAAGACATGTAAGCTACTTTCAGTTTAACTTCCAACAGTTTGTGTGTTTGCTTGCTTTACTCATTTGCGGCGACGCGTGTTGCAATAGCGCCGTCGTGTCGGTCATGTCTGACTACAACCTATAACACGGTCTCACACGTTTATTGTTTATTTTTATTTTATTTTTACATTTTGCCAGGGGGAAAATTTACAGATGTGGTTTAAACAGCCAGATACTTCTGGTCTTTTCACAATCGGATATCTGTTCAGAGAAAACCATTGAAGTGACTGCATGTGTAAAAAGTCCATAACTCATGCTGCTGCTGGACAGTAAACACCTACTGTTAGATTTGAAGGCCTGTTGCCCTGTTGATTGCAATAAATGAGTCTAAAATTGTTTATTGTGTTTGACTGTTCAGTACTGTTCATATTTATATTTAAAAAGCAGACACAACTTAAAAGTTACTTTCCCTATAACTAATTACTTTTGATATACAATAACCAATAACTGGTAAAGTAATTTTTAAAAGAAGTAACTAGTAATTGTAACTAACTACTAATTTTCAGTAACTTGCCCGACACTGATTGTAATTGATATCTCAAAAGGATGCGCTTGTGCGCAGAGCGAGCTGCTGCGCACACACACAGGACACGCAAGATTTTCACTAATAACTTTAACCCTACAGTAGCTATACATTCAGAGTGCTTGGAATATAGCCTACAACACGAGTTGCATAAGATTATTTTACAAATTTGCATCCACTTGGTCACATCTACATTTTTTAGTTGGCCAAATTTAATTTCTGTTAATTAAATTGTATCAATTCACAGAAATTCAATTTGGCTAACGGAAAAAATGAAGATGTGGCCAGTCACTAGAAAATTTTAAATTGGAGGAGTTTAATTTTTTTTACAGTGTTGGTAAAATAAAAAATTTTCATTGGCTTAACATATTATTTCTAATTGAGCCCATGTTAACAGACTGTTGCCACAATTGATAAAATTCAATTCACAGAAGTTCAATTTGGCCAATTGAAAAATGTAGATGTGATCGGCCACTAGAAAATTTTGATTTGGAGAGGCCTGAAATTTTTTACAGTGTGCAGACAGGCCTGTAGTTGTTGATCTCTTGAACGCGATCAGAATCTCACTGCTTAAAACGGCAGACAGCTTAATGTTTATAATTGACAAAGCAACAGCGTTTTCATGATTGTAGCAGTCTTGGCTCGCTTTCGAGGCTATACAGGCTATAGAATCCAATGAATAAAAAGTTATTTCATAAACAGATTTATTTAAAAGTCTAACCATAGTTTACCCATGGTATTTGTGGTAAAACTGTGGTTAAATTGTAATCCGTAAGCCGTGGTCAGTATATATTAAAGGTGCTCCAATGAAGGAACATTGGTGAACCGGAGACAGGGACATGAGCGGTCAAACAGACAAGCTACTGGAGCTCAAATTGCTCAAGAAGTTAATGCTGGTTAGGATAGTAAGGTGTCAGAATACACAGTGCATCACAATTTGCGTATGGGGCGGCATAGACTAGTCAGGGTGCTAATGTTTCAATAACTTTAAGCAATTACTCTGGAATGTAGAGTATCCATAATTTAAATAGGAACTTCTCAAACCATGCCTAGATGGCATCAGTGGTTACCTGACTTGATTGCAAAATATAATTTTTCTTCCATTCAACTAAACTCATTTACATTAGACCAATTACAAGACAGAACATTAATTTTGAGTCAGATCAAGTATAAAGAGTTCTTTGGAGTAATGACAAGGCATTCACAGTGTACAGAGCTTATAGACAACTTTTATGTTGCTGAGAAATGTGGAAACTAAATATGTTTATGAAATATAAAGTTCAGTAATTAAACTCTATTGATCATTGATTGGTTCTTTCAGTTCTACGACACCAACCAACCAGAGGTACTTCCTCATTTCCGTGGCTTTATTTATACCGTATCCTAGCCGCTATTAGCAAGCTGCACATTATGAGAACTCCCATAATCCCACCTCCTCCCCAGCGCCACCTGTAGAGATCTGCTACAGGGGGTTATATCAATCTGCAGCAGCCTTTCCTTGTTATCTTAAATAAGCTGAACTTATGTATTTGCTCAGCAGCAGTGTAGCAGATCTTGTCTGCCAAAATCAAGCCAATATTCATTCCATGCTCTATGCTAATAAAATGCTGTTGAATCTATTTCACTCCGAGAGTTGTCATGATTGAAGTAACTGGTTTTGACAAAAAAACCTAAGTTTAATTTTTCCAGTCTCTTTTAATTTTGGTACTTCTTTGAGTAAAATCATTCAATGCTTTTTACACAAATGATTCAATCAAACACAAATCCTGTAGCATTTCACAGAAACATTTGTTTATTTGTTAACTATACATTCACTTTATGTGAATCTCACATGATTTACTTGAATGCTTTGGATATGAAGAAAACATTTGCTCACTGTGACACAGAACAATGCTTTTTCAAATGTTTCACTAGATTACTTGATTGGGTGAAACTCTTCTCACACTGAGTACAGTGGTACAGCTTCTCTCCAGTATGAACTCGCTCATGGGATTTCAGGTCTCCAGGCTGAGCGAAACTTTTGTCACAATATGAGCACTTGTAAGGTCTTTCTCCAGTGTGAATTCTTTGGTGCCGTTTCAGATTTACTGCTGCAGTAAAGCTCTTCCCACAGTCACAACACACATGATCTCTCACTCCATCATGTTTTTTTCTGGTGGAGTTTAAAACTGTTCAGCCTTGAAAAGCTCTTTCCACAGAGAGAACACACATAAGGCTTCTCACCTGAATGAACTGTCAGGTGTTGTTTTAGATTTGATGATGAAATAAAATCTTTACCACACCGATCACAGTTAAATGTTTTTTCTCCAGTGTGACAGGTGATAATTGAGATCAGGTGAATATGTAAAACTCTTTCCCCACTGAGTGTTGGTGGACGGCTTTTCTCCAGTGTGAACTCTCATGTGTTTGTAAAGGTTTCCTTTTTGTGTGAAACTGTTTCCACACTGAGTGCATGTATACGGTTTCTCTCCAGTGTGAATTCTCATGTGTGTGTTAAGGTGTCCTTTATGTGTGAAACTCTTCCCACACTGAGTGCAGGTGTGCAGCTGTTTGGCTTTTGTTCTTTGAGTTGTAAAGTTATGATGTTCCTCCTTCACTTCATTCAGTTCTTGTCTTTCCTGTTTCACTTCCACCTGGTCTAAAATACACATCAAGTTAGAATCAGTTCAAGTGAACCCTGATTTAACAACAGAAAACAACAGAGATCAGGTATCAGATCTTTCATGAGGTACAGGCCTTTCCGTTATACACTTAGTTAAAATATGTTTGATAACTGCTATATACAAAGTTATGATGCATTTCTCTCTTTCATTTATCCTCCATATACTGCACATTAATTCACTTCTACCAAAGCAGCAAACAATGAAGAATCAAGAATGGACACCAACCTGTTTGTCCCTCAGTATCTTCATGTTTTATTCTGGATGGTTCTGGATAACTCATGTCTTCAATCTCCTCTTTAATAAACTCCATCTGTAACAGTCACACAGATTTCAGCTGCTATACCTGGAGTTTGTCCTTCTCTTGTAGGATGATGTGAATATTCCCAGTATTTATTGGTGAATTCTTGTGGGAGGGGCTTCACTGCAGGTGTGAACTGTGATCACTGTGTTGAATCAATCTGCATTTAAAAAGTACAGGCCATAATGTTTAAATGAGCTGCTGAAAAGCCAAAAGTTCTCTGTTTTCTCCTCATTCATTATGGTGATGTCTGAGATCTGCTGTAAATTGGCACATTAAGCACATTTTATTGGTGTCAACAGGCTGAGACAAACGACAGGATCAACACCTTTGAAATTTCACTTCAGTTCTTGTTTTAGCTCTTTCACTTCCATTGGGTCTGAAATAAACATGTTAAGTAGTTAGAATCAGTTCAAGGAGGATACATGTGAAGATTCAAGTGATTTAATAACAGAAAAAAAGAGATCATTTGTCTGTCTATCAAATATCATATTGTAGCGCGGCCACATAAAAGGGGGATATTTATACTGCCGTTAATTCATTTTAATTATGAACATAAGACAGCTGTTTTGTATATGTATTTTCCCCTGTCGTATAGGCCTATTGCCCGGAAATGTGTTTGTTCCCATTCTTACTCACGCAAGACTTCGGTCGGGAGCTCCAGGGAATCCCCGTAACGTCATGGGGCAGACAGCTGATGTGGCACATCCGATAAAGCAAGCCGGCTTACCGGCGCTCCAGAGAGGACGCTCTCTATGTACTTTCTGGATTACGCGATCGATCGATCTACACACTAAGAGTTGGTTATCACAGTCTATGGATGGTCTTCCCCAAGGAAATACAAGTTTGTACTATTTGTATACAGCTCTTATGAAACAGCACATGATCATCATAGTTTTAAACTACTTGGAACAATTCATAAATATGTCAGACAAGATAATCTGGTGAATTTGATAATAGGGAGGGGCCATGTCCAAACTGTTCCCAGAAAGTTGGTAGCATGAAATTGTCCAAAATGTCTTGGTACGCTGTAAAAAGTAATACCTAGATCTAACTTATAAAAAGTAAGTAAAGGCCAGTGGCTGCATTGGATGTTTTAAGTTGAGTCAACTTGCAGCATTTTTTAAGTATAATAAACACTGTAACATAACTTGATTTTGTTGCGTTTGTATTAAGTAGAGTTAACTAATAATTAGGGCCGGGACTCGATTAAAAAAATTAATCTAATTAATTAGAGGCTTTGTAATTAATTAATCGAAATTAATCGCATTTTAATTGCATATAAATATTTGACCTGAGAACAGTGAGAAGTAATTTTTTTCACATGGACTTTTAGTATACCATTGAATAATGACTGAACACATAAGCTTAATCAACAAAATTTTGTTTATTTATTTATGTCCAGCGTTTTGCGTTGAGGTGATATTTGAGGCTCGATACGCAAATTCCTTGTTGCATAGCTTCCACACAACCATGTTCTTGTCGACGCTTCCATCCTTTCGTTTTTTTACATTGTTGTGTACACTGTGGTTTGTTGTGTTCAGAAGTCAAGAACGCTAGTTGGTGTTCCAGTATAAACGGTCCGTGAAACTCATTCATTAAAAACGTTCCGCGGTGCAAAAATAAGTTAAAATTGTTATCAATTTTTGCGTAATTAATCTTAATTAACGCGTTAAAGTCACGCAATTAATTAATCTTAATTAACGCGTTAAAGTCCCGGCCCTACTAATAATACTAGTATTACTCAGTTAGATAAACCTACTTTTATTGGTACAGGTAACTTATTTATGGGTTGCTACAAGTAACCTGTACTCATTTTAATTAGGTTTTATGAAATGTATGTACTTAGTAAAATTAACCTAATCACATGCAAATAAACATTTTTAATTAAGTCCTGGCTAAAATCTTAGAAAATAAATCTAAATATATATATATATTCTAAGCACTACAGTGATCAACTTTACATAAACAGACTTTGTTAATAACAACTACAATTTCAATTGAAGAAAGAAAAGATGGGAAGATAGATTGAAGACAATAATATTTATTCAATGTCAACCAGTCACTTTTAACAGTGACAACAAAACAGCCAATAAATGTGGCCGGACATATACACAATAATATAAAACAAACACTGTATAAGTGTAGTTTCAACCTGTTCTGAAGAGTAAAGTATCCAAACTGCCCAATGTGCAATGTTTAGATAAAGGTACATGTAAGCCATAACATCACATTGTACACTACACTATTGAGTTTATACCTCATGAGGTAATGATCAGCACAAACACAGTCCAAAGTCCACATTAATTAAGTATCAGTCCAACAAAGAGCCTATAATATATCGTAAAAGTATACATCAGTTTTGAGGGATACTTGAGGTCGAGGGCATAGGTAAGTCCAAACAGGTGTTGGCATGCTTTCAACAGGTTTGGCACACCTCTGTCCACGGGCTGTCTTTCTATGATAATCCCAATCGTGTTGGGTTGATGGCACATGTACATTTTCAGTGGGCTAAAACTTCCAAGCTCAGCGTGCACCTCGGTTTCATCACAACTCTATTGGTGGAGACAAAAAAGATCAATAGTTTGGTCAGACAAACAGTTAATGAGATGATTATAGCAGACAGGTAGAAGACAGATAAGACACAAAGTCAAAATTGAATTTCTGTTGCTAAAAGTGGTGGATACTAGATGGATACTGTGACCCGTGACCAGAGTGAAGTCTACCATGACAATGCAATTGAGTGTGGGTACTAAACTAACTATGGAGCCCACACAATTGTTTGCAATTTTACCAATGTTTTACTTAACTGGGAATAGTTATAGCTGTAATTGTATCTATTCTGAACTTTTTCTTACCTGGATGTGAAGCTTGAAGACCCCAGGTAACAAAAGTGCTATATCTAAAGACCAGGAAAATGCATGTTAGAATAAATTTAAAAATCAGTGTTAAATGCAACTTATTTTAATAGTTTGAAATAGTTGTAGGGTTTTTTTTTCAACCAAAAATATGTCAATAACTGACTATGTAGCTTTAAGAAAACGTGGGTAAAATCTCTAAAAACAGACTACTAAGCATCTCTACAGTCTAAACTCTGCATCTGAATTATAAGTATAGCAAAAGTATACTAACATAATCACTGATTCCAGAGTCCTGTCAAAGACACACGACTACCTTGTTCTTCCTGCTGTCCATAAAACACATCTTGCTCACCCTTATTTGCCCACACAACTATTGCCCCGAAGGCTCAAAATTGCGACCGCTTTGATCGCATATGATCCCGAAATTTAGCATTTCTACTGCTGATAACGTGAGCACCCACGACAGCTATGTTGTTAATATGAAATTAAATAAGTGCTGTATTCATGCCTACTATGTGTTTTAAGGCTACTTTGGCTTAAATGTTTACCAATATCACTTTTAATCGTAACTATAAAAAGTGATATTGGTAAAAATTAAAGCCCAGGGAGCCTTAAAACACAGTAGGCATGACTACAACACTTATTTAATTTCATATTAACATATTAACGTTAACTGTTGTCTGCCGATCGACTACACTGTGCAGCCATCTTAGCTTGTCATGTGTGCAAGATAGCTAATTAGCTATACAGTACAATTTGCACACCTAACCTCAGCTCCCTATGGAGTAAGCTATTTCACGTGACTTTACTTCACCAGTCATTTGGCTAAATTTGTTCAACTTGCCTTGTTAATCAGTTCCTGAAATTCAGATCCACTGCAGCGAACGAACAGCTGAAGTGCTGAGGAAGATAGCTGCATCTACCTGGGAAAGTCCCCGCGCTCCAGTGAAACAAATGCCAACTTCAAATTATACAAATGTAAAATTTTTATGTTTGACGAACACACCTGCCACATCGACTGCTGCTCAAATAAATTGTGCATGTCAACTCACTTTTATAACATTTCTTGTACACAACAACCACATACAAATAACTACTCAAATGAATTGCCATGGTTTTATTTAAATATTTTGTTATAAAAACTGATATATTTTAAGTAAAGAGGAACTATTTTTTATATTTTTTAGTGTAAAACAAATAAAATAAACTAGATTATAACTATTTTAAATATATAAATCCTACTTTGTGGGTGTAGTTATTTTACTTAGTTATTTCAAAAATATATGTGCTCATTAATGTATATTTACTTCTTTCAAGTAATTAAGTATTCTCGTAAGTGTATAATATGCCATTGAAATTACATACGGGTGAGGGATTCGAATGCGCGTCGCCATGTTGCCCCTCCGTCTTGAAAGTACAGTAGCCAAAGAGGGACATACCCGTAAATTCAAGCTTCGCCTTTGGCGTTTTAACACTCGATGGCACCGTGTCGAATGTGAAGAGGGGGATTGCTTGAGACTGATATAGCCTACAATGTAAACTTTGCCTTACGCTAGTGGGGTCGTACAATATACAGAATAACGATAGCACAGATAAAAGTTACTTTACTAAGATTAGCTTGCATTCGTCTGGGAACCTGATCGCTGATGTTAGCAATGAAATGGTCAAAAATAACGAAAAGGTAAAACTATACTAATATTCACTGGATGGTCATATACCTTTTCACTGCTAGATTGGGGAAAATGTCACACAGTGTAGCTTTAAGAGTTCCTATACTACATATTTACAAGACAAACATGTTTTGACACCATTTACTGGCATGTAATTTATTATATTATGGTATGAAAATTATTATCCGAATCACCAGATTATCTTGTTTAATTCTATAGTTAACTTCATGTCTGACATATTTATGAATTGTTTAAATTAATTTAAATGCATGATGGTCATGTGCTGTTTGACTTTATTTATACTGTATATTGTTTGATACCAATCATAAGTGCAGTGAAAGTGAAAATATGCAAATAATCTAGGAATATGACATAAAAAATATGACTGTTTAAGTATGGGTGCCGCTGTCATATATTAACTCTCATGATGTATTTTAAGCACTAATGTAAAAATGTTTATTGTTAAAATTTTCCACAGATGCAGCGTCAGTTATGCAGTGAACAACTGTGAGGATGATCACATCCACATGCCCCTGAACTGTGAAGCTAGAAAAACAATGGGAGGATCAGTCTCTGACCACAACTACACATCAAAATCACAACTCAATCTGAAGCCACCTACATCTGATATAGGAACACAATGCGTTGAGTCGGTGCCATTTTACATAATGACTCTGACCAGATGTTACCTATTGTGAATAGTTTTTTATTTTTATTTTATTTTTATAAATCTTTATAATTTGGCAGGGCTTGCCCGACGTCCCGAGGCTATAGTGTTTTTGAGTCGGGCAAAATAGCATCTAGCTGAACCTGTTGTTTACATAGAAAATCTGTCAGCTCGCCTAATTCTAAAATAATTGGTGGATTCGGGGGAGGGTTGATTAGATCTATATGTACCCACAACCTGATCATCTCCAGCACAAGATGTGCACTGTACAGCATCAGAACGAACCTCCAGAAATGACATCCCATCATTTAACCGCACTTGTTGTTTTAATTCCCTACGCAGAGTATTATCACTCATATGTTCAATAAATTAGTCACGTATAGTGTATGGTCTGGGTTGCAAATACTGCCTAGTTCTTGGGTTTCATTGCCTCCATTAGGGCCATGAGGGCATGTAAATATTCACGCAGTGACTCTACATCCAGCTGGTGGCATTGGAAAAACTGTTTCTGCAAACCATCAAAAGACTGGGAACAAACATACATATCAAGCAAGATTGTAAAAATGTTCTCAGGGTCATCCCTGTCACTAGAGGGGTAAAACTTTACTTCAGCCTTAGCTTCTCCATCTAAAAGATCATAGACAAACAAAGCTTTCTCAGCCACAGGGACTGGATGAACTATCAGAGACCTATGTACTTCTTCTATCCAATCTTCTACTGTCAACAAATCAATAGACCCTCTCCCAGAAAACCTAGGACATTTTCTTTCCCGTGGAACATACACATAACATTCAGATGTAGACATTAACAGGTGTATGGGTATTAATATCACGTCTAGGACAAGCAGCGTGTACCTCCTGAAGGGGGAAGTCTGAAATCCACTGCTGCTTCAATATACCTGTAAATATCTTAATCAGATTCATAATCAAAGCCTTAATTAATATTTATCCTCTTATTTCTAATGATTAATTCCAGTTGATTTGACTCAATAGAACTACAGATTGTTTGTTCTTCTTTTATGTTTTCTAAAGTTTGTATTTGGTCTTTGAGTGGCGTTTGGCCTGTGTGTAACACAGCCCCTAACATGCCGGGAGTGCAGTAACAGTGTTTGCTCACTTAGCATGGCTTCCATAGATTAAATATGAATTTGTCTTTCATTTTTATTATATTTTATTAATTTCATATTTCCTTTTACTGAAACACTAAAGAATCAAGATGAATATTGCCTGTACTATTGTCTGTACCTCTCACTGAGAGAAAGCACATGTTATCAGTATGTTTTGGTGAAGTGCTTTGTTGATAAGACTCTCCAACCTTGGGAGAGCTGTGATTCTGGGGAGCGAGTGTGTGTGCGTTGCATGATCTGTGCAGGCCCAATATTTAAGATGGACAACACCAGACGTGAAGACGCCTTTCTGCAACCTCCGAAGTCAACAATGATCTAAATCTAGTCATGGGGCGACAACTAGTCTGCCTAGTTTAGTGATATGCTCTGCTATCTATCCTTGTGTGGAAATTTACCATGACTGTACATTTTCTCTGAGCCAATCAGAATCATACACCTTGAAGAAATGACGTGGCTAGACCTTGAAAACAGTATAACTGTTGGGACAATTGTATGTCTGATGCAGCGAGACCGGTAGAGAGGAAGCGGCCTCTGAACTCCTTGTGAGACTTGAGGCTGGCTTCTGCTTATGAAACTGCAAACTATTCTTAAGTAAAATTTCTCTTTAATTAATTACTCCTGACTCTTTGTCTTCATTCTTCACTACTGGTCTCTGGGTCTAAGCTGTTATACCCCTAACACTCCTCACCCTCAACATTAACACCTTACCTGGCATTTATGTAAAGAGACATCATGGATAGCACTCGTCCTTTCTTGGGGGTGGAAAAGCTCATTTTAAATAAATTTCTTGTAATAATATAAATTGAAAATAAAATGCAGGGCCCAAGAGTTTTTATCTAAGCCTATTGTAAGTTTTAATTAAA
Organism: Gobiocypris rarus; assembly: GCA_023029165.1. Taxonomy (NCBI): domain Eukaryota; kingdom Metazoa; phylum Chordata; class Actinopteri; order Cypriniformes; family Gobionidae; genus Gobiocypris; species Gobiocypris rarus. The sequence continues at coordinate 44,654,469 of CM040911.1, forward strand.
AATGTTTGTGATTTTAGGCTATAACCTGTTTAAATGCTTCTTGCACAGAACAACCTCCTGGACCACAACCAATCCGGATTCAAAAGCGGCCACTTGAAAAAGACTGCCCTGCTCTCGGTTACTGAAGCACTGAGACAGGCAAAAGCAGCTTCCAAATCCTCAGTACTCATTCTGCTGGATCTGTCTGCTGCTTTTGACACAGTTAACCACCAAATCCCCCTGTCAACTCTCATGAAGATGGGCATCTCAGGAACTGCTCACCAGTGGTTCAAGTCTTACCTCTCAGGTAGGTCCTTCAGGGTGTCATGGAGAGGTGAAGTGTTTAAGTCACATCATATAGCTACTGGAGTTCCTCAGGGCTCAGTGCTTGGACCACTTCTCTTCTCCATCTACATGTCATCTCTAGGATCTGTCATCCAGAAACATGGTTTTTCCTAACACTGCTATGCTGATGACACTCAACTCTACTTCTCATTTGAACCAGATGATCCCACAGTTGGGGTTAGGATCGCTGCCTGCCTGACAGACATTTCTGCCTGGATGAAAGAACAACACCTTAAACTCAATCTGGCAAAGACAGAACTGCTTGTGGTCTCAGCCAACCCCGCACTTCAACATACTCTCTCCATTCAGCTCGGTTCATCAACCATAACTCCGTCCAGGACAGCCAGGAACCTTGGAGTTGCGATTGATGATCAGCTAAAATTCACTGACCACATTACTGCAACAACTCGGTCCTGCAGATTTGCGCTATACAACATTAGGAAGATTAGACCCTTTCTATCAGAGCAGGCCACTCAATTCCTGGTCCAAGCTCTTGTACTCTCCAGACTGGACTACTGTAATTCTCTTCTAGCGGGCCTTCCAGCATCCACTGTTAAACCCTTGCAGCTGATCCAGAATGCAGCAGCGAGATTGTTCTTCAACGAGCCGTAGAGAGCTCATGTCACGCCTCTCTTCATCAGTCTTCACTGGCTGCCGATAGCCGCACAAATCAAATTCAAGGCTCTGGTGCTCGCCTACAAAGCAACCGCAGGCTCTGCACCAGTATACCTAAACTCGCTTGTTCAGACTTACACACCTTCCAGAAGCTTGCGTTCTGCAAGTGAACGACGCTTAGTGGTGCCATCCCAAAGAGGCATGAAATCCCTCACTAGGACCTTTTCCTGGACCGTTCCCACCTGGTGGAATGACCTGCCTGTTTCAGTTCGAGCAGCCGAGTCAGTAGCCATTTTCAAAAACATCTCAAGACACTTCTTTTCCAGCAGCACTTGACCAATAAAGAATAGCACTTATCACTCTATTCGTTTCTGTTTGTTATTTATAAAAAAATAAAAACTGTCCTATGTGTTTTGTGCTAGATTACGTGAGACGTGTTACAGCGCTTGCATATTGTTGCCATTGACTTTTCTTGGTTGCTTCTATTACTCTCATTTGTAAGTCGCTTTGGATAAAAGCGTCTGCTAAATGACTAAATGTAAATGTAAATGTTTTGCGTGAGCAACGTTATATATAGATCTAAAGTAGGCCTGCTAGGCTATATAGATATAAAAAAACGTTGTTTAAATGTAGTGCGTTTAAACGTGACATCTGGGGCACGTTTAAGCTCTTTTTTTCTCTTCTATTCATACGCAAATTGAACATCAACAAAAAAGCAATCACAATTGAAAGAATAACAAACAAGGACTGGGATTACAGCCAGTAAGTTAAAGACAAAGGAAAAAGAGAGAACATAAATAAATGAATAAATAAATAAAATAAAATGCAGGGCCGTAGGAAGAGTTTTTATCTAAGTTATACAATCAAAGTCTTTCAGCGAGGAGTACAGATAAAATGCTTTGAGATTTTTCATCCCTCTCAGTGTTTCTATATATACTCGAAATTACTCTTTAAAAACCAATAATCATGGAAACAAAATTTACATTTGTGTATGTAAAATTTCAACAAAAGCAACATATTATTTATTACTTAATTAACAAACCACATTTAACAGTTTCCCATTACATTGTAAAGTTTGTAGGTATTCCTTGTTTCATCCAGTTGAATGCATCTTTCCAGAATGTATTTACCAAATTACACAGAAAAAACAAGTGTTCAACTGTTTCTTTCTTGCTTATTTGGCACAAGTTTCAGCCTCCTACGTTTAATCTTATTCTTAAAAAAATATGATTCATAATTTAGAAAACTGGTTCTAATTTCACTTCCTACTTCCTTCTCATAATGAAATAATATATAAGCTCTCTTTACAGGTCCTGGAAAACATTTTTGTATTAAACAATTCCTCAAAAATGTGTTTGTTTTCTATCACCAAAGCTTATATCTATTTTAAGATCGTGTAATTTAGGTATTAGCATTAAATATTTCAATTGTTCATTTATCAATTTAATCATCTGTAATGGAATAATACATTTTAGAGGAGCAACTTAGATTGTATTTACCACAAAAAGCATCATGCCTCATATTCCCTACATTGTCCATAATATGCTTTTGTGACCCATATTCATTGACAAACAAGGTTTTCCTATTCACTGTTACTTCTGTTATTCCCCGATTGACATGTTATGAGGACATGTTATGACATTTTTCTTGAAAATCAATTACCAATAATACTTGTTCATGGAAAGCAGAAAGCTTTACAGGGAGTTTAGAAAGTTCAAAGTCACAGTCACATTGCAACAAAAAAACTAAAAACATATGCCACCACATTTTTCTTTACATTTAAAAATAAAAATAAATTCTTATCATTAATGAAAGATTGTAACCAAGTTTGATGATCCCATTCATAATATCAAAGTCAATGGTTTTAAGCCCACCTTCTTCATAATCTTTAATCATATCACTTTTACGTACATAATGACTTTTCATTTTCCATTTAAAATTGAATTTGAATATTGACTTTATCTTTTTTGCAGACACTGCTAGAGAGAAGCACGGGTAGATAAATCTAGAAAGATTCTTTACTTTTGTCTGCAAAATTCTTCCAAAAATTGTTAAATTTCTCTGCAGCCAAGTATTTATTATTGATACATTTCTCTAATGTTTTGTCAATATTCAAAATGTCTAAATTCTCTCCCATCTTAGATAACCAGACACCTAAATATTTAACTTCGCTTTTAACTGGGATATTGTACAATGTAACATTAGGATACTTGTGAATGGCCAATAACCCACATTTCAACATATTTAGCATTAGACCGCAATAGAAAAACTGTTGATTAGCTATATATAGTGCTAGGGGTATTTGCTGTTCATTCTTTAAAAAGAGAGTGTCATCTGCAAATTGACTGGCAATAAAATTATTTCCTTCTAAATTAATATGATACCCATTTTGAGCAAAATAGACAAAATTTCTAGTACCTAAATAAATAATAAAGGTGAACATCCACATCCTTGTCTGATCCCTCTTTTGATCTCGAGCCTTGTACATGTACCTTGGGAAAGAGCTACAGATGTCTTTGTAAAGCATTCTAATACCAAAATGGACCAAAACCAAAATGTTTAAGAGTTAAATAATAAAAAAAAAAGAATGTCAAAAGCCTTATAAAAGTCCAAAAATAATATGAAACCATCCTCATGAATTAAATGACCATATTCGATAAAATCAAAAACTAATCTTATATTGTTATGAATTAACCTGTCCTTTAAGAAACCTGATTGGGTCACACTAATAATTTGTGATATTCCAGTTTTTAATCTACAAACCAGTGCTTTAGTAAATAGTTTATAATCTGTATTTAGTAATGTTATGGGGCATAAATTATCTTTTAATCTCACATCTTTTCCTGGCTTTGGTATTAAAACTATAAACCCTTGTTTCATAGTTGGCAATAAGTCGTTTTTATTTACACAATCTTGTAAGGCTTCAAATAAAAGTTATTTTATGTCATCCAAAAAGCATGGAGGACCAAACCTGCCTAAATAAAATTAAAATAAAAAATGAATGAATGAATAATTAAATAATTAAATAAATATACAAATATGTAAATTAATAAGCAGATACATAGATACATTTTATAATAGGAAAAATAAATAAAATAAACGACTTGATCAAATAAATATGATACATTTTTTATCAAATAAATGTTTTATTATCTTTCCCTTAATTTATTATTTTCTGCTTTTATAAAAAAACTAACTTTTATTTATTTGTTAATTATTTTTATATTTATTTTTATATTTATATATTTATTTTATATATATGCATTCATTTATTTTTACATTTATTTATTCCCACATGTACTTATTTTTACATGTATTTATTTATTGATTTATTCATTTTTACTTTTCCATGTGCAACATGGAAATGAGGAGGGCGGTCCTTGTGTAGCTTTATTGCATCATTGGTTGAGAGCTCACGCATAGAATCGTCAGACCAGCTAATCGATAGAGGAGAGTTTTCAAAGTTAATGGCGACCGGATAGTTCTTACACAGTAGATCCACAATTCTTTTTAGAGAAGTTACTGCCATAAGAAAAAACATCTTTAGGGTCAGAAGTTTGTCAGACGCTCACTCGAACGGTTCAAAGGGGGTCTTAACCAGACCCTCAAGGACTATAGCTAAGTCCCATGAAGGGATCTTGGTTCTAACAGGGGGCCTCAACCGCCTGGCCCCATGAATGAAGCGAGCGAACAGAGGATGCCTCCCGAACGGCACCCCATCCACCAGGGCGTGGCAAGCCGATAGAGTGGCCACATAAACCCAGTGGTGGGGCAAGTGCTTGGTGACAATTTTTCTTGCAGAAAAGTCAGAACTGAAGCAACCTGCCAGTTGACTGGGTCTGCATTATGTGTCGCACACCACCTTTCAAATACACCCCATTTATTGGCGTAAACTTTCTGAGTGGAGGACGCCCTAGCACTTAGAATGGTCTCAATAACTGCTGGTGAAAGCCCAGTGTCCCTTTGTTGGTGCCCATCAGGGGCCAAACATGAAGGTTCCACAGGTCGGGCCTGGGATGAAATATTATGCCCTCTGCCTGAGACAGAAGGTCCTTCCTCGCTGGAATTGCACATGGTGAGTTGTTGAGGAGAGACACTATCTCAGAGAACCACACTCTGTTCGGCCAATGCGGTGCTATCAGATCTGCTTGACTACTTCTGGGTGGAGTTTCCATTCCCCCATCTGTAATTTCTGTCTGGACAATAAATCTGCACACACATTCGACTGCCCCGGGATGTAAACTGCTCTAAATGACAGGAGCTTGTGATGGGCCCAGAGAAGAATCTGTCTCGCTATCTTGTTTAGATTGCATGAGAGCAGACCTCCCTGGTGATTTATATATGAGACTGTCGCTGTGTTGTTCACCCACACTAGGACATGACAACCCCTCAAATGGGAGGAGAAAGTATTTCATGGCCAGAAATACAGCCATCAACTTGAGGCAATTGATGTGCCAATCGAGCTGATGACCCTCCCATTCCCCTTGGGCTGGACAACCACTTAAGACCGCACCCCAGCCCATCAGGGAAGTGGCCGTCGTTAGCAGTTTGCGACGACAAGGTACGCCTAGAGTGGGACCCAAGGCAAGCAACCGGAGTCTGAGCCACATAGTGTACGAAGCCTGCGGCGGGTCACTTTTATTAGACTCTGGGGGTTGGCCCTTGGATGAAACACCCTGGCTCTGAGCCACAACTGAAACGGTCTCATGTGCAACAGCCCCATAGGGATCACCGTGGATGCCGAAGCCATGAAACCTAACAATCTTTGACACTGATGAACAGTGGGATTTTGACCGAGCCTGACTTTGCTCAGGGTTTGTAGAATGGTCGGGAGACAGTTGTGCCCGCATCGTGATCGAATCCCAAACTATCCCCAGATAAGTTGTTCTCTGGACCAGAGAAACACCGCTTTTCTTGGCGTTGAGTTTCAGCCAGAGAGAAACTAGATGAGCTAGCACAATATCTATGTGCTGAAGCGCCATTTCTCGCGAATGAGCTAGTATTAGCCGTGAGCTAGTATGAGCTAGTATTAGGCTTGGCCGAATGGAAGAACCCAAAATTGGTGAGCTTCGCCCCCGAAAGCGAACCTCAGGAACTTTCTGTGTTGTGGCAGTATTTCTATGGGGAAATACATGTCCTTCAGATTGATCGTGACGAACCAATCGTGATGTTGACACCAATTTGTGACTCGACTTTACGGTTAGCATCTTGAACTTGAGTGCTTTGACTGAACGGTTTAAGCCTCGAAGATCTAAGATTGGACGCAATCCCCATCCTTTTTGGGAACAAGGAAATATCTGCTGTAATAGCCTGACTCTCTCTCTGAGAGAGGAACATGTTTTATGGCCTCTTTGCTCAGAAGGGTTTGCAGCTTTTGTGACAGTACGTGCGCTGACAAGAAAACCACGGAAGTGGAGACCACACCATTGAAATTGGATTCTGTATCCGTCCTGTACTGTGCTTAACACCCATGTAGAAATGCCCGGCAGAAGTTTACACGCTGCCAGGCTCTCTGATAGTGGTATTAGCTTTAATACTTCCTGTTGAGGGGATGTTAGATGTCCCGTGTCCTGAATAATAGCAGGATTTAGACACGGGTCATTTAATCCGGTATTCAATCCAATATTTTTATGAAACGATACTACTACTACTACTGATAATAATAAAATAAATGGAAGCACTTTGCTTAATTAGCCACCTAAAAACATCTCTTCAAATGGAGAACAAATACTTCTCCAGTATATAGTCCAAAATAACAGTTGATTATAAAAGAGTGCCACCCTTTAAGTCCCACATCGGTACTTAATGCTACCAACAGGTTTAAAGTTAAAGGCCATTTTAGTACAGAGAACTCATTGTCATGTTCAAGAAACCAATTTGAAATGATTCAAGCTTTGTGACATGGTGCATTATCCTGCTGGAAGTAGCCATCAGGTGAGTTTGTGCAAATTGTAGCCTCTTTTTCGTATTTGTAGTGGAGATGAGTGATACCCGGTGGGGTCTTCTGCTGTTGTAGCCCATCCAACTCAAGGTAGTGCGTGTTGTTGCTTCACAAATGCTTTGCTGCATACCTCGGTTGTAATGAGTGGTTATTTCAGTCAAAGTTGCTCTTCTATCAGCTTGAATCAGTCAGCCCATTCTCCTCTGACCTTTAGCATCAACAAGGCATTTTCGCCCACAGGACTGCAGCATACGGGATGTTTTTCCCTTTTCACATCATTCTTTGTAAACCCTAGAAATGGTTGTGCGTGAAAATCCCAGTAACTGAGCAGATTGTGAAATACTCAGACCAGCCCGTCTGGCACCAACAACCATGCCACGCTCAAAATTGCTTAAATCACCTTTCTTTCCCATTCTGACATTCAGTTTGGAGTTCAGGAGATTGTCTTGACCAGGACCACACCCCTAAATGCATTGAAGCAACTGCCATGTAATTGCTTGATTAGATAATTGCATTAATGAGAAATAATCCTTTAGGTGAGTGTAGAATGTTCATACAGTCTATGGTTTATACACAGCACAGATCATAATGAGCGAGAGTGTTTTTAAAATAAAGTTTGAGGAAGCTTGATGATGACGTTGATCCGCGACCATGGTGTGCTGTAGTCAGTTTATAGCCTACCGTTAGCATTTTATATTTGACTGCTTTATTTGGGCTTCAGAACTTGTAAAGATGATCTTGATAGACAAAGCGTGTAAGGGTCATAACTCTTTGTTGAACACAGATCTTATTTTTTGCGATTTTCCAAAATAATAAATTACATTTGCAGAAAACATGCTTAAAATGAGCCTAAAATACGTATTAATGTTAAGCCTAATTAACGATAGTAATTTCCAAGCACAAACATAAAGCATTTGAAAAGTATTTGTAACTTCTGTATCGTATAAACAGTTTGTGAAAATAAAAATATTAAATACAATAATAAAATGCAAAAAATAGTATCATATCTTCTCATGTTTGTGTAAAGACTTTTTTTAAATAAAATAATATTGTTTTAAACTGTTTGCTATTTACACTGGTTACTATTAATTAAGTTTTTTTTTTTTTTTGGTGAATTGTATTAAAACCAGAACAAAAATCCTAATAAACAAACTATTTTAGAATAAGTATCAATGTGAATAATAGCCGAATACAGAATCCCTAATATATAACCCACAAAAATTGTAAAAAAAAAAGAAAAAAAAGAGGTTTTTTAATTAATAACAAATGCGATTTCAGTAATATTGACTACTCAAATAGGAAATGTCCCGTGTCAATTTCAGAAATCTAGTCACCTTAGCTTATGCTAGGATATATTTTACAAAATAACTCAGGAACTGAATCATTTTATTTTTCAGTATCTTAAAGTAACTATGGGAGAGGAGATAAAAAGGAAGGTACAATGTCATTTTGATTCACACTCCATGCCAGTCAGTGGCAGTAAAGCCCCGTTTCGTTGACAATGAAATCCAAAGAAGAAGTTTTGTTTACAGGGAAGGAAATCCACGTGAAGGAGTGACGCGGTTTGAGTCTTAAAATGGTGTTTTCATGTGAATACCCGGGCTGCTTCAACATAGCCAAAGTCTTAAGATTACGTGCGCCGACATCAACGGGAGAAGGAAGATTAACATTTCACAAATTCCCTGTAAATGATCCCGAGCGGCTGAGGTTGTGGCTGCTCGCTATTCGCTGGGATGTGAACACACCCGTGGAAAGGGTCTATAAACGCATGCTGTGCAGTGAACACTTCAGGTCCGAGGATTACAAGGAAGGGAAGAGTGGAAGTTCACGACGACTTCTGAAATCTTCAGCTGTGCCAGTGCCTGCGCTGTGGTTTCAGCCAAAGGAGGTACGAATCCAACCAGTTTTGGGAAGGTTACTTTGAAAATGTAACGGGATACAGATTACAAGTTACTATAACTTGTACTATAACTTACTGTAACTATTTCAATTAGGGGAGCGCGCGGGGCACAACGTGGGGTTATATTTGTAACACACATGGTTTACAACTTTCAACACATGCCAGGATTACTAGTTGCCATATCAACACTATTTAGAGAGAAAAAAATGCATCAAAATTCCAAAATCTTTGGAAGATATTACTAATCATGTATTTAACCATAGCAAAAGTAAATTTCTTAAGTTTTAATGTTTATTTTTTATTAAGACAAATCTGATATTATTGTAATCTTATATTATTTAACAGTTGAGATTTGAGATCGTTCTTTAATGCTGATCTAACAGCAGAAGACACTAGCCCCAGTTGCGCAGATGGTCACACTGCGTTACAATGAGCCCCTATTAGAATTACGCTATTATATTCTATACTCTTATTAATTATTTTGAGAAACCATGAGAAAAAGCTGAATAATGACTGAGAGTCAATGTTCAGAAATTATCCATTATTATTATGCTTTTAACTTTATGCTCACATGTTTAGCGATGTGTTTGTTGTCAAACTCAAAAATGTGTATAGTAATATACATAATTATACACAGCACACACACATATGTTATGTAAACACAAATTTTTATTTTGAATGTGATTAGGCACGAATAATCATTTGACAGCCCTAATTTAAGTTTTAGGCCTATTTAAAAACAAAAATTCTAGATCATTATACTGTAGTAAAAAACATGTCTTTCTTCTTACTGATATAAAAGGAAATAGTAAAACTCTGCATACTATTCTTTTTTACAGAAAATATTCAGATGTAAACCCCTTTGTAATCTTTAGCATTTTCATAAGTAACTTTAATTTAATTAATTAATTTTTTTTCCCCAGTGACTGTAACTGATTTCAGTTAGATTTATTTTGTAGTTAAGTTTTCAGTTTTTAGGTTTCAGGTTTTTTTAACTAAACTTTGTTTAAAGATGATTCTCAACTATGTTATGAAAGATATAACGGAAAAAATTATTGATATATTATTTTACTTTATGCGATATGTGGGCAAAATGGCCATACATGGGTTTTCCCATTCAATGCAATGTATTTATACGCTGTCTCTATTTTGCATAATAATGTGTTCTTGGTTTCAACATGTAATAAAAAAAGATGAAACCTCAAGACAAATGGTATCTCTGAAAAGCCCTGAATGTGCTCTTTACAGGAGATCCAGACTAAATCTGTTACATGTATGGTGTCAGAGAAATTCACTAAAATATAATGTCCTCGTACGTGGACCGTGACTCCACTGTATTCAACTATACTCCAATATGATTGTTATATGAAGTTTTTAAGTAATTGCTCATGCAACTGTTGTAAAGTTTTAAAAAGTATTGAAGGATTAAGCAGTTTAAATTAAAACTATTTGGTGGATAGTTGTAGGACACAACAAGGGATCCTGTTCCAGCTCAGCCGATTCTGTATTGCCCATCAACAGGCATTAACAGATTAATGCATGTGTTTTGAAGAGTGTTATTTGTAGAGCTTTCCCGCTTCATATCAGTAAATGATGGATGCTCTGCTTTTGGGCAAATTGCTTAAAGTTATTGAAATGTTAGGATGATTAAGAAGCACGGATAAATTAAAAATAAGCTACGAGACATGCTTGATAATTTAAAAGCACATTAAGACTCAATTCAGCCCTTGCACAACGGCTTTTTGTGTGAGCGCTTAGCCGCCGGTCTGCATGCAAGTACCAAGATGTAACATTTAATCATCAAATGCAAACAATATTACATAAAAATACCCATATTGCCATGTCTTCACAAGCACAGTGTACAGAAAAGTCACAGATTATATGCAATGTCAGGTCTCCAGACTGAATGAATCTCTTGTCACAGTATGAGCACTTGTAAGGTCTTTCTCCAGTATGAATTCTTTGGTGCTGTTTCAGATAGGCAGCTGCAGTAAAACTCTTCTCACAGTCAAAGCACATATTATCACATATTATGTAATATGATTGTTATATGAAGTTTTTAAGTAATTGCTCATGTAACTGTTGCAAAGTTTTAAAAAGTTTTGAAGGATTAAGCAATTTAACATGAAAACTATTTGGTGGATTGTTGTAGGACACAACAAGGGATCCTGTTCCAGCTCAGCTGAATCTGTATTGCTCAGCAACAGGCGAGGAGGAGGAGGAGACTTATGTCCAGGGTGCAACACCATTTTTTGACGGTGATCGACGATCAACTCTTATCAAACAAAGCAACGCTGAACAAAGTGAGGGAATCGTGACAAGACTCATTTGGACGCTAACGAGTCCTGAAGTTCTTGCCAGTAAGACACGTCCATCTACATCTGGGACATGCATTGCCTGCCCCCCTGTACATTCCTACCAATCAGTAAGTACTCATATGTGGGTCAAGGACATGGCGTGTCCAAAGTGTAATTCATAATATTAAAAATATATACATTTTTAAATTCACTACATTAAATTACTTGACTTCCCCCTCTTAATTACTTATTATTATTTATTATTTGTGAGTATTCATTGTAATTAATAAAATAAGGGGGTAAACTGTCCCGGCTTAAAAATACGGCAAAAGTGTAATAAAAAAATAAAAGTATTTACTTGGGCAAACTTGTATTGATGTTTTTAATGATGCCTACAGATAAAATGATAATTCTGTGCTAATTTACATTTTTATGACAGAAACACTTTTGTCTCCAAATTGTCATTCCTGTATAACAGACATCAATGACCATTTTGGACCATAATACATTTTGGTATGTCATGTGACATAATATTGTATCAAAAACAAGACCCTGAAGGACCCCAACACATGCCAAATACTGACATTTTGATCTTTTCGGTCACTGGTGCACTTTGTAGCAATATCACGTGTCCTTGTGGAAAACACCAGTAAAACATTTATAATGCATTTATATTAAAAACGATCTATTTGATCTAAAAGATTACCTTAACGTGATGATATAGTTGTAGTTTTCCATAGGTGGTTCCGCTGCTGATAGTTGACTTGGAAAATATTATTCATTTTTGCACATTTAATGTTTTGCTTTATATTTTTACAAAGGCTTCGTTTAAAATACTGTCATGTTAATGTTACATCTTAAAATTGATGTTTTAATGTTAATGTGATTAATGTTATTTTGAAAAGTGTGTGAATTTATATAAATCTTGAAAAATATTGCAGAATGTCCTTCCGGCTAACAACGACACACACTATTTTCATTTAATTTAACCTGTATTTTGTGTTAGATTACACAATTCTGTTTTTTGTTGAGTTAAGGATAAAACAAGTCTTACGTTATTGGGAAACATTGTTAAACATTTTCCAGCTTTTTCCCCCCGATTTGTTTCTGAATTTTGAGTTATCGTCAGCCAAAAATGAGCCCATGTCTATATTAAATCCCAATTTGATATTGATTGTGATTAAAATGTAGTTTTCTGAGCACTAATTGTTTGTTGAGCTCCAATTATGGACAGTAGTGCATTTTGTATATGCCAACAATTTAAAAATTCATTACCATTACCCACAAATGACATTTTCATGGGAAAAGATATAAAAATGGTTAATTACATTTTTAAAATGAGTGCTTTACACACAATTTTTCTAAATAAATGACATCCTTCTGTCTGTGTCATGTAGGACAAGCCAATGCAGAGCCATCCAAAGTCTGAAGAAAACGATGTGGAGATCAGCAAGCTTTCATTAGATTTGTGTCCTCCTTATCTGAGGGATCGTTTTGTTCCTACAAGCTCAACATCGACCTCAACTACAGAGAAAGAGAGAGAAGATGGCGTGTGGAAAGAAAGAAGATGGATTGTGAATGAGTCCAATCTGATGGGGTTGTTTAAGAGATGTCAGGAATGTGGAGCACTAATCACAGAAACCAAAAAAATATCCTCAGGGGGGCTCGTCCTAGTGCAGTGGGAATGTGAAAAAGGACACCTGGGACAGTGGAACTCTTCACTGTAGGACGACTGTACTGCATAGAAACCAGTTTTCTTCGGCACCTGTAAATTCAGTTGATGTCAGAATATGTGGCTCCAGTGAAAAGAACACTTGCTGATACAAGAAGATTTTTTAAAGCCATTCCCTGAACTTCTGCACAATAGGGTTGGATAATGTTTACATTTTAACCCAAATGTGACATTTTAACCTGAAATTCATTCCCGGTACCCAATGGTAATTTTTTTCTGTACTACAGGGATGTTTACCCTCAATGGGCCTCAATTTTCCTAAATGTATGAGAAAATTCATACATGTATGAGAGTAATTTGCACATAAAATGGACCAAAAACTCTCCTCCGGATTCACAAACGCTTTGTATACCACGGATTCTGTAGTTAAACGTGTGTGTAAATGAATTAATTCCAAAAATTCGTAAATAGGATGTGCGTACTTGCTAATTCATAATTAGCATAATCCCCACCATGAGTTACAAATATGCAAATTACGTGACCAGGAACGCTGTGGAATCTTCTGGACTTCCTTCTGGTTTAACTCCAGTATATTGCATAAATGTTAAAGAAACCAATTGGCCATATGCCTTAGACTGGGTTAACTGGCGATTTGATTTCACCCTGCAGCTCAGGCTTGAAACCTGTACATTAATTTATCCTGTGTCTGTTACAAATTTGCGGGAACCAAACACAGACTGGCACGCTATTGGTGGGTTTAACATAATGACGAATAGAGAAGCGATGGATCGATGCCCGTTGATCACGCCTCTTGTTGTCTGATGGGTTGAAGGACTATCCTATTGTGTACAGAGTCATTTAAATTATGCCCATTGATCATGCCTCTTGTGCAGTAGAAAATACAGAGCAGGCTCCCCAGACTAATGTTCAATCTTGAAAGAGTGAGCTTGTTCTGGTGATGGCCACGTACAATTTACACGTGGTAAGGAGCAGGTATAAATATCTTTCGTACCAGCTAACATTTGGAAAATACGAACATTTTCGTGAATCTGAAAATTGACGTCAGAATGGCTTTACGAGTGATTTACACACACATTCGTTTTCATGTGTTTCATGAATGAGGCCCAATATCTGTAAAAAAAAAACTGTAAGTCATTTATAGATATGGCTGTGAATCTATTCCTCTTTAAAAGGCCTTTTCAGTTCAATCATTAGCTATGTTTCTATTACCCTGTGTTTATGCACATTTGAAGTTTCGCATCTGAAACGAGATATGGAAACATAAAATTTTGCTTATTTCACAAATAAGTTTTTACACTCGCTTGAGGTGGTTTTTGAATTAAAAAATGAATCATGGGAGATGGAAATACAATTGCTGAATAAATTCTGACATAGCAAACAATAAATCCCACGTGAGGGATCTTTTTAGGGATTCTGATCATTTTGCTCAGCCAACCTGATCTCACAGCAATTCGTTCATATTTTACGAGGTGGGTAATTTGTATGAATTTGTATGACCTCATTCATACGATTTTTCTGAATCATATGTATTTGACAAGCTGAGCCGACTCCTTAGCAAAATGACATATCACTGTTTCTGCTGATGGTGTTTTATTTACTGTTGGTTACTGGATACCAATACCACTGTCATCCGCTCGAACACCTAATTCGCATTTGTTTTTTTTATTTTGCTAACTTTGAACAGATTCGCTTCACCTTTGGATGGAAACCCAGTTATTAATTTGTATTTGTTGTGATTGGAAGTCCATTTAATTTCTGCAAATGGTTATTTTGGGCAGTTTGTTTCAATGAACCAGTTAAAAAAATAAAACAGTTCAGTGGTTCTTTTGCGTCATTGCGTAACAACGTCACTAGAACGTAATTCTAATAACTTAGTTTTATGGTATGCCATGCTGAAACGTTCAAATAAAGCCACATGTGAATGCATATCGCTGATTATTAGCCTACCTTTCATTTAGGTTTATTGTCGTTGTTTTCTTCTGTGATCCTGCATCTCTGACAAGTTTACTACATTTTTGCACCCCCAAACTCCATGATTTAGCTTAAGTTACAAAACTGTTATGTTGTACACAATGGTTGTTTTTTGTGCGCTGCTTGGTCTGTGATAACATGTATCTGAAATGTGTCTTCATTTTACAAATACAACTTCAGAGAAGGATATTTCTACATCCTTATGTCCCGTGGTCACTCCGGATGCAGTTCCTCTAGTCTTTAGTAAAAATAAATTAAAAAACACACAAATCAACTCCAGACTAACTTGTTTTATTAGGAGCACTGTAGCCCCTTACTGAAAATTTAGGGGCACACATTTAACTCAAGTTGTAGTGCAGCTATTCACATTTTACTCCATTTTGACTGTATTAATGACAATGAAAATTCTCCAGAATATTTGAGGGCAGCATTATCATTCATAATGTCTAAATAATCATGCAAAAGCAAAATGATTGAAAATATATATTAGGAAGTGGAACTAGCAGCCACCTACTGGTTACAATGCTAATTTAATGTCTTATTTTTAATAAAGTCTGAATATTCTTACACCTTAAACTTTTAAAATAACATTATAGCTACACATATAAAGTAACATAACATTCAGCTATGTCACAAAACAATAAACTTAGAGAAGGAATTTAATTGACAAAATAATACGAAAGTGCTTTTTCGCGTCACTGAGTGCCCACTGGAGGAAACAAGTGAGTAACGTTCACGACAGCTGAGAGCGCCTTTGCGGCAGCTGCAGAGCGCGAACCTGTAAAAGTGAAGATGGACGAGAGAACGGACGCACTACAAGAGGTAAACAAACACGTAACGAACATAATATAATGGATTTAGTCCGTTTTTTTCTTGAACGGGTGAGTTCAACTGTTATTTGTGTTTCGAGTAGTTTAAATGCACGATGATCACTGGCTGTTTTGCTTAGTTTAGACTAATAACGTTAGAGGTGTGAAAAATAACCAAATAGTCTAGCGATATATGACAAAGCACTTAGATCATAATCTTTTACAGCAGTTCTCATTCACGTTTTGAATGTATTACAGTGTTTCTCGATTGCTTAAACACATTTCTTGTTCCTCCATTAAACTATAAACACTAAACCCACTTCTCACCCAATTCCCCATTCGTCCTTATTTTCAGGTCAAAATGAAACTCTCCGCTTAAAACCATTCAATCTTGCTTTCACACATGACCTCAAATTCTGATTTGTGTGTTATTTTTGCAACTTAATGTTTACACACGAATAAATGTGTGCTTTTTGAGTTCATAGTGTGATACTTGAGTTAATTATGTTATGTGTTTTTTGAATGAGAACATGATTAAACCTGTGCAAAATAAGGGTATTTTTAAGTTTTTAGAGTTTTCCAGAAAACATAATATTGGTGAAATTAAATGTTTTGAGAAGCATGTCTGAATTAATGGTTTTAGTGTGTTAGCAATTGTGAAAAATTATAACGAGAATGACAGAACTAACCTTTGGCTCATCAAACATCTATTATATAATAGACATGATCTCTTGTTTTCTGTTATTGAATCACTTGAATCTTTACATTTATCCTCCTTGAACTGATTCTAACTACTTAATTTGTTTATTTCAGACCCGATGGAAGTGAAAGCGCAAAGACAAGAATTGGAGTAAAATTTCAAAGGTAATGATCCTGAAGTTTTTTTCAGCCTGTCAACACCAATAAAATGTGCTTAATGTGCCAATTTTCAGCAGATATCAGACGAATGAGGTGAAAACAGGGAACTTTTGGCTTTTCAGCAGCTCAGTTAAACATTATGGCCTGTACTTTTTAAATGCAGATTGAATCAAGACACAGTGATCACAGTTCACACTTGCAGTGAAGCCCCTCCCACAACAATTCACCAATAAATACTGGGAATATCAACATCATCCTGTAGCTGAAATCTGTGTGACTGTTAAAGATGGAGTTTATTAAAGAGGAGATTGAAGACATGAGTGATCCAGAACCATCCAGAATAAAACATGAAGATGCTGAGCAACAAATAGGTTGGTGTCCATTCTTGATTTTTCATTGTTGACTGCTTTGGTAGATGTGGATTAATGAGCAGTATATGGATTATAAACAATCATTACC
Organism: Gobiocypris rarus; assembly: GCA_023029165.1. Lineage (NCBI taxonomy): Eukaryota > Metazoa > Chordata > Actinopteri > Cypriniformes > Gobionidae > Gobiocypris > Gobiocypris rarus. Next base: position 44,671,336 of record CM040911.1, read on the forward strand.
TTGTATATGGGCAATTCTACAGAATTAGTTCAAAGTCAGAGTTGGAAACATCTTTAAACTTATTGTCACTACATTTCTTCACAGTGTTAGCATGTGCAAAATGGCCTGTAGGTACACAGAGTTTTGGCTGTTGTTGTGTCGAAGTGAGACAATAATTGATTGAATTTTAAATATTTAGTCATTGAATGCATTTTGTGCCAAAACTATGATAAATGATCCACAGTTAAGCCCACACAGACTGCTGTTGTGCTCAGTGTGTAAAGAGTTTTGAGAAAGTGACCAAAGTATAGAGAAATGTGTCCCAGTGATTGTAAATAAAAACTGGAATATATAATTATATTGACCTATTAAGATTTGGTTTACATCTACCTTGTAAATATATGTTTTGCTATTAAAAAGTTTTCACATGTAAACCAATAATATGAAGTGTAATTAATAAGATTTGCTGTATTTGGAATCTTTCTTTCATAAAGTAGATGATACTGATGTCAAAGTTAATTCTTATTAGACTTGGCGCGTCAAGTTTATTTGAATAGCGCAATTCACGCACACCGCCGATTTTAATTGTTTTTTCTGGCAGTGCATAATCAAACATAGCCTAAATGTCTTGACCCTGTGGAAGATAAAATTCGCTCTTCAGACGTTTTACAACATGTGTTGCTTTGCAACATCAGGAGAAAACATTAAGACGAAGATATTCGAGAAGGTTTCTCCAGCTCGTGTCCCACATTAATCTCAAGCATGACGCATCTTTGTGGGGAAATACAATTTTTTTTTTTAAACTAATATTTAATTGTCTTAATCTTTATGTTACCATTATTAACTGATAATCGTTAAAATGTTTTACATGCTGTAGTGTGTTGTTTCACTGGAAGTGCTAAAATAAACACGCATGCTTATGAAATGGATTATTTAAAAATGTAGGCTATATATCTGGCATAGACTACAGTATTTAAAATTAGGGCTGTAGCTATCGATTCTTTTAGTAATCGAGTATTCTACCGTTTATTCCATCGATTAATCGAGTAATCGGATAATAATTACTTTTTTCTTTATTAAAGAGCAATACTAAATATATAAGAGAAAATAAGACAGGTATCTTAAAATTAACATCTAATTTGTTTTCTTTTTAGAAAAATAAAGTTTTATTGCTGAAATTGCATACATAATAACCCATGTTCACATATTTTCAGTGAAAATAACCCATTTTAATGCATTCAATTGCCACATTATAAAAATCTATTTCAAATTAGTTTAAAAGTTCAGTCTAAAACTAAACCTACAACCAATAAACCAAAATAATATTAATATAAATAGCAATAATGCCTAAACATTGCATGTATGTTTAAAGCTTAACTTTAAAGTTTCAGCTTCAGTTCAGGCATGACAAGCCTTTACTGTCTTCTGAAGGCTGTGAGGCTTTTGTAAGAAGCAAAAAATATTGAACAGGAAGGAAACTTGAAATAAGAACAAGAGTACAGATGGTCATACTAGAGATGCGTGGATAACTTCACCGAATTCGCTGTTAAAAACAAACCATCCATCTGCACCCGATCGTCATAAACTCAAATCCTCAGTGTAAGCGCGATGCTACCGTCACATTTTAGCTACACTGAAGTAGGTTGCTTTAAAACAAATCTTCTTTGGCTAAATTACACGTTTTAAATAACCCAAACGGGTTGACACCTCTACATCACCTCGCAAACGCGAGAGATAAGTTTGTTTAATTCAGATAAAGTAGCCTACATCGCACATACAGATCTACATTTTGAGCTAGTCATATTCATCATTGTAACACAGCTTGTTTAATTAAGTTAGTAGCTATAAATATTGCTCGTATCTCCTCAGCTGGCTTGTGAACTGCATAATGAAGCCTAAATGTTCTGTGTCGTATCCTGAAGCTCAACACACAGTTGTCTTCATTTAAAAATAGGGAGACTAAATGATATTAGCAGTGCTGATGCCAGTCTCTCTCGCATTGCGGTCTTGATCTCGCCATGAGCTAAAAACGAAAGTTAAAGACACATTCATTGCGTTTTCCCGTGAAATGAGTTCCGCGTCTTAATTAAAATCAACACATCAATGATTTCTCTCATCCACCCGCAATTTTTGGGATGTTTACCCACCTGAGAGTCCTTATACACAAAAAACATATTTCTGCAACATCCGTGTGTAGTTAAATGAACTAAACGAAGCATCGAGGCAGATGATTTTGCCTCGAGGATTTTTTCAATTCGAGTAACTCGAGTTACTCGTTTAAAATAGCATATATGCTTTAGTTATACTCTCAATTTAATTTACAGAGCAATCCCTGCAAAGTTTTTAGTTTAACTATAGAAGAGGATTAGTGTGTTTCGCACTCCCAACGGGGGACGTGGCATCACGATGGTGATGTTGGTCAGCCATCACGATTGACGATTGATTTTTCAAGGATCCAAGGATTTTCTTATGGGAAAAATGGTTTAGCACATTAAAATGTTTACCAATATAGCATATGAAAGTGCCAATTGTGGATAATTTTTAGCGTTCATGGAGTTTCTCCCGTTAAAGCACCGTTACGCACAATCTATTATATTCATATAATTAAATTGTATATAAAATTATTTTATTACTATTGGTGATGGTAAGAATTAGACGCATTACCTCTCAAACATCTTCCATCCTTATTTTTGTAATTTTTACAATCTAATAATAAATAATAGCTAACTGGGCCATTTCTGAATATTGCTTGATCAAGCATTGATCTAAACAATGTTTATAATGAAGTAAAAAAAGAAAAAATGACACTTGTTAATAAAAAATATATTTTATGTAAAGGGGCTACAATTTAATATATAATTAAGTTTTCTTTCAAAATGGATGAGGAAAATATAGCGTCTTAATCTTGGCAGCTCGTCAAAAATAAAAGTGTGGCGTCTGTCAAACAAAGCAAGGCTGAGAGTTTCCAATACTGACAAAAAGATACCCACCCACCCACTTTTTAAGACAAATGATATTGGACCCACTCACTTTTACCATCTATAATTATGTTCAAACCCCTACCCTTTTTTCTTAATTTTTATAGAAAATAAATGCCTTTCCGATCTGATATGTGATGGGAAAAGGGAGTAGAGCGAGTCTAACCCCTGCACTATTGTGATTTTGTCTGACCCTACCAGATGTTTAGTAAACAATGCAGACTATTTTCATATTTTATATTTTTACCTTTTTAAAGGGCATTTTCTATACTGGGTAAACCCAGCCTGATCTGCCGGTGATTTGATTTCGCTCTGCAGCTCAGTCTGGAAACCTGTACATGAATTTCTACTGCTTCTATTACACTTTTGCGGGAACCAATCACAGACTGGCTTATCCACATAGCACGCTATTGGCGGGTTTAACACGATGATGGATCGAAAACTGATGGGTCGTTGCCTGTTGATCACGCCTCTTGTGGTCTGATTGGTTGAAGGACTATCCAATTGCATACAGTGTCATTTGAATTATGCCCGTTGATCGCCTCTTGTGCATTAGAAAATACAGAGCAAGACTCCCGGACCAATGTTCAATCCTAAATCTTAAACAAGCATTTTCCCCTGATTTTATTAAATATATTCTTCATCTTTCTTTAAAAAAAATAAAATGTTATCAATAAATTAAATTAGTATAATAACACACCATAGGATTGTTACCATTCAAATGATATAATTAACACTAAATCATTTTAATGAAATAATGAGGTTTGAGTTTGTTGAATATACAATTAATATTGGTAATAATGACACTTTTAAACATGAAACAGTGGGTGGCGCCATGTGACTATTAATTCAAACAATTTGTTCAAACTGCTGATTCATTCAAGAATGTGGAGTTCATGAATAGGTCATTGAATCTTTAACTCAACTGATTCCTTCAAAATGATGAATCATTCAGTTATGAAAACACAGTTGAGTGTTTCTGTGAGGTGTGCTGTTCTGCTGTGATCTTTGTTTGGAGCTATTTCCGTGGTTAAAATAGAACAAAAACGGTCAAAGTTGCGTCTAAAATGTAAGTGACTTCATATTAATTACTTGTTTATTGAACTGTCATAGAAAATCAATGTCCTATTTTCAATCATGATGGTATTCAGTCAAGTCAAGTCACCTTTTTATATTTAAAGCAGCTAAAGAATTATAACAGGAAAATAATGCAACAAACGCTCTGGAGAAAACAGCAATGTCATCCTGCTCAGGTCAATTATCAAATAGTGTCAATGCGAGCGGATCAGTCATCTAGTTAAATATTTATGGTCCCCAACAGAGCAAGCCAGAAACCAAAGGCGACGGTGGCAAGCAACCAAAACTCCATCACGTGACAGGATGGAGAAAAAAACCTTTGATATGTGTATGATTATGATATAGGCAATATTACAGGTCAGAAGTCATATTAGATCAGAATATTCAGAATATTTGTCCAGTTCCATCTGATTGAAGATTGGAGTCATCATGCAGGAGTCTGGCGTTTTGAGGATGTTGTATTGATGAGGCCTTCACAGGGGAGAGTCTAGTTGACACAGTCTCTGCAGACACTTTAGGGATGCTTTGGTCATGTCTACCCGCAGGTCCACCATCTGAGCCGGATACTGCCCGGATACAGCTGATGGGCTAATATGGTCAAACTTCCTGGTTCTAACAAGAACTAGAGCTGCTGCGTTTTGGACCAGCTGCAGTTTGTTTGTTAAGCAAGCAGGGCAACCACCCAGTAGAGCATTACAATATTCTAGCCTTGAGGTCATGAACGCATGAACTAACAGCATTTTGCATTGAGAACATATTTCAGTTTAGATTTATTTTTTTACAGATGCTAGAAACATGGCTTTCAAATGAAAATGGTATCAATTCCTCTTGGTCATGTGATGTTGGTTAACTGTATCAATTATATAAATATAAAAACTTTGAATTTAGAGTTTCTTTGTCTGTTGTGCTCATTTGTTTAGATTTCTCCTCGAGAAACAGTGCAAGCCTCAACAGCGCAACCTTCTTACCGTCAGTACATTACATAATATTTTTATTCACTATGAATCACCACTTGCTCTAAATGTGACCCTGGGGGCGTATTACAGAAACTTTCTATCTTAGGTCTTAACTTAAGATATGATAAGTTAATTTAGGATTTTTCACAATTTCGTATTACAGAAGCAAATCTTAACTTGATTTAGTATTCTTGTCCTATCTTACAAAATCTCATCTTATCTGTAGTAAGGAATCTTAAACCGATCTATCGAGTTCGGTTATCAACTTTCAGGTCTGTTACCAAGCAACAAACAACGTGCAAAATGCTTCTGAGGTAAACCTAAAATCAAAATGGAGAAACAACGGCGTGCTTTTAATTCCAGTGCCGCAGAAAATGAAATTTTGATAAGCTCCGTTGAAAAGTTAAAGCCTGTTTTATAAATAAAAAAGTATAAGGCGTTAGTCACTTGAAGAATGAACTGGCATAGAGTTGGTTTGATGTTAGATGTTCGAAATTTAGGGACCGTCTCTAAAGTTACATACATTGGTATACATTTCTATCTTCAATAGCATTTGAACAGAATGACTTAAAGTATAAAAACCAACTGTACTCCTTTTACATATTCCGTTCAAATGCTATTGAAGTTAGAAATGTGTAGGTCTACAAATGTCATATGTAACTTTAGAGACTTAACTCTATGCCAGTGAAGAACGACCAGTAATGCTCCGTGACGGCTCGTTGGCCTCTGTAATGTTGGTCGCAATTCGTCAACTAACGGCAAAATCATGTGTCGTGGAAGTCTGTAATTATTTACAAGCATTTTATCCAAGAAGGCGTCGCTGCAGCCTGAACTGGATGCGCATGCGCAGTAGTTTAATTCACATTTTGATGACGTCACATGCGCACGCGCAGTTGAGAGCTTTGTGAACTCTGCAAAAACAATTATTAATAACATGCTCACGGAATCAGGACACACGTTTTGCACTTTCCCTTGAATGTGTACTGGTTGTACCTTGAGGATTAAAATTACAGACAATTAGGCTTCTTGACTCATTTTTGCTTCCGCTCAACAGCAAGTATGACCAGAATATGTTACAATTTTAACTGTTTTGCATGTATGTAGAGAGAAACTAGGATAACTTCAGTATTACGATGACTTATTCATCAATTATTAAGTATTACTATTTATCGGTACTACTACTACACAGGTTAGAACATCATCTATATACAGTATTGACCATACATGTCACTTAAGACCAACGCATATTCATTATAACTAGACTCGCACTCACATTATAACTATACGCACTCGCCATAACGAACCACCATCCAGTACGTATTGGATCTGAACCAGCTACATCATCGTGCTACAGGCTGCAGCGAGGAGTGTCTCATTTTATCATCAAAACACAGCACATCCTCTGGGTCCTCCAAAAGTCTCTCCAACATCAAAACATCGCTGCTCTTCATCTTATATAAATAAATGTAACACTCTCTCGAAAAAGTTTCAAAAATGTTTGAAGTTAGGATATCAGTGGGCTTGTCTAAAGTTAAGACAGCTTTTAGGGTTTTTTGTCGAGTTAGGATGCTTCTGTAATACCCGTTTCCTATCCATAGTTAGGATAAGATTATGCATTTAAGAAATGTCATTCTGTAATAGCTTTTGTCCTTAATGCGGCCCTAACTGAAATTGCCATGGTTACCAAACAGATAAAAGAGGATTCTCAAGTTAAGATGTTTCTGTAATACCGCCCCCTGGACCACAAAACCAGTCATAAGAGTTGATTTATTAAGGTTGAACCAACAAATTTTGAAGCTGACTAACTAAGCTTTCCATTGATGTATGGTTTGTTAGGATAGACAATATTTGGCCGAGATACAGCTATTTGCATATCTGGAATCTGAGAGTGTAAAAAAATCCAAATATTGAGCAATCGACCGTAAGGCTTTTTTAGAGTTGTTTTTTTTTTTCTTTTTTTTCTGAGTGACACAGAGGAAGTAAAGACTCATAACTATGGAAAAGAGAGTCAAAAAGTTAGGTATGGTTTGATATATATGTTTTTTTACAATTGGACTTTCTCATGCTGAGAAACTGCAGATGAAAACTTTAATTTTGTATTGTATAACTTTCTTATTTGACATGCAATTCAGGAGGGCAATAAGATAGGAGGAGCATTCTTTGTTGGGGAAGTTCTCTGAAGTTCATCTGGATAATTTTGTTGTTGTAGCATAAAGTAATAAAAAGTTATAGCATTTGGAACAAAGGTAGACTTTTTGTTTAGCCATTGACACCCCCTAATGAGCATTTTTTTAAAATCATTCTTCCATGAGGTATATCTTGTACTTAAAGCCAGAGATTATGTTGATTTAGGACTAATTTTAATCGCTAGAATCTGCTTTAAAATAAGGATGTGTCAATTTATACGATCATGTGCAAGTTATGAAATGTCACTTCATATATATATATATATATATATATATATATATATATATATATATATATATATATATATGTATATGTATATATATATATATATATATATATATATATATATATATATATATATATATATATATATATATATATATATATATATATATATATATATATATATATATATATATATATATAAAAATATAAATATAAATAATATTTATTTATTTATTTTTATTAAATAAGTTATAAAAACATTTCTTTGTATTTATCAGCAAATCACTCAGCACTACTTTGGAGTTAATTGAATTGGCTACATGCATTGTAAAGTTCAGACTCTAAGCTTTCAAATAACACCTGATTTGACACCTATTCAAAACAGTGGTTTTGACAAATATGATTATTAATATCTTCGTAGGTGGCGCCGGCGGGCGGTACACCCTGGTTTCTGGGATTATTCTGCATTTCTTAGGAGTTGATCAAAATGGTTAGATGGATTAAAAATAGAGTTTCTAAGCTTTAAAATTACATCTATTTTGTGTTATTCCACTTTGGAAAACAAGCATGGACAGTTCTGGGAACATTGGAAAACGCATTGCATCCTGGTAAAATGAGAGGAATATTTTTTGCCAAATATGTTACATCATTCCGTGAATAATATCTTGTGATCAACCCAATGGATTATGTTGCTTTTTTTAATCATTAGAATCTGCTGTAAATGGTGATGTGCTATGATCTGTGCAATTTTCATAAAATTCTGAACATAAAAACGTGCACGTGAACTGTACATTTGTTTTCAGTTATCGCATGTGCACAATTTTTGTTGTAAACTCAATTTGTACAGACTCATTAGAGGGTGAAAATAATGCAACAGGAACATGTCTTTGATTTTGTGTGCAAAAAAAAAAGAAGCGAAACAGGCAAACGGGAGTCATTTGCAAACCATATTACTTGTATTTTTGATACATTTACGGTAGAACATTTTCAAAATATCTACGTGGAAAATGAAAATTTTTGCATAATATTTTTTTAATCATTTTGACCCACACGATGTATTGTTGGCTATTGCCACACATATACTCGTGCAAGACTTGTTTTGTGGTCCAGGGTCACAAATTAATGTAATTAATGTTTTGTTGATTCCCTAGTAATTTTTTTATTATGATTTTGACAATTTTAGATACTTATGAGCCTTGTTTAAAGACGCCAATCAGCACATGGTTAGCTAGCAGAGTTCTAAATATTTGTACACACATAAAAACAACATTTTATGGAGTAACACCCAAAAGAAATTTGTCTGCTAATTGCAGAGAACAAAAGTTTTTGTTAGTAGTTGACAGCAGTTTGCACCAATTCTGTAGAATGGTCTATATCAGTTGTCAAATATTTTAACAATATTAATAAGTGAATGACAAAACAAACTTTTGCCTCATGAAAGATCTGATACCTGATCTCTGTTGCTTTCTGCTGTTAAATCAGGCTTCGCTTGAACTGATTCTAACTTGATGTGTATTTTAGACCTGGTGGAAGTGAAACAGCAAAGACAAGAACTGAATGAAGTAAAGGAGGAACATCATAACTTTACAACTCAAAGAACAAAAGCCAAAAAGCTGCACACCTGCACTCAGTGTGGAAAGATTTTCACAAAAAAAGGAAACCTTAACACACACATGAGAATTCACACTGGAGAGAAACCGTATACATGCACGCAGTGTGGAAAGAGTTTCATGCAAAAAGGTGACCTTAAAAAACACATGAGATTTCATACTGGAGTGAAACCGTATACATGCACTCAGTGTGGAAAGAGTTTCATACAAAAAGGAGACCTTGAAAAACACATGAGAATTCACAATGGAGAGAAACCGTACACATGCACTCAGTGTGGAAAGAGTTTTACACAAAAAGCACACCTCAAGGAACACTTAAGAATTCACATTGGAGAGAAACCGTTTACATGCACTCAGTGTGGAAAGAGTTTTACACATAAAGGAAACTTTAGCAAACACAAAAGAGTCCACACTGGAGAGAAACCGTATACATGCACTCAGTGTGGAAAGAGTTTCACATATGTAACTGATCTCAAGTATCATCTGCACATTCACTCTGGAGAAAAACCATTTAACTGTGGTCAGTGTGGTAAAGGTTTTATTTCATCATCAAATCTAAAAAAACACCTGATAGTTCATTCAGATGAGAAGCGTCATGTGTGTTCTCTCTGTGGAAAGAGATTTTCATGGCTCAACAGTTTGAAACTGCACCAGAAAACACACGATGGAGCCCGAGATTATGTGTGTTGTGACTGTGGGAAGAGCTTTACTAGAGCTGCTAATCTGAAACGGCACCAAAGAACTCATACTGGAGAAAAACCTTACAAGTGCTCATACTGTGACAAGAGATTCACTCAGTCTGGAACCCTGAAAACACATGAGCGAGTTCACCCACTCAAGTAATCTAGTGACTAGATATTAAAAAGTGTTGTTCTGTGTCACAGTGAGCAAATGCTTTCTTCAGATCAAAAACATTCAAGTAAATTATGTGGGATTCACATAAAGTAAATGTGAAGTTAGTTAACTAATACAATCCTGTGAAATGCCACAAGAATTGGGTTTTCTATGTTCTTTTTGTATGTATATTATTTGAACGCTTATTCAAAGAAATACCAAAATTGCAAGAGACAAGTAAGGGATAATGTACATCTATCCGGTTGTTATTGCAGAATAACAACCGTTACAGGGTGATCAGGATTTTGCATCACAAGGAAGGGGTTTATTCGGTCCTACTTTATATTAGGTAGCCTTAACTACTATGTACTTACATGAAAAAATAAGTACAATGTACTTAGTAATGGGCGATATGAACGATATGCAAAATAAACTGTACAAAATTGGCCTATGATAGAGATTTTAATTATATTGCATTATATCGCGATAATGCGAGTTGATGACGCAATCTACCAGCGAAATTTAGAGCCACGAGCTGCAACTGACTGCAACGCATCATCGTATTCGTCATCTTTAGTAAACATGGCAAAGCGAAGCGGAGAAACTGGTAAAACATCCATTATTTGGATTTAAGCAATACGACGAGGAGCAGCAAACTATACTTTAGAGTGTGTGGGGCAACAGTTCCTGACTAGAGTCGCGTTTGTTTCTATTGAGCCTGATTTCTCAAAATGGTGTGTGTGTGTTTGCGCGCGCTTATCCTGGGTGCCATGACAACAGTGCGCAGATCTGAATGTATCATTGCATTTTAGCCTGGTAGCTATTCTCTGCCATAAGGAAGGAGCGCATGCAGGATGTTTTTTTGTTGTTGGTTTTTTTCTGCTTTTGAGGTCAGAAAAAGATAAAGGACATAGGGCATTGGAACAACAGCAGGGTGAGTAAAAGATGGCTTAATTAAATTTTTCATTTCAGATAGAACTACTAAGCTTTTTCTTTGTTAAAGTCTTTGCAGCTAGTGTACTTGAATTGTATTTATCTGCAACATTGTTTTTGCAGTTTTGCACACTAAAGGTTTCTTTCTTTCTTTAAAAATAAATAAATGAATACATTTAGCAGTTTGGCTTTCCTTGGGGTCTATGTAACCTGTTCTGAAATTATTCTATTATAATTGATATATCGCAATATACAGGTGCTGGTCATATAATTAGAATATCATCAAAAAGTTAATTTATTCCACTAATTCCATTCAAAAAGTGAAACTTGTATATTAAAACCCCAAATCAGAAAAAGTTGGGACAGTATGGAAAACGCAATTAAAATAAAAAGTAGTGATTTCTACATTTATTTTGACTTGTATTTCATTGCAGACAATATGTACACAAAGTATTTCATGTTTTGTCTGGTCAACTTCATGTCATTTGTAAATATGCTTCTTTTCCTGTCATTCAGACCTGCAAAAAGTTGGGACAGGAGCAATTTATGGCTAGTAATGAGGTAAAATGGTTAAATGATGTGATTTGAAACAGGTGTTGTCAACAGGTGATTGTAATTATGATTTGGTACAAAAGCAGCATCCAAGAGAGGTCTAATCCTTTAGGAGCAAAGATGGGCAGAGGATCGCCAGTTTGCCAACAAATACACAAGAAAATTATTGAAATGTTTAAAAACAATGTTCCTCAAAGAAAGATAGGAAGAGATTTGGATATTTCACATTCAACAGTGCATAACATAATTAAAAGACTCAAGGAATCTGAGGGAATTTCAGTGCGTAAAGGACAAGGACTAAGGGGCAAGCCTAAGCTGAACTACCGTGATCTCCAATCTCTCAGGCGGCACTGCATCAAGAATCGTCATTAATCTATAAGCAATATCACCTCATGGGCTCAGGACTACTTTGGCAAACCTTTGTCAAGTACCACAATACGTAGTTACATCCAAAAAATGCCAGTTAAAACTGTACTGTGCCAAAAGGAAGCCCTATGTTAACAGTGTCCAGAAGCGCCGTCGACTTCTCTGGGCTTGGTGGCATCTGGGATGGACCACCACACAGTGGAAATGTGTACTGTGGGCAGATGAATCAGTATTTCAGGTATTTTTTGGGAGGAATGGACGCCGTGTGCTCCGGACCAAAGAAGAAAAGGATCATCCAGACTGTTACCAGCAACAAGTCCAAAAGCCAGGGTCTGTCATGGTATGGGGTTGTGTCAGTGCCCTTGGCAAAGGTTACTTGCACTTCTGTGAAGGCATCATTAATGCTGAAAAGTACATAGAGATTTTGGAGCATACTATGCTGCCTTCAAGAAGACATCGTTTCCAGGGATGTCCATGCATATTTCAACAAGACAATGCAAAACCACATTCTGCACACATTACAAAGTCCTGGCTGCAGAGGAAGAGGGTACGGGTAATTGACTGGCCTGCCTGCAGTCCCAACCTGTCTCCAATAGAGAATGTGTGGCGCATTTTGAAGTGTACAAGCTATAGGGATAACCGCACCCTGGAGAGGATTGAGAAACAAAACCCATTCAAATGCAAGACATGGGTTTCAGCTGTCGCATTCCTTGTGTCAAGCCACTCACGAACAACAGGCAGCGTCAGAAGCGTCTTACTTTGGGCTAAAGACAAAAAGTGGTCCAAAGTTATGTTCTCTGATGAAAGTACATTTAGCAAAATTTCCTTTGGAAATCAGGGTCCCAGAGTGTGGAGGAAGAGAGGAGAGGCACACAATCCACATTGCTTGAGGTCCAGTGTAAAGTTTCCACAGTCAATGATGGTTTTGGGTGCCATGTCATCTGCTGGTGTTGGTCCACTGCGTTTTCTGAGGTCCAAAATCAACGCAGCCGTATACCAGGAAGTTTTAGAGCACTTCATGCTTCCTGCTGCTGACCAACTTTATGGAGATGCAGATTTCATTTTCCAACAGGACTTGGCACCTGCACACAGTGCCAAAGCAGCAAGTACCTGGTTTAAGGACCATGGTATCCCTGTTCTTAATTGGCCAGCAAACTCGCCTGACCTTAACCCCATAGAAAATATATGGGGTATTGAGAAGAGGAAGATGCGATATGCCAGACCCAACAATGCAGAAGAGCTGAAGGCCACTATCAGAGCAACCTGGGCTCATAACACCTGAGCAGTGCCACAGACTGATCGACTGCAGAAATTCAGGCAAAAGGAGCTCCAACTTAGTATTGAGTGCTGAACATGCTCATACTTTTCATGTTCATACTTTTCAGGTGGCCAAGATTTCTAAAAATCCTTTCTTTGTATTGGTCTTAAGTAATATTCAAATTTTTTGAGATACTGAATTTGGGATTTTCCTTTGTTATCATCAAAATTAAAAGAAATAAACATTTGAAATATATCAATCTGTGTGTAATGAATGAATATATTGTACAAGTTTAACTTTTTGAATGGAATTAGTTAAATAAATCAACTTTTTGAGGGTTTTAGCTTTTCATATGAGCCATTTCTAACACCAATTGATGAATTAAAAATCAGGTTAATAGCAGGTGTTTCTACAAAATAGATAAGTGCCTGACTTTTGTCAGGGACTGTATATTGTTATCCCAAGAAGCTGCAATGTATATCGCAAAATGGATTTTAGGCCATATCGCCCATCCCTAAATGTACTTACTGTGTTCATATTGTATTGCAATACACTTTTGCTGATACTGAGGTGGGATACAGGTACGGTTAGGTACAGGTGTGGTGGTATGGGTAAGTTTAAGACTAGGTGTAAGGGAAGTGTTAACAGTGTATTATAAATGTAACTACAGAAATTAATTACATGTAGGTAATTTTTTTAAATGTAAGTACAATGTAAAAACATGTATGTACACAATACATGCCTGTGTTATCAGTTTTTACAGGTTATCAGGCCTCGCTGCTGTTTGTGTTTGTAGCTCCATATAGCTTTGTTTTGAGTCTCTAATTGTTCTATGAGTCCATCAAACAACTGTAGTGATTCGGATCAGTCAAAAAACATGGTGTGGATAGCCTTCTCTGTCAGTGACGAGGGTTTTACATGATCAGTTTCATCTCCTCAGCATCTCATATAGCTTAGAACTCAGTGTTGCAACAGAAACTATTGACTCTCTCTTTTCCAGCACAGCCCTCAAGAGATTAGTCTAAAAAATGGAAGCTGGAAGAAAACAAAAGCTGGAAGCTGGTTTTTTCGCATTTTGTGAAAATAAAGTATTATTGCAAACAGAAAGGCATTCAACGGCTGGATCTGCTTATTTTTCAAATCTCTTAGAAGAAAACAACCCTCGATTATTTAATTGATACAGTGGCTAAATTGAGAAATTAAGGTTTAACTTCTGACTATTCCAAACAGCACAGCGTTAATGACTTAATGAACTTCTTTACTTGCAATAATATTAGAGAGAAAATTATAACCATGCAACCGTCCACTACAGTATCGCATCAGACAGTGCACTTCTTAATGGAATTAATTAATCTTTTGTCATTAGATACCAAAAACTTTAAAGCTGGCTATTATTAAACTTCTTATATTAAAAAAACGCAACTTGATCCTAGAGAATGTCTATTATAGGCTGATCTCAAATCTAAATTTTCTGTAAAAAATACTAGAAAAGGCAGTGTCCTCATAGCTATGTTCCTTCTTAGAGGGAAATGCTATCTGTGAGGATTTCAAGTCATGATTTAGACTGTATCATAGTACTGAGACTGCTCTCATTAGAGTTAAAATTTATTTGCTCTTATTAGCATCTGATCATTGTTGTATCTCTCTGTTAGTGTTACTGGATCTTAGTGCTGCATTTGATACTATTGACCACAACATTTGAACAGCATTAGTGGAGTTGCATTGGCATGGTTTAAATCATATTTGCCTGAACATTATCAGTTTGTAGCAGTAAATGAAGAGATAAGAGTTACTCAAATAAGAATAAAAGTACCACAATTTAATTATAATTAATTTAATTAAAATAAAGTAAAAAATACTCAAGTACTCCAAGGAAAGCATTTGTAGCTAATTACTTCACCTTCTGCACATGTGGAACTGTTAGTTCATGCATTTATGACCTCAAGTCTAGATTATTGTAATGCTCTACTGGGTGGTTGCCCTACACTCTTAATAAACAAGCTCCAGCTGATCCAAAATGCAGCTTGCTTAGTTGGGGATATAACAATTCAACAGTATTATTAATCTGCCTGCATTGACACAATTGAACTGAGCTGGACGATGATATCACTCTTTTCTCCAGAGCGGCTAATAGATAAATTAACTTAATAACTTTTTTACAACAGAATTGAACCATCACTGAACTAAGCTGGATGATGACAATTTTCTTCTAGATCTGCTATACTGCCGAAACAAACTTTTCCTGTTATTTTCCTGTTGCTTTGAAACCATCTGTATTGTAAAAAGCACTTTATAAATAAAGGTGACTTGACATACAACTGTGTCAGTGTCCTTATTTGCATATATATTTAATTTGAAGAAGATGTGATTAAAGCGCATAAAATGAAAAATTCTGAATAAAATTAATTTCATAGGATTATTCTTGAACATTTTAAAAAATCAATGATAAAAAGTTAATCTAATTCATAATCAATTATTTAATTTAGTTGATTAGACATGTTTTATTGAAAAAACAAAAACAAATGCGTTAGTTCATGCAGGCCATGTAGTCAAGCTCTGCTATCAGCTGATTGGGAAAATTCCAACCCCGCCCATATCAGCTGATCTGATTCTCATGCACTCAATTGGCAACTCTCAAACAGGGTGCCTTACTTAAGTGTAGCTTCAGTTCAGTCTGCCTGCTTGTCTGTTTCTGCTGCACGCTGCTTTGCAATCAGGATAAGTATCGTATTGGTTTTCCTATACGATATCACTATTTTGTGCGGTCTGATGTAGCAATTCATCGTTAAATAATACCTCAAAAGCACACTATTGATGCTGTAATTAGGTAATTTGGCAAACATTTATCAGGGTTTATGTGTCTTGGGCTCTGGAAGACGTTGCATGTTCCGTTTGCGGCGTGGTTAGCAGCGCTGGGTGGTGGCCGATCGTCTCACACATGTTTGATCCTGAGAGGTGGCCGTCAGAGGTGTAGTCAGATCACTCACTCTCAAACGCAATGTTTTCTTTAATAACCGAATTGTCAGGAACGCGTTAAATGCATACAAAACCAAATCATTTCGCAAGGAATTGTACAAGTGGGATTTAGCGAGAGGAATTCGCCCCACACGATTCACCTCAGATTCATTCCGTTTGAACGTTCAATTCGCAATATTGATCATTAACATCGCTGTGTTATGTCATGGACTCGCTGAAGTTATAATAATGTATATAACTGACTCAAGAACAATTTCAGATGAGGTCTGCACTCCCAACATGAAGGACATCATGTTTCTCAGCTGGCAAATCACTCTCCTTTCATATCCGAATGTCTTTACTAAGCTAAGTTCCTTTTTAACATCGTTTTAAGCTATCAGGTCATGGGCAATGTAAATTACAACGCTATCCGTGTGCTTCAGATTCTAGTCATTTTCAGTAATGCTAGGCTTATGGATATTGTTATCATTCTTAAACCTGGAAGTGCACTTGTTTTTAAAATTATAGACGCTATTGCCTTTGGCTTTTGGCTTGCTCAGGTGGGGACACCTACATTTCGATTATTACCGATCTGCCCGCATTGATACTATATGATAATTGAAATTAGCTGGAGCGGCTGTACATATTCTGTTGCATTATTTTCCTGTTAAATACTGCAGAGCTTCTTTTAAACCATTGGATTTGTTAAAAGCGCTATGTGCTTGCTCTTAACTATATATTTGAGCCCGGAAACACGCTTGTTCTTAAAGCTATAGTATGCTACTGTAGTAGGCTACGTTGAGATTGGGAACGGGCTCATCTTAAAGCAAATTATTTTATTAGCTTGTCTTAAAGCTAAAGTCTTAAAGTGGATATTGGGAATCTTAGAATGAGCTTGTTTTAAAGCTTTAGTTATACATTTAAAAAAAAATAATATATATATATATATATATATATATATATATATATATATATATATATATATATAGGTCCTTCTCAAAAAATTAGCATATTGTGATAAAAGTTCATTATTTTCCATAATGTAATGATACAAATTAAACTTTCATATATTTTAGATTCATTGCACACCAACTGAAATATTTCAGGTCTTTTATTGTTTTAATACTGATGATTTTGGCATACAGCTCATGAAAACCTCAAAAAATCTCAAAAAAATAGCATATATCATCCGAACAATAAAAGAAAAGTGTTTTTAATACAAAAAAACTCAACCTTCAAATAATTATTTTCAGTTATGCACTCAATACTTGGTGGGGAATCCTTTTGCAGAAATGACTGCTTCAATGCGGCGTGGCATGGAGGCAATCAGGCTGTGGCACTGCTGAGGTGTTATGGAGGCCCAGGATGCTTCGATAAGCTCATCCAGAGTGTTGGGTCTTGCATCTCTCAACTTTCTCTTCACAATATCCCACAGATTCTCTATGGGGTTCAGGCCAGGAGAGTTGGCAGGCCAATTGAGCTCCGTAATACCATGGTCAGTAAGCCATTTACCAGTGGTTTTGGCACTGTGAGCAGGTGCCAGGTCGTGCTGAAAAACGAAATCTTCATCTCCATAAAGCTTTTCAGCAGATGGAAGCATGAAGTGCTCCAAAATCTCCTGATAGCTAGCTGCATTGACCCTGCCCTTGATAAAACACAGTGGACCAACACCAGCAGCTGACATGGCACCCCAGACCATCACTGACTGTGGGTACTTGATACTGGACTTCAGAAATTTTGGCATTTTCTTCTCCCCAGTCTTCCTCCAGTCTCTGGCACCTTGATTTCCGAATGACATGCAAAATTTGAGCGACAGTCCAGTGCTGCTTCTCTGTAGCCCGGGTCAGGCGCTTCTGCCGCTGTTTCTGGTTCAAAAGTGGCTTGACGTGGGGAATGCGGCACCTGTAGCCCATTTCCTGCACACGCCTGTGCACGGTGGCTCTGGATGTTTCTACTCCAGACTCAGTCCACTGCTTCCGCAGGTCCCCCAAGGTCTGAAATCGGTCCTTCTCCACAATCTTCCTCAGGGTCCGGTCACCTCTTCTCGTTGTGCAGCGTTTTTCGCCACACTTTTTCCTTCCCACAGACTTCCCACTGAGGTGCCTTGATACAGCACTCTGGGAACAGCCTATTCGTTCAGAAATTTCTTTCTGTGCCCTAACCTCTCGCTTGAGGGTTAGGGCACAGAAAGCCTTCTGGACAACAGTCAGGTCGGCAGTCTTACCCATGATTGCGGTTTTGAGTAATGAACCAGGCTGGGAGTTTTTAAAAGCCTCAGGAATCTTTTGCAGGTTCTTAAAGTTAATTAGTTGATTCAGATGATTAGGTTAATAGCTCGTTTAGAGAACCTTTTCATGATATGCTATTTTTTTAAGATAGGAATTTTGGGTTTTCATGAGCTGTATGCCAAAATCATCAGTATTAAAACAATCAAAAGACCTGAAATATTTCAGTTGGTGTGCAATGAATCTAAAATATATGAAAGTTGAATTTGTATCATTACATAATGGAAAATAATGAACTTTTATCACAATATGCAAATAACTGTTCTTAAAGCTTTAGTTGGTATTGGACACGCTTTGTCTTAAAGCTGTTGTTGATTTGGGAAATGCTTGTTTTTAAAGCTATAGTTGAGATCGGAAACACTTTATTAAAGCTATACTTTTAGCTTGTGTTTAAGCTAAAGTCTTTAAGTTTATATTGGATATATTAGAAATGATTTTATCTTAAAGCTGTAGTTAATATTGTAAATGCGCTGGTTCTTTAAGCTATAGTTGATATGGGTAAACGCACTCATATTAAAGCTATTTTAGCTTCTCTTCAAGCTAAAGTTTATATTTGAATATTAGAAGTGCGTTTGTTAAAGTAATAGTTAATATTGGAAACGTGCTCGTTCTTTAAGGTGCAGAGACTGGAGACTTACTACTGTTTATTTATTTAATAATTGTTTAATATTGTATGCCGTGATGTTGTGTTGTAGACGATAGGGCTGAAAATATAATACTGTTACAACCCTACAGGGTTCACTTAAATCTTCACATTTATCCTCCTTGATCTGATTCTACTTTCAGCCTGTCGAGACCAATAAAATGTACTTACTGTGGCAATTTACAGCAGATCTCAGACATCAGCATAATGAATGAGGTGAAAACAGGGAACTTTTGGCTTTTCAGCAGCTCAGATAAACATTATGGCCTGTACTTTTTAAATGCAGATTGAATCAAGACACAGTGATCACAGTTCACACCTGCAGTGAAGCCCCTCCCACAACAATTCACCAATAATTACTGGGAATATCCACATCATCCTACAAGAGAAGGACAAACTCCAGGTGTAGCAGCTGAAATCTGTGTGACTGTTAAAGATGGAGTTTATTAAAGAGGAGATTGAAGACGTGAGTGATCCAGAACCATCCAGAATAAAACATGAAGATACTGAGGAACAAACAGGTTGGTGTCAATTCTTGATTCTTCATTGCTGTCTGCTTTGGTAGATGTAAGTTAATTTGCAGTATATAGATGATAAATAAAATTATCATAACCTTTTATATGGGCCATTCTACAGAGTTGGAAACCTCTTGGGGGACAAAATTATTTTTCCACAAATGTATGTGTGTAAATTGTATAATATCCATGGTACACATTTCTAGTAATTGTGCACTTAATTCTCATATTGTATTTTTATAATGTTTCTCAATATTTTTTCCTCTCCACAAATTTGTCACTACCGAAACACAGTACAGTTTTTTTTTTTTTTAATCGCTTGGACACATTTCTCAATACTTAGGTCATTTTACTCCTAACCAACTCACATCGGGGCACAGCAGTTAATTTCACACTGAAAATGCACTAAATCGACCAGAACACTTCATTCATGTCTCAAATCAACTCATTCTCCCAGAACACTAGCAGTTTTTCAGTCGACAAACACACTTTGTCGATCATAAAGCACAGACCCAAAACTTAGATAGGGATAGTTAACCAAAAATGAAAATTACCCCATGATTTACTCACCCTCAAGCCATCCTAGGTGTGCATAGGACAATCTTCTTTCAGACAAATATAATCAGAGTTAAAACACTTAATCATGTCTCAAATCAACTTATTCTTCAAGAACACTAGCAGTTTCTGCGCTAAAAAAAACACTTTAAGCATTTCTTTACAAAACAAGAATGGCACTCTCCACAATTCATCTAATTGCTTCAACAGTATTCGATTTTTGTTAGCTTCATAATATATTTCATTACAATATTATTGTAGAAATGTAACAAATGAATATCTTATTCAGTTTTGTGTTATTGTTTTGAACTTAAGTTTAACAGTTTGAAAACAGTGTTAGCAAAATGGCCTGTAGGTACACAGAGTTTTGGCTGTTGTTGTGTCAAAGTGAGAAAATAATTGATTGAATTTGAAAGATGTAGTCATTGAATGCATTTTGTGCCAAAACTACAGGTCCTTCTCAAAAAATTAGCATATTGTGATAAAAGTTCATTATTTTCCATAATGTAATGATACAATTAAAATTTCATATATTTCAGATTCATTGCACACCAACTGAAATATTTCAGGTCTTTTTTGTTTTAATACTGATGATTTTGGCATACAGCTCATGAAAACCCAAAATTCCTATCTCAAAAAATTAGCATATTTCATCCGACCAATAAAAGAAAAGTGTTTTTAATACAAAAAAAGTCAACCTTCAAATAATTATGTTCAGTTATGCACTCAATACTTGGTGGGGAATCCTTTTGCAGAAATGACTGCTTCAATGCGGCGTGGCATGGAGGCAATCAGCCTGTGGCACTGCTGAGGTGTTATGGAGGTGTCAATGATGGCCTTCTGGACAGCAGTCAGGTCGGCAGTCTTACCCATGATTGCGGTTTTGAGTAATGAACCAGGCTGGGAGTTTTTAAAAGCCTCAGGAATCT
This sequence comes from Gobiocypris rarus, assembly GCA_023029165.1. Lineage (NCBI taxonomy): Eukaryota > Metazoa > Chordata > Actinopteri > Cypriniformes > Gobionidae > Gobiocypris > Gobiocypris rarus. The sequence continues at coordinate 44,692,173 of CM040911.1, forward strand.
TTTGCAGGTGTTTAGAGTTAATTAGTTGATTCAGATGATTAGGTTAATAGCTCGTTTAGAGAACCTTTTCATGATATGCTAATTTTTTGAGATTTGAGGTTTTCATGAGCTGTATGCCAAAATCATCAGTATTAAAACAATAAAAGACCTGAAATATTTCAGTTGATGTGCAATGAATCTAAAATATATGAAAGTTTAATTTTATCATTACATTATGGAAAATAATGCACTTTTATCACAATATGCAATTTTTTTGAGAAAGACCTGTATGATAAATGATCCACAGTTAGAATAAAAGCCACAAAAGTTTTGTTAGCAGTTTGCACCAATTCTGTAGAATGACCCATAGCAATTGTCAAACCTATTTTATATTAACAAGTGACTGAGAGAACAAACCTTTCAGATCAAATAAAATATCTCATACCGGATCTGTTTTGCTTTCTGCTGTTAAATCAGTCTTGAACTAATTCTAACTTGATGTATATTTTAGACCAGGTGGATGAGAAATGGGAAATGCAAGAACTGAATGAAGAGGAGGAGGAAGAGGAACATCATACCTTTAAAACTCAAAGACCAAAAGCCAAAAATCTCCACACTTGCACTCAGTGTGGAAAGAGTTTCCCACATAAAGCACACCTTACCACACACATGAGAGTTCACACTGAAGAGAAACCGTATACGTGCCCTCAGTGTGGAAAGAGTTTTGCACAAAAAGGAAACCTTAAAACACACTTCAGAATTCACACTGGAGAGAAGCCGTACACATGCACTCAGTGTGAAAAGACTTTCACATATTTAACTGATCTCAAGTATCATCAGCACATTCACTCGGGAGTGAAACCATTTAACTGTGATCAGTGTGGTAAAGAGTTTATTTCATCATCACATCTAAAAAAACACCTGAAAGTTCATTTAGTTGAGAAGCCTTATGTGTGTTCTCACTGTGGAAAGGGTTTTTCATGGCTGAACAGTTTTAAACTCCACCAGAAAAAACATGATGAAGTGAGAGATCATGTGTGTTGTGACTGTGGGAAGAGCTTTATTGCAGCTGCCCAACTGAAACAGCACCAAACCATTCATACTGGAGATAAACCATACAAGTGCTCATTTTGTGACAAGAGTTTCTATTATTCTGGAAGCCTGAAATCACATGAGCGAGTTCATACTGGAGAAAGACCTTACAAGTGCTCATATTGTGACCAGAGTTTCACTCAGTCTGGAAACCTGAAAGCACATGAGCGAGTTCATACTGGAGAGAAGCCGTACCACTGTACTCAGTGTGGGAAGGGTTTCACCAAATCAAAGAATCTAGTGAATCATATCAAAAAGAATTGCTCTGTGTCACAGTGAGCAAATATTTTCTTCAGATCCAAAACGTTCAAGTAAATCATGTGAGAGTTAAATCATTGTATAGTGCTGTCTTCAGTTACCCAGGTGAGCCTGTGATATCAGTTTTTACCGGTTGTTATCAGGCTGCTCTGCTGAGTGGTTTGTGTTTATAGCTCTGTGTAGCTTTGTTTTGAATCTGTTTTTTCTACGATTCCATCAAACAAATGTGGAGATTCTGATAGTACTAATGCAAGGGCTTTAGATACTGCTTTAGATGTGACTAGCTTAGTGGTCCAAGGTTACTGCTATAAACAGAAGCCTTATCTGAAAGGTTGCTATAATTTATAGTAATTTCTCTAGTTTTACTCAGAAGTCTAGTTTCAAATATAACTCTTTTGAAGTGAATGTGCTTTATGTAACACTATCTAGTAGGGGTGTGACGAGACACCTATCTCAAGAGATGAGACGAGACGAGACACGAGATTGGGTTCACCAGAACGAGACAAGACACTATTTTTACAAAGTATTTTTAAGAAATCCTCGATGAAATACATGTTTGCAGGAGCATTTGAAATGTTTTAACTCATCTGGTAATGAATGTAATTTATGTTCTACTTTCCGAGTATGCATAATCATATGCAGTAAAAGACAACAATACTCAAGCACTGTAAAGGTTTTGCAAAAACTCAACTGACTGGCTTCTGTCCTGTATGATTGTCTCTTCAGACCTTAGAACTGCACATGAGCTTCTTTTGACCTCCTAACTGAACTCCTTCCCACAAATTGATCATAGATATTAAGTGCAAACAATAACCATAATACCATAATCAAAGTACTCAATATTCAAAGTGTAAATAGAGACCAATTTTTTTCTTCAAACATGATACAGAGCTAAGAGATGGTTAAAACTAGATAGCTTTCATATTGGGAGATATTCGCATGCCTCAGCAAGTCACTTTCAAACAGCGGTAATGTATTGAAATCATGTTTGAATGTGCAATCCCGTTTACTTTCACTTTCGCGATTGTGCGTACTCTGTGAATAGGGAGAGGTGCTGCGTAACAATTCCTCCGCCACGTTCTAGTCCACTAACATGTAACACACACATTTGTAACACGCTCAATGCTTCACACAACACACACTCATAACACACGCACGTCTTCTCATCACGTGATCAGTGCTACGCAAAATTCACGACTCAAACAGCTCGCGTTGAATGAGCTGATGGAGTTGAAGCGACTGTTATGATTATCCACCTGAATTAAATTGTTTTTATTTCTATTAAAAGTAAAACTAGAGTGGAGGCATAATGTGAACGTAGCATTGGCATATTCTGTCCTAACTTCACCCTCACACACAGCTTTTCACCTCAACGATAAATCTCGTCACAGTTTAGTCTCGCAAAATCTTGTGACAAGAGATCTCGTCACACCCCTACTATCTAGTGTAAGTAAATCCTGCTTGAAATGTGTGCTGCCTACTGTATACAGGCCACCAGGGCACCATACAGACTTTATTTTTTATTTTTTTGAATTTGCTGATTTTCTATCAGAGTTAGTACTGGCTGCAGATAAAGTCCTAATTGTTGGTGATTGTGCGTCATGTTTATTTATATATCACTTCATACAATATATAGCTTAAAATCAAGCAGCTTTACTGTATTAAACATGAAAAAAGGAAGTACATGCCATGGACCAGCGGTAGTATAAAGGTGTTTAGCAAAACTCCAAACTAACTTAATTTCGGCCACATTTTGTTCACAATGTCGTCAGTTCATTCTTCAATTTCACTTGAAGTACACTCACCTAAAGGATTATTAGGAACACCATACTGTGTTTTTCTATTAATACTAATACCTTTCGCCTTCAGAACGGCCCTAATTCTACGTGGTATTGATTCAACAAGGTGCTGAAAGCATTCTTTAGAAATGTTGGCCCATATTGATAGGATAGCATCTTGCAGTTGATGGAGATTTGTGGGATGCACATCCAGGACACGAAGCTCCCGTTCCACCACATCCCAAAGATGCTCTATTGGGTTGAGATCTGGTGACTGTGGGGGCCATTTTAGGACAGTGAACTCATTGTCATGTTCAAGAAACCAATTTGAAATGATTCGAGCTTTGTGTACCCGGTGCGGTCTTCTGCTGTTGTAGCCCATCCGCCTCAATGTTGTGCGTGTTTTGGCTTCACAAATGCTTTGCTGCATACCTCGGTTGTAATGAGTGGTTATTTCAGTCAAAGTTGCTTTTCTATAAGCTTGAATCAGTCGGCCAATTCTCCTCTGACCTCTAGCATCAACAAGGCATTTTCTCCCACAGGACTGCCGCATACTGAATGTTTTTCCATTTTCACACCATTCTTTGTAAACCCTAGAAATGGTTGTGAGTGAAAATCCCAGTAACTGAGCAGATTGTGAAATACTCAGACCGGCCTGTCTGGCACCAACAACCATGCCATGCTCAAAATTGCTTAAATCACCTTTCTTTCCCATTCTGACATTCAGTTTGGAGTTCAGGAGGTTGTCTTGACTAGGACCACACCCCTAAATGCATTGAAGAAACTGCCATGTGATTGGTTGATTAGATAATTGCATTAATGAGAAATTGAACAGGTGCTCCTAATAATCCTTTAGGTGAGTGTATTTCTTCTCATTTGCAGTCGGAGCAATGATGTGAACACATTCCCTCAACGGCTCCATCAACTCCTGGGAAGCCTGAAATCCTCATAAAAGAGTGGCTTGATTTTGCTGCATGGTTTGAATGTTAGTGGGGAAGTCAATCAACTGCCATACAGTAGTGGCCAAAAGTCACCTTTAGTCAATAAAAAAATGTGTCAAAGATTTTGTAAGAATGTTGCGTAGTTGATGAAGTCAATTGTTTTATTTGTGATAACACAATGAAATATGCCAAACATAATACATGCATAATTTTGGCCAGGCTTTCATACAACAAAATTATGAACACATGCAAAAACAAGAGAGGACCAATGAAACATTAATAACTGATTATGTTGCAATGTATGCTTTTTTCCCCCTAAAATTTGTATCTGTAGTTTGCCTTTTTTTTGTTGCCAAAATAAATACCTTCACTAAGTTTATTGTTTTGTGACATAACTGAATATTATTATAAAGTATAGTCTTTATATGTAGCTATAATGTTATTTTACTTACCTGTGTGATAATGAAGATTTTAAAATAGATTTCAAATATTTGTCTCTGCTTGATAAATTAAATTAAATTAAATACTATACGGGCCTGAGTCTGAGACGAAAGTGCTTTTTTTAGCAGCTCGGTTAACCTGGTGCTGCTGTTATTTTTCTCAGTCAGCTACCTTGTTCAGTAGTTAGGGCACTGATCCGGGAATCAGTTAACAGGTTGACTATCTGATCAGTGCCCTGACTACTGAACTAGGGAGTGGATTGAGACGCACCCTCGGTTATTTTGCGTCACCGTGCGCTCACTGGAGAGCGCGAATCTGTAAAAGTGAAGATGGACGAGAGAACCCAGGGTGTTCACGAAAGCCTCAGGTCTAACATTAAAGCTGCAGTCCGTAGTTTTTCCTCTTTGTCGCCATCTCTGTTCAAAATCTGCAATTGCAGTTATTCGCGGAATGATCAACTCTACGTGAGTTGTACCTCGACACCGCACAGCGTGTATGAATACAATGTTTTGAGGAGAATGTGAGTCTGTTATGAGAAGGGCTGGCAGTCACCGCGCCGTGTGGATACTGTCATTCAGAATCACAGATTCTACTGTTTGAACGTATGACCAGCATAAGAATGTCATCTGAACAAGTAACTAACATCCACTTTTGTGCTGACCAACTTGGTCTACGGGGAAAAAGCACTGCAATAAATCAGGATGATTAAATCTAACGATCGCTTATCATATCACGTCAAACCGTGTAAATTATAGTTTTTTTTCAAATTGTTAACATCATCATTGCGAGACTACACTTAATGTGTATTAGGACTAACGTTACCTGTAGTTCAGTTTCCATTTCTGTGCAGTCACATTTCTAATTGTCATCAACAAATTAATGTGGAGTAACGTTAGAGGTGAACTGCTCCCTCTCATAGCTAGCACAAAATAATGGCTATTAACCATAATGCACGTAGCAAAAAGAGAAAGGCACAACAAAGGAAACTCCGTAACTTTAACTGTATGAATTAAGCGAAGTGTGCTACAGTTACATAATAACCATTGAAATGTCTGACCTGAAAAAAAGCTGTCTCTGCATCCGTTTTGTATCCCTTCAAAACACGGCGTTCACGCCACCTTTCAAAAGCCCTTTTTATCCTTGTTTTGGCTCGGTTGAAGTCTCTTTTTTCTGTAGCCATTCCGAAAGTCTGAAGTCTTTTGCATTTACAACAAGCGAATCTCCAGATATCACTGTCACTGAATGATGTTTCAACCTTTCTGGATCCGCTATCAAATTTATAAGTTTAATTATATCAAGCACTGTGAGAAAAGACTATAAATCTCCACCTCTAACATCCTCACACACGATATAGCCTACTAGACGAAACACCTTATTTATGTGTACAGATGTGACGCAAAGATATGCTCGAATCTCCCGCGGAAATCCACCAGTACCACTGGAATTAAAAACATTATTATTACAAGCTTACCGTTGTAAATCGAGCTAAGGTAAGCAGATAGTTTTGAACACTGGCTGGTTATTTATTTGCTCAAAAATTTATTTTGGATAATTTTTAACCCAAAAACGTTACGGACTGCAGCTTTAAACTTAAAATGTGAATTGCTTGCTGTACACAACACTTAACTTAAAAACATCTGTAAAATCCCTATTAAATCAGGAATCAAATACCTGGGAATTTACCTTTCCAAGGACCAAAAACAAATATTATTAGAAAATATTTTATTGATTATCTTTACCCTACAGCCAAAATAAAAATAACATCCTACAAAAATGTGATAAAGTTTCAATCACTAAGCTAAGAACAATGTATCTAACACTTCCTATATCTCCTAAAGTGAAAGAAACACACTTCAAAGTAATGAATAATATTTACCCAGATGTTCTGAATTTTCGCTTTGGTATAGATGATAATATATGTACATTCTGTGAAAATTATGTTGAAACTACGGACCATGTGTTTTCCTCATGTAATGTGATTCAGACATTTTGGTGTGATATGTATGGGTTAAGCTTAAGATGTCTTCACTCCCAACCTCTGTCTCTAGAGATGACATACCATTTGGATTCATATTGCAAAACAATGGTGATGACTGATGAACTTTGTAATGATACAATCTTATATGTCTAGCTAAATTCTTCATTCACAAATGTAGAATTGTGAAATCATCTCTCAAATTTGTTGTTTTGAAAAAAACTTAAAAGGACCTAAAGCACAAAAAATATTTGATACCATGAGACACTTCCCAACTGAGGTTAGTAGCTGAACAATGACTGAAATCTCCCTCGTGTTATAATCATCCTTATAAATCATCCATATTTTTGTCACTAAGACTGCACATATGTTCCTGTTTGTATTAAGAGCTGCTCCCTCAGGCTATTTCTTTTCTGTATCCTATTCTGAAGAAACGGATTCTATGCAGCCATAAAAATAAAAAAGAACCAAGGTTGCGTCTCAATCAGCTCCCTAGTTCAGTAGTCAGGGCACTGATCAGGATTCAGGACATAAGTCAATGGGCTGACACCCTGATTAGTGCCCTGACTACTGAACTATGGGAGCTGATTGAGACGATAGCCCCCATCTCTCCATGTATTACAATGGACGTGACATAACATTTTATTTATCAACATTGGACATTTTCATAACTGATTATTTCACACCAACATAATTAACTTTTCTGCATCTGTGAGAGTATGGGCGGGCGTTTGATAATCGCGCCTCTACTTCCTGCTCCCTACTGCGCAGACTCCGGTCCCGAGATCGCTACTGCGCAGACTCCGGTCCCGAGATCGCTACTGCGCAGACTCCGGTCCCAAATCTGCGCAAGATGTCAGCAGCGCCATGTGCGGCCTATGAAAGCTTCAACTCTCGGCAGCCGAAGCCAATGGAGTCGCGTCGTCCATATATTTTTTAAGGTCTATGGAGAGGACGGACGCACTACGAGAGGTAAACAAACTAACGTGACTAACATAATATAATGGATTTAGTCCGTTTTTTCCCCCTTGAACAGATGTGTTAGGTTCACAAACCTTCGCGTTCAACTGTTATTTGTGTTATCGACATTTATGGGGTGTTTCGAGTAGTTTAAATTATGTAAATGCATGATGATCACTGGCTGTTTTGCTTAGTTTAGAGTAATAGAGGTGTGAAAAATAACCAAACAGTCTATATGACAAATGCACTTAGATGGTAATCTTTTGCAGCAGTTCTCTTTCACGTTTTGAATGTATTACAGTGTTTCTCTAATCCCAAATCCATAACTTCTCACCCAATTCCCAATTCGTCCTTATATTTAGGTCAAAATGAAACTCTCCACTTAAAACCGTTCAATCTTGCTCTCACACATAACCTCAAATTCTGATTGTTGTGTCAGTTTTAATACTTAATGTTTACACGTGAATAAATGTGTGCTTTTTGAGTTCATAGTGTGATAACTTACTGGAGTTAGTTATATTAAGTGTTTGTGTTTTCTGAACGAGAACATGATTAAACCTGTGCAAAATAAGGGTATTTTTGTAGAGTTTTGCAGAAAACATAATATTGGTGAAATTAAATATTTTGAGAAACATGTCTGAATTAATAGTTTTTAGTGTGTTCGCAATTGTGAAAAATTATAACGAGAATGACAGAACTAACCTTTGGCTTATCAAAAATCTGATGTTTGATAGACATGATCTCTTGTTTTCTTTTATTAAATCACTTGAATCTTCACATTTATCCTCCTTGAACTGATTCTATCTACTTAATATGTTTATTTCAGACCCGATGGAAGTGAAAAAACAAAAACAAGAATTTAAGTGACATTTCAAAGGTGGTGATCCTGTAGTTTGTTTCAGCCTGTCAACACCAATAAAATGTGCTTAATGTGCCAATTTACAGCAGATCTCAGACATCACCATAATAAATGAGGGAGCTGGGAACTTTTGGCTTTTCAGCAGCTCAGTTAAACATTATGGCCTGTACTTTTTCAATGCAGATTAAATCAAGACACAGTGATCACAGTTCACACCTGCAGTGAAGCCCCTCCCACAACAATTTACCAATAAATACTGGGAATATCCACATCATCCTACAAGAGAAGGACAAACTCCAGGTGTAGCAGCTGAAATCTGTGTGACTGTTAAAGATGGAGTTTATTAAAAAGGAGATTGAAGACGTGAGTTATCCAGAACCATACAGCATTAAACATGAAGATGCAGAGCAACAAACAGGTTGGTGTCCATTCTTGATTTTTCATTGTTGACTGCTTTGGTAGATGTGGATTAACAAGCAGTATATGGATTATAAACAATCATTACCTTGTATATGGGCAATTCTGCAGAATTAGTTCAAAGAGTTGGAAACATCTTGAAACCTATTGTCACTACCGAAACACAATACAGTTTTTCCTCAATCGCTAGGACACATTTCTTCACACAGTTCTTCTAACCAACTTTCATCTTGGCACAGCAGTTCATTTCATATTTAAAAAGCACTAAATCTACCAAAAAACTTTAAACCATATCTCATATCAACTCATTCTTCCAGTACACTAGCAAAGGTTTTCAGTCGACAAACACACTTTTAGAATTTCTTTACAAAATAAGAATGACACTCTCCACAGCTTATTATTAATTTACTTTCTTTGATAGTATTTGATTTTAGATTCATAATTAGGGTTGGGTACCGAAACCCGGAGCCAATATTGCACCGGTACCTTTATAACCGGTATGTACCGGACAGAATCAGAACGCACATTTCGGTGCCACTTGAATTCAAATGTGTTTTCACGCTTTGGCCAGAGACAGGCACGCTCAGCGCTCGTCACACATCACAACTATTCAGTGTTTTCAACCACATCATGTTTATTTTAGGTTTCAGACATGTAGACCTAAATGATGTAAAAAGTACTAGCAAAAAATAAACACTGATGTCTATGGAAGCGGCAAAAACAATCCTTTCATACAGTTAAAGGATTAGTTCACTTTTAAATAAACTTTTGCTGATAATTTACTTACCCCCATGTCATCCAAGATGTCCATGTCTTTCTTTCTTCAGTTGAAAAGAAATTAAGGTTTTTGATGCAAACATTCTTGGATTTTTCTCCTTATAATGAACCGTTTGGGGTCCATTGAGTCTATTATAAGGAGAACATTTATTCTTAATTTAAAAATAAATGTATTAATTTATTTTCGACTGAAGAACGAAAGACATGGACATCTTGGATGACATGGGGGTGAGTAAATTATCAGCAAAAGTTTATTTAAAAGTGAACTAATCCTTTAAGATAAATTAACTACGTGTTTAATTCACATCAGATACACATTATATACTGACTATAAAGTTTACTCTATTCTTCTCCCAGTTCAGCAGCGGTCACTTACTTTCATGTATTTCGTGAGACCAAGAGAAATTTATGTGATGTAAATCCGAGATCCGATTCTCTGAGGCGCAAACTAACGTGGCGCTGCCCATCGCACAGTATAGATCAACTAACACACATTTACTCACACATATTTGAAAATCTCATGACATAGTTAGCAAGTTTGTGAATATTTTGAATAAAAAAGAAAAAACTAAATTAACCCGAGACAGCTGAGCTGTCATACAGCGCTATTGTGGCTGCTGTGTCATGTTAGAAGCATGATGCGTCTCCATGGAAACAATAAGGCGATGCGTTCTAAAATATTTAGCCAGAGAATATGGTCATGTTTCTGCAAAATAAAGCTGAAGCTTGAAGCTGGTTTGTAGCAGAACAAGAATACAGACGACTGCTGTTATTACTGCAATTTAGAGCTAAATTAGGCCTGTTGTAGTTGGGTTAGGTGGCTTTACTAGTTTTAATTTGTTAAGTAAATTGTCTTTTGTATTTTAATTATATGTTATTATATGTATATAAGTATACTTTAAACTTCTAATAAATTGTTCAATTTAAATGACTAAATAAAAATGAAATAAAAAGCCTTTCTTTAATCTAATTCCACCTCATTTTGTGGCTCTTTTTTTTAAAGTATCGGTTCAGGCATCGTTTAAGCACCGGTACCGAAAAAAAAAAAAAGATACCCAACCCTATTAATAATATTTTTCAATACCATATTACTGTAGAAATGTAGCACATTTATCTTATTCTGTTTTGTGTTATGTTATTGTTTTGAACTTAAGTTTAACAGTTTGAAAACGGTGTGTAAGCATGTGCAAAATGGCCTGTAGGTACACAGAGTTTTGGCTGTTGTTGATTGAATTTAAAAGATGTAGTCATTGAATGCATTTTGTGCCAAAACTATGATGTGGAAGTGATCCACAGTTAAAGCCCACAAAGACTGCTATTGTGCTCAATGTGTGAAGAGTTTTGAAAAAGTGACCGAAGTTTTGAGAGATGTGTCCCAGTGGTTTTAAATAAAAACTGGAATATATTTAATAAAAAGGGTTATATTGACCTATTATCGGAGTGTCTATCCACACTAAGTGCAAATAGCGTGACTTGTTGGCAAGTGCTATTCGCGCTAACTCCGCCTAACAATGCCTGGTTGGGCCAAACAAGATTTTAAAAAAGCACTCAGATTTCAACATCTTCAGTGGCACAATCAGTAAAGCGTACGGTTTAAGCATCATGATTTTGACGCAATTGACTGGGTTGAAGCCGCCTTGTGCAGAGTTTGTTCTTTTCTCTTTTTTTCATCACAAATCACACCAGAAATGCATTTACTTTCAATAAAAATTAAGACAATTTTCTAAATGTGGAAATAAAGTGCCTAACGAAATGTTTAATAATAATAAAAGCCTGTATTGAGTAGGGTTAGGGGTCGTGTGGGGAGGGCTTTTATTGTCCCATTAAGGTGGCATCCATTTAATCATTTTAATGAATATAATCATTGACACTCAATGTTATTATTGCGTCCTGTTAATGTCCAACAATACTGAGATGCAAATAGTATGTATCTGTCAAAATAAAGTATTAATTACATGTAATTACTATTTACACATATTGCAAAGAACGCCTACTTTAATACAGTGTTGAATATGAATATATCAACTTAGTATGCTATTTAACTTAGTAAACAGCATCTACAGGTATTTTAGTGTAAATAGTAGGGCTGTGATGGTGGCAGTTTTTTACCACCGCGGTGGTCTAGTTCTGTGCCGGTTAACGTGACAACGTCACCACCGCGCTGGCTGAGAGTACCGGAAGCACATATGGCACGAGTGAAGCACAACGCTTTATTTACAAAATAAATAATGGGATTGCAATTAAATGTTATCTCGCAGCGACAGAAACATAACATTCATGCTGAATGAGAGAGGTAGACTTCGTGAGGTGAGCCAAATTTAAGCTTTGCATTTTAAATAAGCGTTACAATAGGCTTACTGCATTTTATTCTGACATGTAATCTCTTATTTATTTTCCAAAATCTTAATTAACATCTCAAGAAAATTCTACCTCTCTCATTCAGCATGAATGTTATGTTTCCGTAGCTGCGAGGTAACATTTCATTGTGAACCTATTATTTATTTTGTAACTAAAGCGTTGTGCTTCACTAGTGTCATATGTGCTTCTGGTGCTACTCAACCACAGAGGCGCTCTACCACTGCGGTGGGGCAGGTGGCGTTCATCATCACAGAACTAGACCACCGCGGTGATAAACTGCCACCTTCACAGCCCTAGTAAAACGCATCTATCACTATTTGCATTTAGTGCAAATAGCCACTGCCATTAATATTTGGTTTGTCATCTACATTGTAAATACTTGTTTTGCTATTAAAAAGTTTTCACATATAAATCAATAATATGAAGTGTAATTTATAAGATTTGCTGTATTTTGAATCTTTCTTTCATAAAGTTGATGATACTGGTGTCAAAGTTAAGTTTTCATTAGTTTGAACATACATTGAACCAAGCACTATCATATCATCTTAGCTGATACTTCAATATACTTTATTTTTGACAAAATATCCCATGTTTCAATCATGACAGCACATTTTCGGTAGTGACAGTAATGTTTTGTAGTGACCACAATTAGCTTGCCATGACTGAGTCAGACAATTTATATTAATACAAATAACTAACTATAGCCAGGTTTCCATCCAAGGATTTTCTTTTGCAAAAAAACACAAAAAGCACATCAAAATGTTTACCAATGTAGCATATGAAAGTGCCAATTATAGATAATTTTATGCAAATGTCAACACAATCTTTTTCAGTTTAATTTTTTGCGCATAAATTCTATGTCGATACTTCAAATGTCGTGAAAACTAGTTTGGAAACTTGAGAAAAAGGGCTTTAACGATAATAAATGTGGTGTCACATGACATAATTGGCATTCGCATTCGTGGAGTTGCTCCCGTTACCTCTCAAACATCTTCTATCCTTATTTTTTTTAATTTTCTGGGGTTTTTTTTACAATCTAATAACAAATAATAGCTAAATGGCCTGTTTCTGAATATTCCTTGATCAAGCATTGATCTAAACAGTGTTTATAATGAAGTAAAACAAAATTTAAATGACACTTGTTAATAAAAAATGTTTTATGTAAAGTGGCTACAATTTAATATATAATAAAGTTTTGTTTTGAAATGGATGAGAAAAATATAGCGTCTTAATCTCGGCAGCTCGTCAAAAATAAGTGTGGCGTCTGTCAAACAAAGCAAGGCTGAGAGTTTCCAATACTGATAAAGAAAGATAAAATACACACGTTATTTCTGTATCTGAATAAATAACATCAATTCCATAACGATTTCATTGGCAGGATCTGGCTACTTGACAAATGAATATCAAACCCTACACGTTTTATAATTACAATTAATTAATACATGCTAGAACCATTGTATGTGGGTGGGAAAAGACCCACCCACTTTTTATCCCAAGCGATATTGGACCCACTCACTTTTACCGTCTATATTTACACTCGCCTAAAGGATTATTAGGAACACCATACAAATACTGTGTTTGACCCCCTTTCGCCTTCAGAACGGCCTTAATTCTACATGGTATTGATTCAACAAGGTGCTGAAAGCATTCTTTAGAAATGTTGGCCCATATTGATAGGATAGCATCTTGCAGTTGATGGAGATTTGTGGGATGCACATGCAGGGCACGGCTCCGTTCCACATCCCAAAGATGCTCTATTGTGTTGAGATCTGGTGAATGTGGGGGCCATTTTAGCAAAGTGTCATGTTCAAGTAACCAATTTGAAATGATTCGAGCTTTGTGACATGGTGCATTATCCTGCTGGAAGTAGCCATCAGAGGATGGGTACATGGTGGTCATAAAGGGATGGACATGGTCAGAAACAATGCTCAGGTAGGCAGTGGCATTTAAACGATGCCCAATTGGCACAAAGGGGCCTAAAGTGCGCCAAGAAAACATCCCCCACACCATTACACCACCATCACCAGCCTGGACAGTGGTAACAAGGCATGATGGATCCATGTTCTCATTCTGTTTACGCCAAATTCTGACTCTACCATCTGAATGTCTCAACAGAAATCGAGACTCATCAGACCAGATAACATTTTTCCAGTCTTCAACTGTCCAATTTTGTTGAGCTTGTGCAAATTGTAGCTTCTTTTTCCTATTTGTAGTGGAGGTGAGTGGTACCCGGTGGGGTCTTCTGCTGTTGTATTCCATCCGCCTCAAGGTTGTGCGTGTTTTGGCTTCACAAATGCTTTGCTGCATACCTCGATTGTAACGAGTGGTTATTTCAGTCAAAGTTGCTCTTCTATCAGCTTGAATCAGTCGGCCCATTCTCCTCTGACCTCTAGCATCAACAAGTCATTTTCGCCCACAGGACTGCCGCATACTGGATGTTTTTCCCTTTTCACACCATTCTTTGTAAACCCTATAAATGGTTGTGTGTGGAAATCCCAGTGACTAAGCAGATTGTGAAATACTCAGACCGGCCCGTCTGGCACCAACAACCATGCCACGCTCAAAATTGCTTAAATCACCTTTCTTTCCCATTCTGACATTCAGTTTGGAGTTCAGGAGATTGGCTTGACCAGGACCTCACCTACCCCTAACCCCTACCCGTTTTCTTAATTTTTATTGAAAATAAATGCCTTTCCGATTTGATATGTGATGAGAAAAGGGAGTAGAGCGAGTTCGGCAAAAGGGGGATTCGAACTTCGGGTTGATTTCGACTCAACTTTCTGCCCTGTGTCTAACCCCTGCACTATTGTAATTTTGTCTGACCCTACCAGATGTTTAGTAGACGATGCAGACTATTTTCATATTTTATATTTTTACCTTTTATGAAAGGGCATTTTCCTATACTGGGTAAACCCAGCCTGATCTGCCGGCGATTTGATTTCGCCCTGCAGCCTGTACATGAATTTCTACAGCTTCTATTACACTTTTGCGGGAGCCAATCACAGACTGGCTTATCCACCTAGCACGCTATTAGTAGGGTTAACAAGATAATGGATCGAAAACTGATGGGTCCTTGCCTGTTGATCACGCCTCTTGTGGTCTGATCCAAGACTCCCCGGGTCAATGTTCAATCCTAAATCTTAAACAAGCATTTTCCCCTAATTGTATTAAATATATTCTTCATCTTTCTTTAAAAAAATGTAATTTGATCAATAAATTAAATTAGTATAATAACACACTATAGGGCTGGTACCAATCTCATGATATACTTTACACTAAATAATTTATATAAAATAATGAGGTTTGAGTTTGTTGACTATATAATTAATAAAGGTAATAATGACACTTTTAAAAATGAAACAGTGGGTGGCGCCATGTGACTATTTATTCAAACAATTTGTTAAAACTGCTGATTCAGTCAAGAATGTGCAGTTCATTAATAGGTAATTGAATCTTGAACTCAACTGATTCCTTTAAAATGATGAATCATTCAGTTATGAAAACACAGTTGAGTGTTTCTGTGAGGTGTGCTGATCTGCTGTGATCTTTGTTTGGAGCTATTTCCGTGGTTACAATAGAACAAAAACGGTCAAAATTGCGTCTAAAATGTAAGCGACTTAATATTAATTTCTTGTTTATTGAACTGTCATTTTAAATCAATGTCCTATTTTCAATCATGATGGTATTCAGTCAAGTCAAGTCACCTTTACCTTTACCGCTGGTCCACCATCTGATCCGGATACTGCCCAGCTACGGCTGATGGGCTAATATGGTCAAACTTCCTGGTTCTAATAAGAACTCGAGCTGCTGCGTTTTGGACCAGCTGCAGTTTGTTTATTAAGCAAGCAGGGCAACCACCCAGTAGAGCATTACAATAATCTAGCCTTGAGGTCGTGAATGCATGAACTAACATTTTGCATTGAGAACATATACTCACCTAAAGGATTATTAGGAACACCTGTTCAATTTCTCATTAATGCAATTATATAATCAACCAATCACACCATTCTTAGTAAACCCTAGAAATGGTTGGGCCTGAAAATCCCAGTAACTGAGCAGATTGTGAAATACTCAGACCGGCCCGTCCAGCACCAACAACCATGCATTTCTAAAGAATGCTTTCAGCACCTTGTTGAATCAATACCATGTAGAATTAAGGCCGTTCTGAAGGTGAAAGGGGTCAAACACAGTATTAGTATGGTGTTCCTAATAATCCTTTAGGTGAGTGTATGTCGCAGTTTAGATTTAGTTTTACAGATGCTAGAAACGTGGCTTTCAAATGAAAGATTGGTATCAACCCCTCTTGGTCGTGTGATCTTGGTTAACTGTATCACATGATATAAATATAAAAACTTTAGAGTTTCTTTGTCTGTTGTGCTCATTTGTTTTGATTTCTACTCAAGAAGCAGTGCAATCCTCAAAAGTGCAACCTTCTTGCTGTCAGTACATTACATATTTATATTTTTATTCACTATGAATCACCACGTACACTAAATGTGACCCTGGACCACAAAACCAGTCATAAGTGTCAATTTATTAAGATTGAACTGACAAATTTTGAAGCTGACTAACTAAGCTTTCCATTGATGTATGGTTTGTTAGGATGGACAATATTTGGTGGAGATACAGCTATTTGCAAATCTGGAATCTGAGGGTGCAAAAAAATCCAAATATTGAGCAATCACCTTTAAAGACCTTTAAAGACTTTAAAGTTGTTTTTCCTTTCTGAGTGACACACAGGAAGTAAAAACTCATAACTATGGGAAAGAGAGTCAAAAAGTTAGGTATCGTTTGATATAATTTTTTCTTTACAATTGGACATTCTAATGCTGAGAAACTGCAGACAAATTAAATAAATATATTTTTTTGCATAATTTTATGACATTCTAATTTGACATGCAATAATTCAGGAAGGTAGGTGAAGTTCATCTGGATCAAATTTTGTGGTGATAGCATAAAGTAATAAAAAGTTCTAGTATTTGATACAAAGGTAGACTTTTTGTTTAGCCATTGACACCCCCTAATTTTTATTTTTTAATCATTCTTCCATGAGGAATATTTTGTGATCGACGCCAGGGATTATGTTGATTTAGGACTCATTTTAATCACTAGAATCTGCATAGTCTTCACTCTATAAATAAACTATACACTGATTCTCAAGTTATTCAGTCAAGCATGGGGTGGTTTTCTATTTTTTGTTGTTTGATTGACATTAATCACACAGAATATTAGGTCCTGCCATTTGAGCTACATGGACCCAATACAGTGTAAAACATCCCATTTTTCACTCAACTCTGTATACGTTCACTAAAGACATATCCGACTGTGTTTACCTGAATACTCGTCAGGATGTGAATTTTTACATACTTCTCGTCCATTTAAATCCAATAATCCGTGAAACTAACTTCAGGTCAGAGTCTGGCAGCGCTAGCACGTCCCGCATTGCGCTTTATTTTATCATGCACACGTTTCTGTTGCTTTCTTTGTCATGCGCTGCATGTATATATTTGACTCTTCTGCTTCCAATTTGTAGTGAATGGTGGAAGCACAGCTCTGCACACACATCCTGACTCTTGCTATCACACATCCACGCAAGTAAATACAGCTCTTATTAGGGTGCTGTCATTCTTAAAGTACCGGTACTAATACAATTTCATATCGTACCGTTTTTAAAAGCAGGGTATCGCGATGCTTTTCTAGTACCGGTATATCGTGCAACACTAAAAAATTGACATTTTATAGAATAATAGCCAAATAAAATGTGTCTGCTAATTGCAGAAAACAAAAGTTTTTAGTAGTTGACAGCAGTTTGCACCAATTCTGTAGAATGGTCTATATCAGTTGTCAGATATTTTAACTATATCAATAAGTGAATGACAAACTTTTGCCTCATGAAAGATCTGATACCTGATCTCTGTTGCTTTCTGCTGTTAAATTAGGCTTCACTTGAACTGATTCTAACTTGATGTGTATTTTAGACCTGGTGGAAGTGAAACGGGAAAGACAAGAACTGAATGAAGTGAAGGAGGAACATCATAACTTTACAACTCAAAGAACAAAAGCCAAAAAGCTGCACACCTGCACTCAGTGTGGAAAGAGTTTCATGTTAAAAGGAGACCTTGAAAAACACATGAGAATTCACACTGGAGAGAAACCGTATACATGCACTCCGTGTGGAAAGTGTTTCGTACAAAAAGGAGACCTTGAAAAACACATGAGAATTCACACTGGAGAAAAACCGTACACATGCCCTCAGTGTGAAAAGAGTTTCACACAAAAAGAACACCTTAAGGAACACTTAAGAATTCACATTGGAGAGAAACCGTTTACATGCACTCAGTGTGGAAAGAGTTTCACACATAAAGGAAACTTTAACAAACACAAGAGAGTCCACACTGGAGAGAAACCGTATACATGCCCTCAGTGTGGAAAGAGTTTCACATATGTAACTGATCTCAAGTATCATCTGCACATTCACTCTGGAGAAAAACCATTTTACTGTGATCAGTGTGGTAAAGGTTTTATTTCGTCGTCAAATCTAAAAAAACACCTGATAGTTCATTCAGATGAGAAGCCTCATGTGTGTTCTCTCTGTGGAAAGAGATTTTCATGGCTCAACAGTTTGAAACTGCACCAGAAAACACATGATGGAGCCCGAGAGCATGTGTGTTGTGACTGTGGGAAGAGCTTTACTAGAGCTGCTAATCTGAAACGGCACCAAAGAATTCATACTGGAGAAAAATCTTACAAGTGCTCATACTGTGACAAGAGATTCATTCAGTCTGAAACCCTGAAAGAACATGAGCGAGTTCATACTGGAGAGAAGCTGTAGAGAAGTTTCACCCACTCAAGTAATCTAGTGACTAGATATTAAAAAGCATTGTTCTGTGTCACAGTGAGCAGATGTTTTCTTCAGATCAAAAACGTTCACATTTACTTTATGTGAATCCCACATAATTTACTTGAAATTAGTTAACTAATACATTTCTGTGACATGCCACAATAATTGTGTTTTCTAAGTTATTTTTATATGTATATTATTTGATTGAGCACTTATTCAAAGAAATACCAAAATTGCAAGAGACAAGTAAGGGATAATGTACATTTATCCGGTTGTCATCGCAGAATAAACCCTGACAGGGTGATCAGGATTTTGCATCACAAGACAGGGGTTTATTTGGTCCCACTTCATATTAGGTAGCCTAAACTACTATGTACTTAAATAAAAAAATAAAAAGTACAATGTTCCTATGTGTTCATATTGTATTGCAATACTTTTGCTGATATTGAGGTGGGATACAGGTACGGTTAGGTACAGGTGTGGTGGTATGGGTACGTTTAAGAGTAGGGTTAGGTGTAAGGGAAGTGTTAACAGTGTAATTATAAATGTAACTACAGAAATTACATATGTAATTAAATGTAGGTAATTTTTTAAAATATAAGTACAATGTAAAAACATGTATGTACACAATACATGCCTGTGTTATCAGTTTTTGCAGGTTATCAGGCCTCGCTGCTGTTTGTGTTTGTAGCTCCATATAGCTTTGTTTTGAATCTCTAAATGTTCTATGAGTCCATCAAACAACTGTAGTGATTCGGATCTTAATTTCGGCCACATTTTGTTCGCAATGACGTTAATTTAGTTTGTTTTTCAGTTGAACTTGATGTATTGTGGCCTTTACAGATATTTTAAACTATTGGAGTTAGACAACACACATCAGGACCCACTCATTGTTGTAATCATACTTTAGATCTAAGAATGTCACAGACATCTCAGATCATTATCAAGTCTCATGTATACTACATTTAGCCAAGGCTGCAGAACCGACTCCCTGTACAAATATGGTAGAACCATCACCTCTGCCAATAAAGATTACTTAATAAATAATCTTCCTGATCAGTTTCATCTCCTCAGAATCCCAGATAGCTTAGAATAACTCAATGTTGCAACAGAAACTATAAACTCTCTTTTCCAGCACAGCCCTCAAGAGATTAGTCCAAAAAATGGAGCACAGCTGGAAGAAAAAAAAACTCAAGGTTTTTTCCATTTTGTGGAAAGAAAGGATTATTGCATACAGAAAGGCCTTCAACGGCTAGATCTGCTTATTTTTTGAATCTCTTAGAAGAAAACAACCCTAGATTATTTATTTGATACAGTGGCTAAAACATTGAGAAATTAAGCTTTAACTACTGACGATTCCAAACAGCACAGAGTTAATGACTTAATGAACTTCTTTGCAATAATATTAGAGACAAAATTATAACTATGCAACCGTCCACTACAGTATCGCATCAGACAGTGCATTGTAGTGTCACTGAGGAAAAATTCATCCATTGCTATAGGAGGGGGAGACTTGTCAAAACTCGTTAAATCATCAAAATCTACAACATGTGTGTTAGACCCTATACCGACTAATCTACTGAAAAAGATGCTTCCAGACATCATAGATTCTCTTCTTAATGTAATTAATTAATCTTTTGTCATTAGGATACATACCAAAACCTTTAAATCTGGCCATTATTAAACCTCTTATCAAAAAAATGCAACTTGATCCTAGAGGATATCAATTATAGGCTTATCTCAAATTTACATTTTTTGTCAAAAATACTAGAAAAGGCAGTGTCCTCACAGCTATGTTCCTTCTTATAGAGAAATGCCATCTGTGAGGATTTCAAGTCATGATTTAGACTGTATCAAAGTACTGAGACTGCAATTTATTTGCTCTTATTAGCATCTGATCGTTGTTGTATCTCTCTGTTAGTGTTACTGGATCTTATGGTGCTCTTCAACTACACAGTACCAGCTCGACTGGACTCGACTCGCCTTTATTTGGTGTAAAAGTTGTACCTGTACCTGCTTCCACGTACTTTTTTTTGTATCACCTCCGGCAAGTTTCTGAGCGACCTAAGGCGATACTAAAATGTGACATGAAAACACTGCAGACTTCTGATTGGTCAGAGAGAATCTTCACTGTTCACTGCGTCATCATTGCACGCGCCAGTCGGAGTATCCTGAATAACCCCGCCATTTTTAAATAGTTTGTCCAGAGATTGCGTGTTATTTACTATAATGGCAACTCGGAAGAATACGCCTTGGTCAAACGAGGAGGTGCAGACTTTCCTTTGTTTGGTTGCCGAAGAGAGGATCCAGCGAGAGCTTGATCGAGGAATGAAAAAGTGTATCAAGAAGTCTCCGAACTGGTGTCCACACATTGCTACAACAGGACTTTCCAGCAATGTAGGGAAAAGCTGTAAAGGACCACAACGGCCTCAGTGGTTCAAACCGAAAAAGCTTGAAGTGATACGAATAGATGGACGGTATCTATGGCCATAGACCAGCAAGCAACGGGAGAGAGGTGGACTTGACTCGGCCACCAGTTTATTAGAATCGCTGGTGAAGGACAGTAAGTGTTTTAAGTTTACATTACATTAACCCAGTAGGCACACTTTTCTTGAGTTTTTTGTTTGTTTGTTGTTGTTGTTGTTGGCTTGGTTGTGGAAAGCTGAAGCTCTATAACAACGAATACTGTAAACTTGTGTCGCAGATAACAATTGCTGCTAGCTCTAACTATTTGCTAGCTGCCATTGCTATTTTGTAGTGTGTTGACTTTTGTATGATCTTTCTATTTAAGATTTCTTTTCGGCGAGCGAGAATGGTTCCGTGACTCCTACTGATGCCATGTCGGCACCGGGATCATCAACAACACTGGGATCATCAACAACACCAGAACCAGTGGCACCATCGACACCCATACGATCAGAAGCATCGATACCAAGACCCGCAGCAGTGTCTGCACTGGCAACCGGTTAGTATAGGAGGAAAAAAAAGTAAACCATTCTAGCCTGTTGTCTGTGACTAAACACACGTATTAATATATCATTAATATTAATAATTAATTGTATTAATAACTCATTATTATATCATATATTATTATTATTAATATAACGTAAACTTACTTGAATAACAACGTGAAGCATTCCCAGTTATGGGATTAGAGGATTCATTAATAAACCTGTTCAGTATTTTTACGTACACAGTGTACACCCAAACATGTTAATTTAAAGTTAACATTTACTAAAATAGTGGGCTCAGATGTTAAGTCGTTATATGCTGTATATGTAATAGTAAGTTGTGGGCTTGTCTGCTTTTATTTATTAGATGTAATGATATTACATGTGAACAATTTAAAACACACAACCTTTGGATGCAACGTGTTTTTCTTTATTTTTAACTCATTCATTGTAATTATTTTTTTGGCCAGGACGGAGGAAACGACCGAGAGAACAGGAGCATCTAACTGTCCTGAGGGAGATGCAGACATCTGATGTCGAGCAGCATGAGTTGAACCGGGCACAGCGCGAGCGCCATTTACAGATGGCACTCGATGATGCAGCAAGTTCAAGAAAACTGGAAGTGGCTTTGAGGAGGGAGGAGATTGCTGCAATGTCATCCTTCAACCAGGCCTTTCTGGGAACCCTGAGCCAGCTTGTACAGGCACTGAAACCCTATAGTTTGCTCTTCATGTGAACTTTTATTGTATATAGTTGGTTGTGTGAATTTATATTTATATTATGTATTTTTTTCTATTTGTATGTGTGTGTTTAAATAAAACCTTTTTGAAAATTATTACAAATAGTGTCTTTTTGGTGGTTTGCTTTTTGCAAGGGTTTGACCATGTTTTTTCAGATTTTATACTGTGATAACCTTTAAAAAAAAAACAAAGACAACATTTTTAACAATAATGTATTTATTTTTTTTTAGCAATTAAAGTATCGCATCAGACCCTCTCGTACATCCCTGCCCTCCTCCTCTACACCCTGTGCCACTGCCACCACCACCACAGGCTCTGCTGCTGCAGGTGCTCCCAGTCACTGTCATAGTCCTCTCCATGACTCTCACAAAGGTTATGCAGTTTATTGCACCAGTATATAAATGTTTCTAAGGACATTCTGAAGTTCTGAACCCACTGCGCGTTTGTGAAACCAGGAACAATAACATCCCACCACTCAGTAGCCCAAACAGACGGTCTGCCGTGGCGACTTTGCAAAGCTAAACAGATCTGAAACACAAAGCATACACATTTTAGTACGTAATACTGGTAGCTTGCTGATCAAATACTTTTTATATAGTATTGTATTTACACATAGCATAACCTACCCTCTTGCGTCGGCTTTGAACAACCAGATTCGTCTCGTTGTATGAACTCTGTAGTAATTTCCAAACTCTCCTGTTTTTTTCAGCATTGTTTAGTTTTGCTGCCCTCAGCCTTTCCATGATGACAATTTTCTTCTAGATCTGCTGTACTGCCGAAACAAACTTGTCGCATTATTTTCCTGTTGCTTTGAAACCATCTGTATTGTAAAAAGCACTTTATAAATAAAGGTGACTTGACATACAACTGTATCAGTGTCCTTATTTGCACATATATTTCATTTGAAGAAGATGTGATTAAATATGTGCGCATATGTATGAATTTTCTGAATAAAATACATTTCATAGGACTATTATTCTTGAACATTTTAATAAATGAATGATAAAAAGTTAATCTAATTCATAATCAATTGTTTAATTTAGTTGATTAGACATGTTTTATTGCAGATCTCAGACATTACCATAATGAATGAGGTGAAAACAGGGAACTTTTGGCTTTTCAGCAGCTCAGTTAAACATTATGGCCTGTACTTTTTAAATGCAGATTGAATCAGGACACAGTGATCACAGTTCACACCTGCAGTGAAGTCCCTCCCACAACAACTCACCAATAAATACTGGGAATATTCACATCATCCTACAAGAGAAGGACAAACTCCAGGTGTAGCAGCTGAAATCTGTGTGACTGTTAAAGATGGAGTTTATTAAAGAGGAGATTGAAGACATGAGTGATCCAGAACCATCCAGAATAAAACATGAAGATACTGAGGAACAAATAGGTTGGTGTCCATTCTTGATTCTTCATTGTTGTCTGTTTTGGTAGATGTAAGTTAATTTGCAGTATATAGATGATAAATAAAATTATCATAACCTTTTATATGGGCCATTCTACAGAGTTGGAAACCTCTTGGGGGACAAAATTATTTTTCCACAAATGTATGTGTGTAAATTGTATAATATCCATGGTACACATTTCTAGTAATTGTGCACTTAATTCTCATATTGTATTTTTATAATGTTTCTCAATATTTTTTCCTCTCCACAAATTTGTCACTACCGAAACACAGTACAGTTTTTTTTTTTTTTAATCGCTTGGACACATTTCTCAATACTTAGGTCATTTTACTCCTAACCAACTCACATCGGGGCACAGCAGTTAAGTTCACACTGAAAATGCACTAAATCGACCAGAACACTTCATTCATGTCTCAAATCAACTCATTCTCCCAGAACACTAGCAGTTTTTCAGTCGACAAACACACTTTGTCGATCATAAAACACAGACCCAAAACTTAGATAGGGATAGTTAACCAAAAATGAAAATTACCCCATGATTTACTCACCCTCAAGCCATCCTAGGTGTGCATAGGACAATCTTCTTTCAGACAAATATAATCAGAGTTAAAACACTTAATCATGTCTCAAATCAACTTATTCTTCAAGAACACTAGCAGTTTCTCAGCTGACAAAAACACTTTAAGCATTTCTTTACAAAACAAGAATGACACTCTCCACAATTCATCTAATTGCTTCAACAGTATTCGATTTATTTTAGATTCACAATATATTTCATTACAATATTATTGTAGAAATGTATGTCTTATTCAGATTTGTGTTATTGTTTTGAACTTAAGTTTAACAGTTTAAAAACAGTGTTAGCATGTGCAAAATGGCCTGTAGGTACACAGAGTTTTGGCTGTTGTTGTGTCAAAGTGAGAAAATAATTGATTGGATTTGAAAGATGTAGTCATTGAATGCATTTTGTGCCAAAACTATGATAAATGATCCACAGTTTAGCCCACACAGACTGCTGTTGTGCTCAGTGTGTGAAGAGTTTTGAGAAATGTGTCCCAGCAATTGTAAATAAAAACTGGAATATATAATTTAATAAAAAGGGTTGTATTGACTTAAGATTTGGTTTACATCTACCTTGTAAACATATTTTTTGCTATTAAAAAAAGTTTTGACAGGTAAATCAATAACAATTTTCTAGTGTAATTTATAAGATGTTGTATTTTAAATATTTCTTTGTAAAAAAAAAAAAAGTTGATCATACTGTCAAATTTAAAGATTCATTAGCTTGAACATACATTGAACCAAAAACTTTCCTACATATTTAAATATACTTTATTTTTTTAAAAACATACCATGTTTGGTCATGACAGTGTAACACCTATCCTTTAACTTTAGTTTAAGCATTACATATACTTAGGGACCATAAAGACCAATTTTGCTCATGAGTCAGATGTATTAAGTATAATGACATATGAGAGACAGATTTAACATCTTTGCCGTGAAACAGAGAATAACAACCAGTCCAATGCCCCAAATCACAGTCTTTCACTTAGGATCAGTTAGGACCATATGCGTTGCTCAGCCTTTGTTCAATTGAATTATAATTTAAGCAAACAGTACTTAAAATGTCAGGATGGTTCCACCAACCAATTCAATCGGGAGAGAGGGCCTCAATGTTTGAAACATAGCTTTGTTTTAACGCCAGGTAACAGTCAAACAGTAGATGAAATCAATTCTCTCCATTCCATCTTCTCAGTTCTATCATCCACCAAGTACTCCATAAATGCCCAGAACACAAACCCTCTGTAGAAACATTCACACCAACAAAAAAATCATAACCATAAACTACAAACAGTGATTGTCAAAGAAAAAAGAACAAACAAATAATTACTTACAGATGAGCTTAGAACTATAAAGTTCCAGGGTAAAGACCATGAGGTAAGCATCTCCATGAAGATAGGGTGTCTCAATCAGCTCCCTAGTTCAGTAGTCAGGGCACTAATCAGGGAGTCAGCCCATTGACTTATGTCCTGATCAGTGCCCTGACTACTGAACTAGGGAGCTGACTGAGACGCACCCATAGATAATCCACTTCCTATTATTTCTCCTTCTCTGTTCACTTAAATAGGTATGCCATAGCAGTTTTACCCAGAGCGCCCTCTAATGCTTAGATGAATAATCGCACTGAGAAGTTATCAGTAACAGGAAAACTGTTACAACAGCACATGTTTGATGTTTTGGTAGTGGCTGTCAGCATCTTATGTTAATTCAAATAATTTACCATGTTGCACATATGCAGACAGCACCTATAGCAGACAGACATGTGACCTATTCTATACTTTGTTGGAATAACACCCCAAAAAGTTTTGTTTGAAATTTGTTAGCAGTTGGCAGCAATTTACAGCAATTCTGTAGAATGGCCCATAGCAATTGTCAAACTTATTTTAACTATATTATCAAGTGACTGAGAGAACAAACCTTTCAGATCAAATAACATATCTCATACCGGATCTGTTTTGCCTTCTGCTGTTAAATCAGACTTGAACTGATTCTAACTTGATGTGTATTTTAGACCAGATGGAAGAGAAATGGGAAAGGCAAGAACTGAATGAAAAGAAGGAGGAGGAGGAGGAGGAGGAGAACCATCATACCTTTACAACTCAAAAACCAAAAGCCAAAAATCTCCACACCTGCATTCCGTGTAGAAAGAGTTTCCCTAGTAAAGCTCACCTTACCACACACATGAGAGTTCACACTCAAGAGAAACCGTATACGTGCCCTCAGTGTGGAAAGAGTTTCCCACGTAAAACACACCTTACCACACACATGAGAGTTCACACTCAAGGGAAACCGTATACGTGCCCTCAGTGTGGAAAGAGTTTCCCACGTAAAGCACACCTTACCACACACATGAGAGTTCACACTGAAGAGAAACCGTATACGTGCCCTCAGTGTGGAAAGAGTTTTGCACAAAAAGGAAACCTTAAAACGCACTTCAGAATGCACACTGGAGAGAAGCCGTACACATGCACTCAGTGTGAAAAGACTTTCACATATTTTACTGATCTCAAGTGTCATCTGTACATTCACTCGGGAGTGAAACCATTTAACTGTGATCAGTGTGGTAAAGAGTTTATTTCATCATCACATCTAAAAAATCACCTGAAAGTTCATTTAGTTGAGAAGCCTTATGTGTGTTCTCACTGTGGAAAGGGTTTTTCATGGCTGAGCAGTTTTAAACTCCACCAGAAAAAACATGATGAAGTGAGAGATCATGTGTGTTGTGACTGTGGGAAGAGCTTTATTGCAGCTGCCCATCTGATACGGCACCAAAGAACTCATACTGGAGATAAACCAGTGCTCATAAACCAGTAAAAGTGCTCATATTGTGACCAGAGTTTCTATTAATCTGGAAGCCTGAAATCACATGAGCGAGTTCATACTGGAGAAAGACCTTACAAGTGCTCATATTGTGACCAGAGTTTCACTCAGTCTGGAAACCTGAAAGCACATGAGCGAGTTCATACTGGAGAGAAGCCGTACCACTGTACTCAGTGTGGGAAGGGTTTCACCAAATCAAAGAATCTAGTGAATCATATCAAAAAGATTTGCTCTGTGTCACAGTGAGCAAATATTTTCTTCAGATCCAAAACGTTCAAGTAAATCATGTGAGAGTTAAATCATTGTATAGTGCTGTCTTCAGTTACCCAGGTGAGCCTGTGATATCAGTTTTTACCGGTTGTTATCGGGCCTCTCTGCTGAGTGGTTTGTGTTTGTAGCTCTGTGTAGCTTTGTTTTGAATCTGTTTTTTCTACGATTCCATCAAACAAATGTGGTGATTCTGATAGTACTAATGCAAGGGCTTTAGATACTGCTTTAGATGTGACTAGCTTAGTGATCCAAGATTACTGCTATAAACACAAGCCTTATCTGAAAGGTTGCTATAATTTATAGTAATTTCTCTAGTTTACTCAGAAGTCTAGTTTAAAATATAACTCTTTGAAGTGAATGTGCTTTATGTAACACTATCTAGTGTAAATAAATCCTGCTTGAAATGTGTGCTGGCTACTGTATACAGGCCACCAGGGCACCATACAGACTTTTTTTTTCTATCAGAGTTAGTACTGGCTACAAATAAAGTCCTAATTGTTGGTTATTTTAGTATCCATGTAGATAATGAAAAGAAAGACGCAATTAAAATTGAAGGCCCCGATATAATCACAGCAAAGTTTTTTCATTGTTGTTTAGGGATAAAACGAAGTTTGAAAAATGTGACCAGCAATATATACTGTTAACGAAAGCAGCGTTTAGATGAATATGTAAATGTGCTGCATGCTTTCCTATCAATAACAAAGTAAACATACAACACAATTGAGAAAACAGTAAGCATTTTAATAAAGCATGAGAAAACATCTGATCATAGTGATGTGGATGTTAGCACAAGCTCTACAATACTTCAGTGAAGTCCCGTCATGTTTATTTATATATCACTTCATACAATATATAGCTTAAAATCAAGCAGCTTTACTGTATTAAACATGAAAAAACAGTAAGTACATGCCATGGACCAGCGGTAGTATAAAGGTGTTTAGCAAAACTCCAAACTAACTTAATTTCGGCCACATTTTGTTCACAATGTCGTCAGTTCATTCTTCAATTTCATAGTATTTCAGGGCCTTTACAGACATCCTAAACTCTATTGGAGTGAGACAACATGTATCAGGACCCACTCACAGTCAAAATCATACTTTAGATCTAATATTGTCACATGTAATTCATGTTGATGTTGAAATTCTGAAGCAGAGCTATGACATCTCAGATCATTATCTAGTCACATGTATACTACATTTTGCCAAGGGTGCAGAACCAAAATGACCCCATGATTTACTCACCCTCTAGCCATCCTAGGTGTGCATAGGACAATCTTCTTTCAGACAAATATAATCAGAGTTAAAACACTTAATTGTCTCAAATCAACTTATTCTTCAAGAACACTAGCAGTTTCTCAGCTGACAAAAACACTTTAAGCATTTCTTTACAAAACAAGAATCACACTCTCCACAATTCATCTAATTGCTTCAACAGTATTCGATTTATTTTAGATTCACAATATATTTCATTACAATATTATTGTAGAAATGTATGTCTTATTCAGATTTGTGTTATTGTTTTGAACTTAAGTTTAACAGTTTAAAAACAGTGTTAGCATGTGCAAAATGGCCTGTAGGTACACACAGTTTTGGCTGTTGTTGTGTCAAAGTGAGAAAATAATTGATTGGATTTGAAAGATGTAGTCATTGAATGCATTTTGTGCCAAAACTATGATAAATGATCCACAGTTTAGCCCACACAGACTGCTGTTGTGCTCAGTGTGTGAAGAGTTGAGAAATGTGTCCCAGCAATTGTAAATAAAAACTGGAATATATAATTTAATAAAAAGGGTTGTATTGACTTAAGATTTGGTTTACATCTACCTTGTAAACATATTTTTTGCTATTAAAAAAAGTTTTGAAATCAATAACAATTTTCTAGTGTAATTTATAAGATGTTGTATTTTAAATATTTCTTTGTAAAAAAAAAAAAAAGTTGATCATACTGTCAAATTTAAAGATTCATTAGCTTGAACATACATTGAACCAAAAACTTTCATACATAATTAAATATACTTTATTTTTTAAAACATACCATGTTTGGTCATGACAGTGTAACACCTATCCTTTAACTTTAGTTTAAGCATTACATATACTTAGGGACCATAAAGACCAATTTTGCTCATGAGTCAGATGTATTAAGTATAATGACATATGACACACAGATTTAACATCTTTGCCGTGAAACCGAGAATAACCAGTCCAATGCTCCAAATCACAGTCTTTTACTTAGGATCAGTTAGGACCATATGCGTTGCTCAGCCTTTGTTCAATTGAATTATAATTTAAGCAAACAGTACTTAAAAGGTCAGGATGGTTCCACCAACCAATTCAATCGGGAGAGAGGGCCTCAATGTTTGAAACATAGCTTTGTTTTAACGCCAGGTAACAGTCAAACAGTAGATGAAATCAATTCTCTCCATTCCATCTTCTCAGTTGTATAATCCACCAAGTACTCCATAAATGCCCAGAACACAAACCCTCTGTAGAAACATTCACACCAACAAAAAAATCATAACCATAAACTACAAACAGTGATTGTCAAAGAAAAAAGAACAAACAAATAATTACTTACAGATGAGCTTAGAACTATAAAGTTCCAGGGTAAAGACCATGAGGTAAGCATCTCCATGAAAGATAGGGTGTGTCTCAATCAGCTCCCTAGTTCAGTAGTCAGGGCACTAATCAGGGAGTCAGCCCAATGACTTATGTCCTGATCAATGCCCTGACTACTGAACTAGGGAGCTGACTGAGACGCACCCATAGATAATCCACTTCCTATTATTTCTCCTTCTCTGTTCACTTAAATAGGTATGCCATAGCAGTTTTACCCAGAGCGCCCTCTAATGCTTAGATGAATAATCGCACTGAGAAGTTATCAGTAACAGGAAAACTGTTACAACAGCACATGTTTGATGTTTTGGTAGTGGCTGTCAGCATCTTATGTTAATTCAAATAATTTACCATGTTGCACATATGCAGACAGCACCTATAGCAGACAGACATGTGACCTATTCTATACTTTGTTGGAATAACACCCCAAAAAGTTTTGTTTGAAATTTGTTAGCAGTTGGCAGCAATTTACAGCAATTCTGTAGAATGGCCCATAGCAATTGTCAAACTTATTTTAACTATATTATCAAGTGACTGAGAGAACAAACCTTTCAGATCAAATAACATATCTCATACCGGATCTGTTTTGCCTTCTGCTGTTAAATCAGACTTGAACTGATTCTAACTTGATGTGTATTTTAGACCAGATGGAAGAGAAATGGGAAAGGCAAGAACTGAATGAAAAGAAGGAGGAGGAGGAGGAGGAGGAGAACCATCATACCTTTACAACTCAAAAACCAAAAGCCAAAAATCTCCACACCTGCATTCCGTGTAGAAAGAGTTTCCCTAGTAAAGCTCACCTTACCACACACATGAGAGTTCACACTCAAGAGAAACCGTATACGTGCCCTCAGTGTGGAAAGAGTTTCCCACGTAAAACACACCTTACCACACACATGAGAGTTCACACTCAAGGGAAACCGTATACGTGCCCTCAGTGTGGAAAGAGTTTCCCACGTAAAGCACACCTTACCACACACATGAGAGTTCACACTGAAGAGAAACCGTATACGTGCCCTCAGTGTGGAAAGAGTTTCCACGTAAAACACACCTTACCACACACATGAGAGTTCACACTCAAGGGAAACCGTATCGTGCCCTCAGTGTGGAAAGAGTTTCCACGTAAACACACCTTACCACACACATGAGAGTTCACACTGAAGAGAAACCGTATACGTGCCCTCAGTGTGGAAAGAGTTTTGCACAAAAAGGAAACCTTAAAACACACTTCAGAATTCACACTGGAGAGAAGCCGTACACATGCACTCAGTGTGAAAAGACTTTCACATATTTTACTGATCTCAAGTGTCATCTGTACATTCACTAGTGAAACCATTTAACTGTGATCAATGTGGTAAAGAGTTTATTTCATCATCACATCTAAAAAATCACCTGAAAGTTCATTTAGTTGAGAAGCCTTATGTGTGTTCTCACTGTGGAAAGGGTTTTTCATGGCTGAGCAGTTTTAAACTCCACCAGAAAAAACATGATGAAGTGAAAGATCATGTGTGTTGTGACTGTGGGAAGAGCTTTATTGCAGCTGCCCATCTGATACGGCACCAAAGAACTCATACTGGAGATAAACCAGTGCTCATAAACCAGTAAAAGTGCTCATATTGTGACCAGAGTTTCTATTAATCTGGAAGCCTGAAATCACATGAGCGAGTTCATACTGGAGAAAAGACCTTACAAGTGCTCATATTGTGACAAGAGTTTCACTCAGTCTGGAAACCTGAAAGCACATGAGCGAGTTCATACTGGAGAGAAGCCGTACCACTGTACTCAGTGTGGGAAGGGTTTCACCAAATCAAAGAATCTAGTGAATCGTATCAAAAAGATTTGCTCTGTGTCACAGTGAGCAAATATTTTCTTCAGATCCAAAACGTTCAAGTAAATCATGTGAGAGTTAAATCATTGTATAGTGCTGTCTTCAGTTACCCAGGTGAGCCTGTGATATCAGTTTTTACCGGTTGTTATCAGGCTGCTCTGCTGAGTGGTTTGTGTTTGTAGCTCTGTGTAGTTTTGTTTTTAATCTGTTTTTTCTACAATTCAATCAAACAAATGTGGAGATTCTGATAGTACTAATGCAAGGGCTTTAGATACTGCTTTAGATGTGACTAGCTTAGTGATCCAAGATTACTGCTATAAACACAAGCCTTATCTGAAAGGTTGCTATAATTTATAGTAATTTCTCTAGTTTACTCAGAAGTCTAGTTTAAAATATAACTCTTTGAAGTGAATGTGCTTTATGTAACACTATCTAGTGTAAATAAATCCTGCTTGAAATGTGTGCTGGCTACTGTATACAGGCCACCAGGGCACCATACAGACTTTTTTTTTTCTATCAGAGTTAGTACTGGCTACAAATAAAGTCCTAATTGTTGGTTATTTTAGTATCCATGTAGATAATGAAAAGAAAGACGCAATTAAAATTGAAGGCCCCGATATAATCACAGCAAAGTTTTTTCATTGTTGTTTAGGGATAAAACGAAGTTTGAAAAATGTGACCAGCAATATATACTGTTAACGAAAGCAGCGTTTAGATGAATATGTAAATGTGCTGCATGCTTTCCTATCAATAACAAAATAAACACACAACACAATTGAGCAAACGGCAATCATTTTAATAAAGCATAAGAAAACATCTGATCATAGTGATGTGGATGTTTGCACAAGCTCTACAATACTTCAGTGAAGTCCCGTCATGTTTATTTTTATATCACTTTATACAATATATAGCTTAAAATCAAGCAGCTTTACTGTATTAAACATGAAAAAACAGTAAGTACATGCCATGGACCAGCGGTAGTATAAAGGTGTTTAGCAAAACTCCAAACTAACTTAATTTCGGCCACATTTTGTTCACAATGTCGTCTGTTCATTCTTCAATTTTATAGTATTTCAGGGCCTTTACAGACATCCTAAACTCTATTGGAGTGAGACAACATGTATCAGGACCCACTCACTGTCATAATCATATGTTAGATCTAATATTGTCACATGTAATCCATGTTGATGTTGAAATTCTGAAGCAGAGCTATGACATCTCAGATCATTATCTAGTCTCATGTATACTACATTTTGCCAAGGGTGCAGAACCGACTACCTGTTACAAATATGGTAGAACTATCACTTCTACCAGTAAAGATTGCTTCTTAAATAATCTTCCTGATCAGTTTCTTCTCAGCATCCCAGATACCTTAGAAGCGCTTGATGTTGCAATAGAAACTACTGACTCTATCCTTTACAGCACATTAGACACAGTTGCTCTTTTGCACTTAAAGAAGATTAAGGAAAATCGTCATATGCCGGTAAAATCAAGCTGTGATGATTAACACGCAGGTTATCATCCTGTGAACATCAGTTCACAGTGTTATTGTGTATATTGATTTATTGTTTGTCATGATGATTATTTGAAATGTGAATGGAGACAATGTCTAGTGTTCAAACTGTGTTTTGTAGCTGAGTAAATGCATTGAACTGAGACTTTGAATATTTCATATTTCTTTTATTTTGCATAATGTTTGTTTAAGACTTTGCATAGTATTATCTTACCTGTCTGGTCAAGTGTTTGGTAGGGAGTGTCTTGATGACATAAAGCTCTCAAATTTACCTGATTGTTAGAGGTTATACCATTTACTGGGACAGAGATTGCTATGAATGCTTTGAAATGGTAATTGTCTTATTTACGATGGGAATTCTTTACATTTGTGATCATTATTATTATCATATTTTTTTATATTGAACTAAATGTGTTTTCTTTGGTATGGGAGTTAATCAACCCTTATTATAATCCTATTCGTATGATCTGCTAATGTTTGGCGGGAAGTTTGCATATACAAGCCAGAGTGTTTATGTGGGGGTGCTAGTTGGGATATGGACGGCCAAGGGCTGTAGCATTTGACTGCCTGATCAGGATTCATTGTCAGAGGCTAGGTCTAATGCCTTTTTTCCTGCTCTCAGTATGTTTTATTTCCATTTTGTACTGCTTAATTAGAGTATTTTGATGATTTATTTTTTATTTGATCTGTTTAAATTGATCTGTATTTCAAGCATTGGCAATGAGACAGCTGCCAGAATAAAATCACCTGTATTTTAATGATTGCTTACTTTGTACTCAACTCAGTTCATCTTAGCTTGAAGGCAAACATTCACGATACAACTCAGGTTAACTGTGCACAACCGGTCATCCGACACATGGTAGTAGCAGCTCTACAACACAAGGTGGCCGTGGTTGGAACTGCTTTCCGACAGAAGAACAGCTAAAAAAAAAAAAAAAAAGGTTTTTCCACATTTCATGGAAAGAAAGAATTATTGCATACAGAAAGGCCTTAAAACTACTAGATCTGCTTATTTTTTGACTCTCTTAAAAAGAAAAGCACACCGTTAATGACTTTACTGACGTCTTTACGTGCAGTAATTTTAGGAAAGAAAATTATAACCATGCAACCGTCCACTACAGTATTGCATCAGACAGTGCATTGTAGTGTCACAATACATTCTTTCATTGCTATAGGAGGGGAGACTTGTCTAAACTTCGTTAAATAATCAAAATCCACTACATGTATATTAGACCCTATACTGACTAATCTACTGAAAGAAATGCTTCCAGAAATCATAGATTCTCTTCTTAATAGCATTAATTCATCTTTGTCATTAGGATACAAACCAAAAACTTTTCAGCTTGCTATTATTAAACCTCTTATCAAAAAACACAACTCGATCCTAGAGAATTAGTTAATTATAGATCTATGTTCCCAGCCTAGAAATCTTGATGCACCCTAAATATAATTTGCAGCCAGGGTAGTCTTGCAACTCTCCGTTGGCTTGCGAGCTTGAAAAACCAAACTCTGGTCAGGCCAATCACATCGTGTACAGAGTCCGTGGGCGGGCTTAACATGATGACGGCAGAGTTATCACGGTTCCGCGTGCTACTTTAAAACAAAGAAGCTGGCGAACAGTGGTCTTTCGAAACAGCTTTGGCTGCGACTCTGGAAGACTTGTTGTTAAGCTTTTCTTTGAGTAAAGAACAAAGAACAGCACTGGAGTCATTCTTAAGAAAGGAAGATGTGTTCAGAGTTTTGCCAGCTGGATACAGCGAACGTTTAATCTATCAACTTGCTCCGCTTCACCTTCTTTATTGCTCTGGTTGGTTGTGCATTGGTGTGCATTGGGAATTTGAAAGACAACTGTTTATCCCACCCCTCGGATTGAGCCCTGCCAATGGTGAGTTCCCAGACAAAACATCTTGATGTGGGTCTGGCTTGTCAGGCACAAACTAAAGTGGGGTTAGTTGTAACGCGCATGGTTTAAAACTTTCCACTCATGCCAGGATAAAGTGCATTTACTAGTTGCCATATCAACACTATTTAGAGAAAAATTTGCGCCAAAATCTTTGGAAGATATTACTGAAAATGTATTTAACCATAGCAAAAGTAAATTTGTAATTTATGTTTATTTTTCATCTCTGTTTTTTGTGTTTATTTAAAACTAGACAAATCTGATATTATTTTAATCTTATATCTGTTCTTCAACAGTTGAGATTTGTTTTTTTAATGCCTAACAGCAGAAGAAACGAGCCGGTGTTAAATCCCAGTTGCGCAGATGGTGTACACTGTCACACTGCGTTACAATGAGCCCCTATTAGAATTACGCTATTATATTCTATACTTTTATGAATTATTTTGAGAAACCATGAGAAAAGGGTGAATAAAGACTGAGAGTCAATGTTCAGAAATGATCCATTATTATTATGCTTTTAACTATGCTGTACTGTGTTTAGCGACATGTTTGTTTTCAAACTCAATTTTTTTTAATGAATAAAAAAATGCATTATTTTATTTTAAAAAGATAATAATTGTACTTTATTGACAAAATATTTTAGTTTGTCTTGGATATTTTTTTTTACATGTTGCAATGTAACATGGGGCATGTTGTCACTTTCCATTTCCATTCTTTTGGGGTAAAAAAACACAAAGAAAAAAAAAGTATACACTGTATTAATTAAACAGAACCACATAATTGTGAATGTGGGAAAAAATAAATACTCTGAACCCCAAGTGGATTTACACAAACTGAGAAAGTCAAAAAGCATTAGGTTGTGCCCCGCTCGCCCCTATCATTGCTTTTTATTGAATAACACAAAAAGAACAACATACACATACAAAAGGTCACCGTGTACTAAATAGTTATTTATTACATTCATAATAGCATCAAAGGAAACATCTTCTATATAATAGAATACTTCTGTTCTGTGAGTGACGTCATTTGTGATGGCCAGGTGAAGCAGTCGATTCTGTTCCCTTCGGAATGTCTGTTTCCCTTTACGCAATCACACTGCAAGTCACGCGTAGTTGCTTAGTTACCATGCATACCATCAGAACTAACATGAGCAAGAAGCACAACTGGATGTACGGGAAGCCAAAAGGTTCAAAAAGTACTTTTTTTTAAAACTTGTTTTTAGAAGTGAGGTTTTCCAGCTGCCAGGTCAACCCTGCTTATTTCTTGTCAATTTTAAAATGCATTACCGATTTCAATGTATTGTTTATTAAGGTTTTGGTTAGATGACAGATTACTGTAACAGTTTACCCAAAGTGAAAAATAAACGCAAACTCCAAAAACAACTGCTTCATAATGTCTCATTTGTTGCAAGAAGCACAAATGTATTCATCTTCTGTGGATGGATTTCTACGCACTTCATGTGAAACCACATAATGGTAATTATGATAAGAAAGTTGTGTTGCACCCTTGCAACTTGCATGTGAAAAATGTTAAAGAAGGTAAAAATAGCAATATATGGTTTTATTCATATTTATTTTATTTCATACAGGGAACATAACACTGTAAAATTATATGAACAAAAAGTTAACACAACATGTTTTACATTGTTTTACCTCATCAAAATAATCAAAACTTTTAAAAAATAATTTATATAAGGTTTAACTCATTTCTTAAAGTCAATTTAATTACATTTCTGATGAAAAACTTAAACATCCGAATATGTGTTTCCCTTATGACAATAATATGAGGCATTGAATTCTGAAGTCAGCATGGACAGATTAGACTAATTTGTATAGGTAAAATTCAACTGCATAAATTCAGACATAATACAATATATGAACAAGTGCAAAATGAATTAAATTCACAGAATAAATGGAGTGAGAATAATTTTATTATGCTGCAGTGTAGCAAGACATTTGGAAGTAGCGTCAACGCTTTTGTCCTTTTTCGCTTTCCGTACACCCAGCTGTGCTTTGGTGGCACCAAAGCACAGCTGGGTGTACGGAAAGCGAACGAAATCCGCTGTCAACGTTGAGGGGGAACAGGAATTCCGGAAGGGAACAGAATCGACTGCTTCACCGGTCGCGCGCATGCTTAGTCAGAACAGTCGTGACTGGAGAAAGTCAGGTATGTCTCTACAGAGTTTCTGCATTAAATAGTGAAAATGTGCTGTATTAAGTGACGTTTCGAGCTGATATTAACTATAGACGTGCCATTAAAACGGAACACGTTTATTTATGTGTTTTTGTTCCCAAGTTCAATGTATTTTTGGAGTTTTATTCACGCATTGTTTGTTTTATGTTGCCTCCCGCGCCGAATTACCCCGCGCCGGGGTTTTCCCTTTTAACAAGGTTCTCCACATTATTTTGGTGGATTGAGTGTGTGGAAATGTCGTTTAGTGTGGCTTTCATTTTGATATTAAAATATGTGTTTATAATCGTATCTGTGACCTTTTGTATTACATGAATTGCAGTTACTGTAAGGGAGGATGTATTGAATTCTGAAGGGGTGTGTGTGTGTGTGTCCTCACTCAATAAACTGCAGATCTGGGGCCTATACCATGAAGCCGGTTTAGCTAGCTAGCCAGATATGTTTAAGCTTAGTTTGTACCAATCCTGGGTTTTAAGCAGTGGCGCAAAAAGTGGGTATGCGCTATATGCGGCGCATAGGGGCGCCAAAGCTATGGTATCATTTTTTTTTTTTTTTTAATTCTCTAAATGTAGATGCTGTTGTGCGTTTCTAAATAATTTCTGTATTTCCTCAATATTATTTGTTGCTCTTATTATTTGTTGCTGTTATTATTTGTTGTTATTTGTTTACTCAATATTATTTGTTGCCAAAATTGTTGCTGCATACCCCTCTGGCACTGGGTAGTTGCGCCCCTGGTTTTAAGTACCATCAAAGTGGTTTGGCTTTTAGCAGTGTTCATTTCCATAGTAACTTATGCTCCTCAGCTAACCTGTGTGTGTGTGTGTGAGAATGTGTATATATATATATATATATATATATATATATATATATATATATATATATATTAGGGCTGTCACTTTACGTTCGAAAATCGATTGCACAATGGATCAGACCAACCAACACAAGTTTCGAAAACGAAAATAGGGAATCAATTTTAACCAAATATGTACACTATTATTTTTAAACGAATTAAACAAATAAAAAAGTTATTAACAGGTATTATTTATATGTTGAATTATGTTTTTAAAACTTACATGAGGTCATATTGTGATGATTGCTGTGTGCATAGAAAGAATGAGCAGTATTACGCTATTTCCTCCAGAATGGAGAGTGCCTTTCTGAATATCCTGTTAATTTCTGAAGCTCTTCTCCGCTCAGCGCTGCATGCTCAACCCGAAATGCCCTTTGTGACATGCTGAATCAAAAATAGGTCTATCTGAAATAAATGGCTATAGGGCCGCCCCAACTAAAGCTTTTTTCTAGTATCTGTTAAGCCGGTGTTCAAGCGGTCCCAGCGCCTTCATGTCATTGTATGCTCTATTTTTGTAATAATTATTAAATCAATGCAATTAGTCGATAAAACAATTGATTAAAATTAAGATACAATTTATATAAACCAAATTCACTTTAAATAAATGCTTTAAGTGGTCAAAATCATTTCTGACCCCCATATTTCCATTCGTGTCAATTTTCAAAAGGTAGGCTAAATTAAATTTAAAAATAACATTATTAGCCAAAAGTTAATATTTTTAATTAATATAAGACTAAATAATCGTTTCAATGTGTACAACAAGTATAGTAGACTACAGTACAGATAAAGTTCCTGTCAGAGCGGGATTTGAGCGGACGCTGTTTTTCCGGTGAGCGGTTCATGAGTGGAGCTTCGCACATGCTCTGCTGAGGTTTTTTTAGTTAATTTTATTTCCTGTAGCTGTGCAGGCTCTTTTATTGTAGGCTATAGGACTGTGTAAACGCTCAATAACGCTTTTATTTAAAGGTTTAAATGTAGGCCATAGTCAATTGCATTACGATTGCAAGAAGAATCAACCATGTCAAAAATGCGATGTGCAGTCAAATGTCCTGGTATGTGTGTGGCAGTGCTGTTATGGCAGTCCACTCTGCTTAATGTTTTTTTTTCCAGAATGTTGCACTCCTGTTTGTCATTGTGCACGAAACTTCACGCCAATAAATCATCAGAAATGAGCACAAACCGCCCGCTTTACTTTCATCCTAATGACCGTTAGTTGTCCGTGGTTTGGGGTATATTTAGCATCATTTAAAATCGATTTTAGAATCGATTAAATTAACACTTATGTCTCTCAAATCGAACAGGAATTTTTTACAAAAGTGACAGCCCTATATAAACATAAATGCAGACTTGGTGAGCACAAGAGACTGCTTAAAAATATATATATATATATATATATATATAAATATAAACTACTTTCACAACTATTTTCTTTATTTATCCTCTTATATGGAACTTTATTTTTTCCTTTGTAAATGCTTTTAAATTCTTTATATATACTTCAATGTCTTTATCTTCAGCAAAAGAGTTTTGAATCGCGAGAAATGAGTCACCCTTTGCGTTGAAAGGCATGTGATTGGCTGCTCACTGCTGATGTCACACTTTCACGTGCACACGCTCCACAAACTCAGGATCAAAGCCTGAGCTGACAGAGAAAGTTGATGATCAGCATCATGGGACCAACAAAGCCTGAATTGATTGGTTTGGTTTTGTCAACTCAAAACTAATCCTATAACCCTGAGTTTGTTAATCTACCATCATTGTACGGCCCATGATCCCTGAAGAGCCTTGTGTCTGTGGTTCAACTTTTTTTGACAACATTCACTGCCGTGTAATGTGATTTTGTGTAATGAAAGTTCAATGACAAAATATTTAGCCTATTATCTGAATCACCAGATTCTCATTTAAATCTATAGTTTCCTTCTACACAAAACATAAATTGGTAAATACTAGTTGTTTACAATTTGTTTTTTGCACATGTAACGTTTTGCATTTATATTTTTAAAAAGGCTACATTTAAATTGCACTCGTGTTAATGTTACATCTTTAAATTTATATATTATTTCAGCAAAACACGTTTATTTTACCACAGGTTTTGTATGCGTTGGTTTTCACACGGCGAGGGAGACTTGCACAAAACTTTGCCATTTTCTTCTATGTCATGTCACACTAGTATAACAACTAAGCGCAATGGACCCTTTTCACAGACTGTGATGATGCGTTTTAACGGTCTTCAATATCGTAAATCGTAAGTTTTTTTTTTTTTTTTTTTTTTTTTTTTTTTTTTTTTTTATGTACATTTATAACACTAATAGTTTGTATTATATTACTTTTGCATCAAATTACAAAAAAAAAAACGTACCCGCTGTGAGGGTGTTTCTAATACAGCGTCTAGGGGAGTGCTGGTTAAAAATAAAATCTTTCTCTCTTTTCACTGCCGTTATCAATCCCACTCTATTTTTTCCCTCTTTTTGAAAGTTGTGAAATCACTATTGCGTTTTTCTTTTGCTAATTTAGCAAATCGGGACACAATAAATATATTTAATGTATTCTTTCATTTGCCGCTATAAAAGTTAACCCAACTTTGACGACTTCCGCTCTGAGAAACCCGGAAATGTGAAAAGGGTCTATATGGTATGAAATTATATTGGCTTTAAGGAGAAACATTATGAATGAAACTTTACACTTGAACAGTTGCTATATAGTGCTGTAACGGTACACATAGTCACCCCCCCCCTACCCCCCAAACACACACACACACATTTCAAAATCTACGTTTTGTCTCCCACAAACTATTTCCCAATGTGAGATTTGGCAAACCCTCCTAGGGACAGAGGTCCACCCATAGTTTCACTAAATCAAATAGGAAATACTGAGAATGTAGAAGATACTTATATCGCTACACGTTTACCGGCTTACCCCTGTACTTGTTGCAGTGTAGGAATAGTGGGTTGAGCAAAAGAAAATGTATATAGTGCATTGTGTGGCAGACTTCTTGTACACGGCAAGCTTTCAAGAAAAAAAGTAATGAGGGGTCTGTGCCCTAGTAGAGCTTTATGCCTAGCAATGCCCCTGCTGCCACCAAACCCCCCACCCCCACCACCCAGGTTCAAAATTGCTCCTACGCCCGTGAGTTTAACAAAAAACAAAAGTTAACAGCGGGCGGTATGAAGATACATTACAAATAACTGAAATGTATCATATGTCGTGTAATTGTTCAATCAGTGTTTCAAAGGTGGAAAGACATCAATAAAATCACTTGTAAACAATGTCACATAGCATTACATTCATCTCAGAAAGCAGAAGTTTCATTTCACTACATATATGCACTATATTAGCCTATATATTCATTATATTTTACTTAACCTGTTAGTCATGTATTGATTATTTAATGTATGTTTAAACTAATCTGTCATGAAAAAGACAAACACTGACATAGCCTGACTTGGTCATACTCAATTCTAGTCAGAATATGAGTCTGATACTGCTCCATTGGGCTGTGATTATGGGGCGTGTTTCAACCAAACCAGGAAAGACCTCAATTGGATAGACCTACAACCAGGGCTTAAAAACTGAAAAAAATATCAATCGGTTCACTCCGAGCAGAATCAATATTTTAGCGTTTCCGTTTTTGCGTTCCTCCTTAAACATTGTTCCGAAAACGATTTGATCTGAAAAAATACCTGTTAATAACGTTTTTTAAATTTTAGCCTATACTTTAAACACATATCTATAAATAAAGACTTATTTTCACTCTGAATTAAGATAACACGTGATAATTAAACTTGAACAGTTCACAACATTGTTAAAACCTTAACAGAAATGCCTGCATTATTAAAGGTGCAC
Organism: Gobiocypris rarus; assembly: GCA_023029165.1. Lineage (NCBI taxonomy): Eukaryota > Metazoa > Chordata > Actinopteri > Cypriniformes > Gobionidae > Gobiocypris > Gobiocypris rarus. The sequence continues at coordinate 44,734,342 of CM040911.1, forward strand.
TATGCAGCTTTTCTGTCCGCTACATGGCGCCTGTCAAAGGCGTAGTTTGATGACGGCAAGTTTGAGCGCAGAATCTTGGGACATGTGGTCTTTACCTCACAGCCGGTGGAAAAGAATCAGGACAGGACTCGGGCAGAAATCATATTCATGGATGCGATTATTAACGTTACTGTAGTGTGAAGCAGAGCAGGGGCGAGTGCTGTGGAGCTGAGCGAGGCCGCCGGAGCGAATGTTAAGCAAAACACATGGCTCGCGAGTAGCAGGACTTTTATTATGCCGGGACACAGTCGCCGGCGCAATGTCTGCTTTTCCATTCATGAGTATGAGGTACCGCAGCTCTGTTTATCATATTAGAGACATTTGAGTGTGTTTAAAATTATGACGTTACTCTGTGAGTTCGCTCGGCGGCTGCTGTGACACTTGTTCACACTGCTGTGAGAGTAAAGCTTTTCTGCTAAATAAAACAAGGGTAACGCAGATATGACTCAATTCACAGGCGACTCCCTCACACGCTATGCTCACACTTCCCGGTTCATTGGTAAAAATTGCGATTTTTTTTTGGGAGTATTTTGGGATATTGTAAGAACTCAACAGAACAAAATATATGACACTGGTCTGGTGGTTTTTGGATATTTGACTGCAAAAATCCTACATGGTGTACCTTAAATGACAAAGCATAAACAGCTGGACAAATATTGACCTGTTTTAATGGACCGTTAGACAATCGAAAGTGGTCCTCTTATAACTAATAGTAATAGTAAACAAAAAATAGTAAACATTGCACTTTTAATGCACCGTCAACTGCTAATTTCAAAGCAAACACTGAGAAACACTTCCTTGCATCACATAATCAAATTCAGTCAGCTAATAAAGCTCGGCCATTTCATGCAATATAACATCATAAAACCTCAACAACATTTCTAACAAAGCATCAACAGAGGAAGATTGTGGAGAAGGACCGATTCCAGACCTTGGGAGACCTGTGGAAGCAGTGGACTGAGTCTGGAGTAGAAACATCCAGAGCCACCGTGCACAAGCGTGTGCAGGAAATGGGCTACAGGTGCCGCATTCCCCAGGTCAAGCCACTTTTTAACCAGAAACAGCGGCAGAAGCGCCTGACCTGGGCTACAGAGAAGCAGCACTGGACTGTCGCTCAAATTTTGCATGTCATTTGGAAATCAAGGTGCAAGAGTCTGGAGGAAGACTGGGGAGAAGGAAATGCCAAAATGCCTGAAGTCCAGTGTCAGGTACCCACAGTCAGTGATGGTCTGGGGTTCCATGTCAGCTGCTGGTGTTGGTCCACTGTGTTTTATCAAGGGCAGTGTCAATGTAGCTAGCTATCAGGAGATTTTGGAGCACTTCATGCTTCCATCTGCTGAAAAGCTTTATGGAGATGAAGATTTCGTTTTTCAGCACCACCTGGCACCTGCTCACAGTGCCAAAACCACAGGTAAATGGTTTACTGACCATGGTATTATTGTGCTCAATTGGCCTGGCAACTCTCCTGATCTGAACACCATAGAGAATCTGTGGGATATTGTGAAGAGAAAGTTGAGAGACGCAAGACCCAACACTCTGGATGAGCTTAAGGCCGCTATCGAAGCATCCTGGGCCTCCATAACACCTCAGCAGTGCCACAGGCTGATCGCCTCCATGCCACGCCACATTGAAGCAGTCATTTCTGCAAAAGGATTTCCCACCAAGTATTGAGTGCATAACTGAACATAATTATTTGAAGGTTGACTTTTTTTGTATTAAAAACACTTTTATTTTATTGGTCGGATTAAATATGCAAACTTTTATCACAATATGCTAATTTTTTGAGAAGGACCTGTACGTCCACACCGCAGACATATTGCTTGTTTAGTTTAGACCTCGGTTTAGACAAGCACATGCAGGTCGCGGTTTCTGTTTGTCATCACACCATTTCGGCCATATTGTTTCGGTGATAAAAGTCTTACGGCCTTAATTTTAAGTCTTAATTTTCGGTGGCCGAATATTCGGTGCATCCCTAATTATTAGTGTGACATTTTAGCATGCAAAAAGGCGAAAACTACAAGATTTCAGCCCTAAAAATCGGCTGCACATAACGGCCATCGTCTGACCCTGACCTCTAAAAATCTGCATTGGCTATAGAATAACCCATATCTGTCGATCTCTAATTTAGAAGTTATAATGCAAAAACTCCCTAATGTGAAGTTAAAATGTTTGCCTACAATGTTATTTGAGTGTTGATATTTATTATATCTAAAAATACTGAATTTTAACGAGGTGAAAACAGGGAACTTTTGGCTTTTCAGCAGCTCATTTAAACATTATGGCTTGTGCTTTTTAAATGCAGATTGAATCAGGACACAGTGATCACAGTTCACACCTGCAGTGAAGCCCCTCCCACAACAATTCACCAATAAATACTGGGAATATTCACATCATCCTACAAGAGAAGGACCAACTCCAGGTGTAGCAGCTGAAATCTGTGTGACTGTTAAATATGGAGTTTATTAAAGAGGAGATTGAAGACATGAGTGATCCAGAACCATCCACAATAAAACATGAAGATACTGAGGAACAAATAGGTTGGTGTCCATTCTTGATTCTTCATTGTTGACTGCTTTGGTAGATGTGAACTAATGTGTAGTGTATGGATGATTAATAATACAGAGAAAATATAATCTTTGCTGCCATGCTGTCTGAATACTCAATTCTGATTGGCTGAAAGGTGTGCAATAAAATCGTTTCATGCACATGTTGTTCCAAGTCAGTGAATCCCCTTTCTATATTAAAGGATTAGTTCACTTTTAAATACATTTTTGTTGATAATATGAAAACATTCCAGGATTCTTCTTCATATTATGGTCTTCAGTGCAGCTTTAACCGATACCAGACGATGAGTAAGGCTCTTATCTAGCAAAACGATCAGTCATAAAAAAAAAAAAAGTTTTCTAAGCACAAATGTTCGCCTTGCTCCGTTCTGTGCAATGTGTATTGTGTACGTGACGTCACGTAATACACAATTACGTTGAAACGGTCACGCTTGTCGTAGGCGGAAGTACCGAAAAAAAGGGAGTTAAAAAGTAAAACAACGATGTTGGACGATTTTTAATCCTCCTTCCGCACATTTGTAAACACTGACTTGTTACTACCGCCTACTTAAAGCGTGACCTTTTCAACGTAATTGTGTATTACGTGACGTCACATACAGTTATCACAGAACGAAACAAGGCAAACATTTGTGCTTCGATAATGGTGTTTTTTTTTTATTACCAATTGTTTCACTAGATAAGACCCTTATTCATCGTCTGGTATCATTTAAAGCCCTTTGAAGCTGCACTGAAACTGTCATTTGGACCTTGAACCGTTTGGGGTCCATTAAAGACCATAAAATGAAGAAAACCGCTGGATTGTTTTCATCAAAAACCTTAATTTATTTTCGACTGAAGAAAGAAAGACATAGACATCTTGGATGACATGGGGGTGAGTAAATTATCAGCAAAAGTTTATTTAAAAGTGAACTAACCCTTTAATGCACTGTTTTCATTTAAGCACACACACAGGCCTAAGTCACTCACATACAGAGCGGAGATCTCGCTGCAAACACACAAAACTTTAGCTGTATTGACAAGTGAATGATGGAACAAACTTTTGCCTCATGAAAGATCTGATACCTGATCTCTGTTGCTTTCTGCTGTTAAATCAGGGTTTACTTGAACTGATTCTAACTTGATGTGTATTTTAGACCAGGTGGAAGTGAAGCAAGAAAGACAAGAACTGAATGAAGTGAAGGAGGAACATCACAACTTTAAAACTCAAGGAACAAAAGCCAAAAAGCCGGACACCTGCACTCAGTGTGGAAAGAGTTTCACACATAAAGGAAATCTTAAGAAACACATGAGAATTCACTCGGGAGTGAAACCGTTTCACTGTGGTCAGTGTGGTGAAGATTTTATTTCATCCTCAAATCTAAAACAACACCTGACATTTCATTTAGATGAGAAGCTTCATGTGTGTTCTCTCTGTGGAAAGAGTTTTTCACGGCTGTATAATTTTAAAAGGCACCAGAAATCACATGATGAAGTGAGAGATCACGTGTGCTGTGACTGTGGAAAGAGCTTTACTACAGCAGAAACCCTGAAACAGCACCAAAGTACTCACACTGGAGAGAGACCTTACAAGTGCTCATACTGTGACAAGAGTTTCACTTGGTCTAGAAACCTGAAGTCACATGAGCGAGTTCATACTGGAGAGAAGCCGTACCACTGTACTCAGTGTGGGAAGAGTTTTAGATTTAAAACTGAACTCAATAATCATCTGCACATTCACTTTGGAGAAAAACCATTTAACTGTGATCAGTGTGGTAAAGATTTTATGTCGTCATCAAATCTAAAACAACACCTGACAGTTCATTCAGATGAGAAGCTTCATGTGTGTTCTCTCTGTGGAAAGAGTTTTTCACGGCTGTATAATTTTAAAAGGCACCAGAAATCACATGATGAAGTGAGAGATCACGTGTGCTATGACTGTGGAAAGAGCTTTACTACAGTAGAAACCCTGAAACAGCACCAAAGAATTCACACTGGAGAGAGACCTTACAAGTGCTCATATTGTGACAAGAGTTTCACTTGGTCTAGAAACCTGAAATCACACAAGCGAGTTCATACTGGAGAGAAGCCGTACCACTGTACTCAGTGTGGGAAGAGTTTTAGATTAAAAACAAAGCTCAATAATCATCTTCACATTCACTCTGGAGAAAAACCATTTAACTGTGATCAGTGTGGTAAAGGTTTTATTTCATCATCAAATCTAAAACAACACCTGACAGTTCATTCAAATGAGAAGCCTCATGTGTGTTCTCTCTGTGGAAAGAGATTTTCACGGCTGTATAATTTTAAACAGCACCAGAGCACTCATACCGGAGAAAGACCCTACAAGTGCTCATATTGTGACAAGAGTTTCACTTGGTCTAGAAACCTGAAATCACACGAGCAAGTTCATTCTGGAGAGAAGCCGTACCACTGTACTCAGTGTGACAAGAGTTTCAGCCGATCAAGCAGCCTAGTGAATCATAGTAAAAGGCATTGTTCTGGGTCACAGTGAGCAAATGTTTTATATATATATATATATATATATATATATATATATATATATATATATATATATATATATATATATATATATATATATATATATATATATATATATATATATATATATATATATAATGTTGCTCATATATACACACATATGTACACAGAAGGTACAGAAAGTATTCAGACCCCCTTACATTTTTCACTCTGTTATGTTGCAACCTTTTGCTTAAATCATTTAAGTTCATTTTTTTCTCATTAATGTACACACAGCACCCCATATTGACAGAAAAACACAATTGTTGACATTTTTGCAGATTTATTAAAAAAGAAAAACTGAAATATCACATGGTCCTAAGTATTCAGACCCGTTGCTCAGTATTTAGTAGAAGCAGCCTTTTGATCTAATACAGCCATGAGTCTTTTTGGGATGCAACAAGTTTTTCACACCTGGATTTGGGGATCCTCTGCCATTCCTCCTTGCAGATCCTCTCCAGTTCTGTCGGGTTGGGTGGTAAACATTGGTGGACAGCCATTTTCAGGTCTCTCCAGAGATGCTCAATTGGGTTTAAGTCAGGGCTCTGGCTGGGCCATTCAAGAGCAGTCACGGAGTTGTTGTGAAGCCACTCCTTCGTAATTTTATCTGTGTGCTTAGGGTCATTGTCTTGTTGGAAGGTGAACCTTCGGCCCAGTCTGAGGTCTTGAGCACTCTGGAGAAGGTTTTCGTCAAGGATATCCCTATACTTGGCTGCATTCATCTTTCCCTCGATTGAATCCAGTCGTCCTGTCCCTGCAGCTGAAAAACACCCCCACAGCATGATGCTGCCACCACCATGCTTCACTGTTGGGACTGTATTGGACAGGTGATGAGCAGTGCTTGGTTTTCTGCACACATATCGCTTAGAATTAAGGCCAGAAAGTTCTATCTTGGTCTTAGACCACAGAATCTTATTTCTCACCATCTTGGAGTCCTTCAGGTGTTATTTAGCAAACTCCATGCAGGCTTTCATGTGTCTTGCACTGGTGAGAGGCTTCCGACGGGCCACTCTGCCATAAAGCCCCGACTGGTGGAGGGCTGCAGTGATGGTTGACTTTCTACAACTTTCTCCCATCTCCCGACTGCATCTCTGGAGCTCAGCCACTGTGAACTTTTTGGTTTTTCTTTACCTCTCTCACCAAGGCTCTTCTCCCCCCGATAGCTAAGTTTGGCTAGACGGCCAGCTCTAGGAAGGGTTCTGGTTGTCCCAAATGTAATCCAATTAAGTATTATGGAGATCACTGTGCTCTTAGGAACCTTAATTGCAGCAGAATTTTTTGTTTGTAACCATGACCAAATCTGCCTTGCCACAATTCAGTCTCTGAGCTCTTCAGGCAGTTCCTTTGTCCTCATGATTCTCGTTTGCTCTGACATGCACTGTGAGCTGTAAGGTCTTATATAGACAGGTGTGTGGCTTTCCTGATCAAGTCCAGTCAGTATAATCAAACACAGCTGGACTCAAATGAAGGTGTAGAACTATATCAAGGATGATCAGAAATGGACAGCACCTGAGTTAAATTAACTAGTGTCACAGCAAAGGGTCTGAATACTTAGGACTATGAGATGTATCAGTTTTTCTTTTTTTAATAAATCTGAAAAAAAAAATTAACAATTCTGTGTTTTTCTGTCAATATGGGGTGCTGTGTACATTAATTAGAAAGAAAAATGAACTTAAATGATTTTCGCAAATGGCTGCAATATAACAAAGAGTGAAAAATGTAAGGGGGTCTGAATACTTTCCGTACCCACTGTGTATATGTGTGTGTGTGTGTGTGTGTGTGTATGTATGTATGTATTTATGTGTGTATAAACTTCTTTTCTACTTGTGTTTTATGGAAGTTGTTTTTGAGTTGTAACTTTCTGACTTGACATTTCAATATATACATTAAAGATTATTTTCATAGTTGTCATTCATTTATAAATTCACACATCCCTGGGTTCTGTATAATAAATAAAAACACATTTTAATGACATATTCCTTGTTGATGTGTGATTTTTAATCATGTAGCCTACATGTTAGTCAATTGAACAACCATATAGGAAGACACACCATGGCCACAATCCAGGATGACGATATCAAGATTCATCAGGCTCAAACTGTTAAAGAAAGGTTGGGAGGGAGCATGAAGAATTGTTTTCACAAATGAATTGGTGCCTTTGAGTTTAGACCTTAAATTCATTGTAAGTCTTTGTGCTGGAGGAGACATGACTTGTGCTTGACTCTTGCATTGCCAATTGTTGTGGTTTTTGGATCACCCGTCACTTAAGGTGTGGTTATGAGTACATCATATGATCACCTTCCCCCTCTCTTAGTTTGGGACACTAGTCAAGGTCTGTTACTTTGGCTGTATGAGGACAATCCGCACAGGAGGCTGTCCAATCATTTAGAATAAATGTAAATTGGGGAGAGTTGGTCAGTTGTCATTCAGCATATTGGTTATAAGACCAAACATTACAGCATCTAGGTACTCGTCCCATTTTTAAGGCCTTGTATCCACTAGTTTGCTCTAGAGTCAGAACTAAAAGAAGTTGAAAGTTATGAGTAACCAATTGCAAAGACACCAATATTTCCTTGAATATTACATGCCCACAAAGCATCCTGTTAATGAAGGTTTACCTCTGAATGGATCCATTTAGTTTTTCCACAAGGCCGTTTGTTTGTGGATGGAATGGGGCACAGAGGCTTCTCTCCACATTGAGGAAGGCACATAGTTCTTCATTGATCTGTTTGCAAAACATACATTAAAATGAATCTACAAGTAACCATAAATGTGTGCAAATCAGAATCCAACTAATTTTATGCACACATTAAATGTCTCAAGCAAACTGAATTTGGTTGATTCAACAAACTACAGACCTGAACACCTGCTCGTCAGCAGTATACAAAGGCAGTATTAGCTGAATGCTTGACTCAATGCCAACAGGTAGTAACTAGAATTTTAGGGCCAGATCAATGGACCAGTCAGAAGATACGTAGCTCGAAGGAGGCAAAGCACACACAGAACACAAGTTTGAGGTTTTAGATTTTTGTTGTATTGGCTGTTATGTATTTCTCTTTGATTTCTGATTGAAGTGTTGATGTATTGAACAGTAAATATTAAATGACAAAAATAAACCAAATGAAATGTCAAACTTTTAATGGAAAAAGAAAACAAAATAAATACAATATGATCAATTCTAATCAAGTTCTTCAACAAAACCTTTTCTTTCTTGACTCTTTGGTTTATCAATTCCCTCTTTTCTTTTCGGCTTAGGTTTTAAATTCTTGGTTTCTCTAATTTAAATATACCTATTTGTTGTTTATTAAGTTTAGTTTCGATTTAAGGATCTAATTTTCCTGCCTTCGCTGTACTTTAACTCACTTGCTTCAAATGCAAACTCAACTCAGTATTTTAACCCATATGATTAAATTGAGTAACCATTCACATGAAATCACCTCAAAATATACAATGCATATAAAACCAAATAACACTTATTTTCAGAAATATTATATATATATATATATATATATATATATATATATATATATATATATATATATATATATATATATATATATATATTAGGCTGACTCGATTAAAAAATAAATCTAATTAATTAGAGGCTTTGTAATTAATTAATCAAAATTAATCACATTTTAATTGCATATAAATATTTGACCTGAGATCAGTGAAAAGCCTAAAATATATATATATATATATATATATATATATATATATATATATATATATATACACACAAAACTAATTGTAAATGAGGTCACAAAAGTGCAGAAATAAAGGTTATATACTCCTCAGTCCAATCAATCGATTCAGTTCAGAAAAATATACCCCAGTCCAGAGTTCAGAAGGAGGGAAAAAACAATACCACAATGACATTACATTTGACAATAGTTTTTTGCTTTAAAATTCATGTCTAGGCATTATAAAATTCATTACAATAGTGGATACGAAGATAAGAAATCTAAGATCAAAATTCAGTCTGGGGGGCTCGCCATCTTTCTTTCCTCTCAGAGTGGCTTGATGAATCCTCACCATGCACGTAAATCACAGAGGAAAATCCAACTTCTACACATACAACAAAAACTGTACACACAGGATAACATTTTTAGAAACTTATTTTTAACTCTGTTTCAACAGAATTCACTCTTCACACCAACATTTAACGTTCTTTACAACATAGGCCATACTTCATAAACAACGAACATATCACTTAATTTTAACACACAAAGGAATACAACACAGTGTTGTAATTCATCACATGTATGTCAAATAAATCCACAACTCACCGATTCCTCTGAATTAACAATGTTTTGTTCATCTTTTCTCCAGGTTACACCACAAACTAAAGCAATGAGTCAGCTAACTTTGGCTCGGTGCTCTGGATCAACAAGGCCATAACCAGGTAAGCTCTTAAATAAACTTTTCAAGTTGACAAGTAATTTAACTTTAAATAACTTTTATCTGCTTTGTTTAGTAGTTGTTTAAAGTTTTATCTCAAAAATAGATTGTTTTATCTAAAAAAACTGTAAGCTTTGTTCACACGCGATTTTTCTGTTTCTTCTCTCTCTATCAGTCTCCTCTGTCTCACAGTGGGCGAGTCAGCATTGCTACTGATCACATCCAGTGTCTGGGGGTCAGAGCAAAGGACCCTTAGAGCCATCTAGTGTCTGGGGGTCAGAGCACAGGACCCTTAGAGCCATCTAGTGTCTGGGGGTCAGAGCAAAGGACCCTTAGAGCCATCTAGTATCTGGGGGTCAGAGCACAGGACCCTTAGAGCCATCTAGTGTTTGGGGGTCAGAGCACAGGACCCTTAGAGCCAGCTAGTGTCTGGGGGTCAGAACACAGGACCCTTAGAGCCATCTAGTGTCTGGGGGTCAGAGCACAGGACCCTTAGAACCAGCTAGTGTTTGGGGGTCAGAGTAAAGGACCCTTAGAGCCATCTAGTGTTTGGGGGTCAGAGTAAAGGACCCTTTAGAGCCATTTAGTGTTTGGGGGTAAGAGTAAAGGACCCTTAGAGCCATCTAGTGTTTGGGGGTCAGAGTAAAGGACCCTTAGAGCTATCTAGTGTCTGGGGGTCAGAACACAGGACCCTTAGAGCCATCTAGTGTTTGGGGGTCAGAGCAAAGGACCCTTAGAGCCATCTAGTGTTTGGGGGTCAGAGTAAAGGACCCTTAGAGCCATCTAGTGTCTAGGGGTCAGAACACAGGACCCTTAGAGCCATCTAGTGTTTGGGGGTCAGAGCAAAGGACCCTTAGAGCCAGCTAGTGTCTGGGGGTCAGAACACAGGAGCTTTAGAGCCATCTTGTGTCTGGGGGTCAGAACACAGGAAGAACCCTTAGAGCCAGCTAGTGTCTGGGAGTCAGAACACAGGAAGACCCTTAGAGCCAGCTAGTGTCTGGGGGTCAGGACACAGGAACCTTAGAGAAATCTAGTGTCTGGGGGTCAGGACACAGGACCCTTAGAGCCATCCAGTGTCTGGGGGTCAGAACACAGGACCCTTAGAGCCAGCTAGTGTCTGTGGGTCAGAACACAGGACCCTTAGAGCCATCTAGTGTCTAGGGGTCAGAACACAGGACCTTTAGAGCCATCTAGTGTCTAGGGGTCAGAACACAGGAAGGACCCTTAGAGCCAGCTAGTGTCTGGGGGTCAGAACACAGGACCCTTAGAGCCAGCTAGTGTCTGGGGGTCAGAACACAGGACCTAAGATCCAGCCAGTGTCTTGGGGTCAGACACAGGACCCTTAGAGCCAGCTAGTGTCTGGGGGTCAGAGCAAAGGACCCTTAGAGCCAGCTAGTGTCTGGGGGTCAGAACACAGGACCCTTAGAGCCAGCTAGTGTCTGGGGGTCAGAACACAGGACCCTTAGAGCCAGCCAGTCTCTGGGGTCAGAACACAGGACCCTTAGAGCCAGCTAGTGTCTGGGGTCAGGACACAGGACCCTTAGAGCCAGCCAATGTCTGGGTGTCAGAATACAAGACCCTTAGAGCCATCTAGTGTCTGGGGGTCAGGACACAGGACCCTTAGAGCCAGCCAGTGTCTGGGGGTCAAAACACAGGACCCTTAGAGCCAGCTAGTGTCTGGGGGTCAGAACACAGGACCTTTAGAGCCATCTAGTGTCTGGGGGTCAGAACACAGGAAGGACCCTTAGAGCCAGCTAGTGTCTGGGGGTCAGAACACAGGACCCTTAGAGCCAGCTAGTGTCTGGGGTCAGGACACAGGACCCTTAGAGCCAGCCAGTCTCTGGGGGTCAGAACACAGGACCCTTAGAGCCAGCTAGTGTCTGGGGTCAGAACACAGGACCCTTAGAGCCAGCTAGTGTCTGGGGTCAGAACACAGGACCCTTAGAGCCAGCCAGTCTCTGGGGGTCAGAACACAGGACCCTTAGAGCCAGCTAGTGTCTGGGGTCAGGACACAGGACCCTTAGAGCCAGCCAATGTCTGGGTGTCAGAATACAAGACCCTTAGAGCCATCTAGTGTCTGGGGGTCAGGACACAGGACCCTTAGAGCCAGCCAGTGTCTGGGGTCAAAACACAGGACCCTTAGAGCCAGCTAGTGTCTGGGGGTCAGAACACAGGACCTTTAGAGCCATCTAGTGTCTGGGGGTCAGAACACAGGAAGGACCCTTAGAGCCAGCTAGTGTCTGGGGGTCAGAACACAGGACCCTTAGAGCCAGCTAGTGTCTGGGGTAGCACAGGACCCTTAGAGCCAGCTAGTGTCTGGGGGTCAGAACACAGGACCCTTAGAGCCAGCTAGTGTCTGGGGGTCAGAACACAGGACCCTTAGAGCCATCTAGTGTTTGGGGGTCAGAGCAAAGGACCCTTAGAGCCATCTAGTGTTTGGGGGTCAGAGTAAAGGACCCTTAGAGCCATCTAGTGTTTGGGGGTCAGAGTAAAGGACCCTTAGAGCCATCTAGTGTCTAGGGGTCAGAACACAGGACCCTTAGAGCCATCTAGTGTTTGGGGGTCAGAGCAAAGGACCCTTAGAGCCAGCTAGTGTCTGGGGGTCAGAACACAGGACCCTTCGAGCCAGCTATTGTCTTGGGGTCAGAACACAGGAGCTTTAGAGCCATCTTGTGTCTGGGGGTCAGAACACAGGAAGAACCCTTAGAGCCAGCTAGTGTCTGGGAGTCAGAACACAGGAACCTTAGAGAAATCTAGTGTCTGGGGGTCAGGACACAGGAACCTTAGAGAAATCTAGTGTCTGGGGGTCAGGACACAGGACCCTTAGAGCCATCCAGTGTCTGGGGGTCAGAACACAGGACCCTTAGAGCCAGCTAGTGTCTGTGGGTCAGAACACAGGACGCTTAGAGCCATCTAGTGTCTGGGGGTCAGAACACAGGACCTTAAGAGCCATCTAGTGTCTAGGGGTCAGAACACAGGAAGGACCCTTAGAGCCAGCTAGTGTCTGGGGTCAGAACACAGGACCCTTAGAGCCAGCTAGTGTCTGGGGGTCAGAACACAGAACCCTAAGATCCAGCCAGTGTCTTGGGGTCAGAGCAAAGGACCCTTAGAGCCAGCTAGTGTCTGGGGGTCAGAGCAAAGGACCCTTAGAGCCAGCTAGTGTCTGGGGGTCAGAACACAGGACCCTTAGAGCCAGCTAGTGTCTGGGGGTCAGAACACAGGACCCTTAGAGCCAGCCAGTCTCTGGGGGTCAGAACACAGGACCCTTAGAGCCAGCTAGTGTCTGGGGTCAGGACACAGGACCCTTAGAGCCAGCCAATGTCTGGGTGTCAGAATACAAGACCCTTAGAGCCATCTAGTGTCTGGGGGTCAGGACACAGGACCCTTAGAGCCAGCCAGTGTCTGGGGGTCAAAACACAGGACCCTTAGAGCCAGCTAGTGTCTGGGGGTCAGAACACAGGACCTTTAGAGCCATCTAGTGTCTGGGGGTCAGAACACAGGAAGGACCCTTAGAGCCAGCCAGTGTCTGGGGGTCAGAACACAGGACCCTTAGAGCCAGCTAGTGTCTGGGGGTCAGAACACAGGACCCTTAGAGCCAGCCAGTCTCTGGGGGTCAGAACACAGGACCCTTAGAGCCAGCTAGTGTCTGGGGTCAGGACACAGGACCCTTAGAGCCAGCCAATGTCTGGGTGTCAGAACACAAGACCCTTAGAGCCATCTAGTGTCTGAGGGTCAGGACACAGGACCCTTAGAGCCAGCCTGTGTCTGGGGGTCAGAACACAGGACCCTTAGAGCCAGCTAAGGACACATCAGACACATGATCTCACTTGTTTTCTGTTATTTAATCACTTGAATCTTCACATTTATCCTCCTTGAACTAATTCTAACTACTTAATATGTTTTATTTCAGACCCGATGGAAGTGAAAGAGCAAAAACAAGAACTGAAGTGATATTCAAAGGTGATGATCATGTAGTTTGTTTCAGCTTGTCGACACCAATAATAGGTGCTTAATGTGCCAATTTACAGAAGATCTCAGACATCACCATAATGAATGAGGTGAAAACAGGGAGCTTTTGGCTTTTCAGCAGCTCAGATAAACATTATGGCCTGTACTTTTTAAATGCAGATTGAATCAAGACACAGTGATCACCGTTCACACCTGCAGTGAAGCCCCTCCCACAACAATTCACCAATAAATACTGGGAATATCCACATCATCCTACAAGAGAAGGACAAACTCCAGCTGAAATCTGTGTGACTGTTAAAGATGGAGTTTATTAAAAGGAGATTGAAGACAAGAGTCATCCAGAACCATCCAGAATTAAACATGAAGATACAGAGGAACAAATAGGTTGGTGTCCATTATTGATTCTTCATGGTTGACTGCTTGTGAACTGTAGATGTGAACTAATGTGCAGTATATGGATGATAAATGATAGACAGAAATGCATATAAATGATTATAACCATTTATGCCATGCTGTCTGAATACCCGACTCTGATTGGCTGAAAGGTGTGCAATAAATTGTGTCATGCACAGGTAGTTCCAAGTCAGTTGAATCCCCTTTCTATATTAAGCACACACACAGGCCTAAGTCACTTACATACAGAGCGGAGATCTCGCTGCAAACACACAAAACTTAAGCTGTATTGACAAGTGAATGATGGAACAAACCTTTTCCTCATGAAAGATCTGATACCTGATCTCTGTTGCTTTCTGCTGTTAAATCAGGGTTCACTTGAACTGATTCTAACTTGATGTGTATTTTAGACCAGGTGGAAGTGAAGCAAGAAAGACAAGAACTGAATGAAGTGAAGGAGGAACATCATACCTTTACAACTCAAAGAACAAAAGCCAAAAAGCTGCTCACCTGCACTCAGTGTGGAAAGAGTTTCACACATAAAGGAAACCTTAACACACACATGAAAATTCACTCTGGAGAGAAACCGTTTACATGCACTCAGTGTGGAAAGAGTTTCACACGTAAAGGAAACCTTGACAAACACATGAGAGTTCACACTGGAGAGAAACCGTTTAACTGTGATCAGTGTGGAAAAGATTTTATTTCATCAACAAATCTAAAACAACACCTGACAGTTCATTCAGGTGAGAAGCCTCATGTGTGTTCTCTCTGTGGAAAGAGATTTTCACGGCTGGACAGTTTTAAACAGCACCAGAAAACACATAATGGAGTGAGAGATCATGTGTGTTGTGACTGTGAGAAGAGCTTTACTACAGCTGCCAATCTGAAACAGCACCAGAGCACTCATACTGGAGAAAGACCTTACAAGTGCTCATATTGTGACAAGAGTTTCACTTGGTCTGGAAATCTGAAATCACACGAGCGAGTTCATACTGGAGAGATGCCGTACCACTGTACTCAGTGTGAGAAGAGTTTTAGATTTAAAACTAAGCTCAATAATCATCTGCACATTCACTCTGGAGAAAAACCATTTAACTGTGATCAGTGTGGTAAAGAGTTTATTTCGTCAACACAGCTAAAAAAACACCTGAAAGTTCATTCAGGTGAGAAGCCTTATGTGTGTTCCCTCTGTGGAAAGAGTTTTTCAAGGCTGGATAATTTTAAACAGCACCAGAAAACACATGATGAAGTGAGAGATCATGTGTGTTACTGCGGGAAGAGCTTTACTGCAGCTGCACATCTGAAACAGCACCAGAGAACTCATACTGGAGAGAGACCTTACAAGTGCTCATATTGTGACAAGAGTTTCACTTGGTCTGGAAACCTGAAATCACACGAGCGAGTTCATTCTGGAGAGAAGCCGTACCACTGTACTCAATGTGGGAAGAGTTTCACCCGATCAAGTGGTCTAGTGAAACATATTAAAACGCATTGTTCTGTGTCACAGTGAGCATGTTTCGTATATATATATATATATATATATATATATATATATATATATATATATATATATATATATATTCAAAAAGTGATACTTATATATTATATTCATTCATTACACACAGACTGATACATTTCAAATGTAGATTCACAAAGAGTGGACTGCAGCTGGAGTTAGTGCTTCAAGAACCACTACGCACAGACTTATGCAAGACATGGGTTTCAGCTGTTGCATTCCTTGTGTCAAGCCACTATTGAACAACAGACAGCGTCAGAAGCGTCTCGCCTGGACTAAAGACAAAAAGTGGTCCAAAGATATTTTCTCTGATTAAAGTACATTTTGCAAAACTTCCTTTGGAAATCAGGATCCCAGAGTCTGGAGGAAGAGAGGAGAGGCACACAATCCACGTTGCTTGAGGTCCAGTGTAAAGTTTCTACAGTCAGTGATGGTTTGGGGTGCCATGTCATCTGCTGGTGTTGGTCCCATCTCCCGACAGCATCTCTGGAGCTCAGCCACAGTGATCTCTGGGTTCTTCTTTACCTCTCTCACCAAGGCTCTTCTCTTCCAATAGCTCAGTTTGGCCAGACGGCCAACTCTAGGAAGGGTTATGGTCGACCCAAACGTCTTCCATTTAAGGATTATGGAGGCCACTGTGCTCTTAGGAACCTTAAGTGCAGCAGAAATGTTTTGTAACCTTGGCCAGATCTGCCTTGCCACAATTCAGTCTCTGAGCTCTTCAGGCAGTTCCTTTGACCTCATGATTCTCGTTTGCTCTGACATGCACTGTGAGTTGTAAGGTCTTATATAGACAGATGTGTGGCTTTCCTAATCAAGTCCAATCAGTATAATCAAACACAGCTGGACTCAAATGAAGGTGTAGAACTATATCAAGGATGATCAGAAGAAATGGACAGCACCTGAGTTAAATATACGAGTGTCACAGCAAAGGGTCTGAATACTTAGAACCATGTAATATTTCAGTTTTTCTTTTTTAATAAATCTGCAAAAATGTCAACAATACTGTGTTTTTCTGTCAATATAGGGTGCTGTGTGTACATTAATGAGAAAAAAAAGAACTTAAATGATTTTAGCAAATGGCTGCAATATAACAGAGTGAAAATTTAAGGGGGTCTGAATACTTTCCGTACCCACTGTATATTACCTCAATTTCAAGTTGTCAACTTGTGTTCTGAGAGAAAAAAACTCTCTTTAAACTCTTTAATAGTACTGTAATTTAATACCATAATGTAGTGTCCTCTGAAGCTGCATATTAATTATGATAAGAATGTTATGTTGCACCCATGCCACTTGCATGTGAAAAATATTAAAGAAGGTAATAATAGCAATATTCATATTTATTTATTTATTTATGAATATTATTATTGAATCAAAAAGTTATCACAACATGTGCTTTTACATTGTTTTAACTCTTAAGCAATTTGCAACTTTTTTAAGTTATAGAGTACAATGTTCAACTCATTTCTTAAAGTCAGTTTAATAGAAATTATGTTGAAATGACTTAAACATCTGAATATGGGTTTCCCTTAATTACAAAAAAAATGCAAAACACACAATTTAGACATCAGTATGGACAGATTAGGCTAATTTGGATAGGTAAAATTAAACTGCATAAATTCTGACATATTACAATATGCACAAGTGCAACATTATTTAAATTCACATAATAACTTGAGTGTGAGAATCATTTTATTATGCTGCATATGCAAGACATTTGGAAGTAGCGCCAACACTTTTGGCGTTTTTCGCTTTCCGTACACCCAGCTGTGCCTCTGCATCCGCTGTCAACAGACGTGCTTCCTCGAGGAGGGACAGGAATTCCGGAAGTGAAACAGAATCGACTCCTTCACCAGTGAGAGTCAGTCAGGTACGTCTCTGCATTGTTTCTGCATCAAATAGTGAAAATGTGCTGTATTAAGTGACGTTTCGAGCTGATTTTAACTATATAAGTGCCATAAAAACGATCTGCTTATCTGTTTTTTTGTATGTGCGTTTTCTGCCAACAGTTCGATGTATTTTTGGTATTTTTATTTACGCATTGTTTGTTTTATGTTGCCGCCCGCGCGCCGAAAAACACGTGCGGGGTTTTTCCTTTTAATAAGTTTTTCCACAATTTTGGTGGACTGAGTGTGTGGAAATGTAATTTATTGTAGTAAATATGTGTAACTTTCGTTTTGATGTTAAATGTATGTTTATAGCAGTATATGGGATCTGTGTATTAGATGAAATGTTACTAGGGAGGATTTAGTGAATTCTGAAATGTGTGTGTGTGTGTGTGTGTGTGTGTGTGTGTGTGTGTGTGTGTGTGGTGCTGAGTGAAATCCACTACATATTTACTAGACAAACATGTTTAGACAACATTTGCAGATGCGTAATTTGATTTGTGTAATGAAAGTCAATGACAAAACATGTATTATCCAAATAACTAGATCATGTGAAAATCTATTTTACTTACTCATATCTGACATATTTATAGGTTTATCAGTTTAAATGTGTGATGATCACTGGCTAAGTTTATATATATATGTATATATATATATATATATATATATATATATATATATATATATATATATATATATATATATATATATATATATATATATATATTGTTAGATACAAATCAGAAGAGCTGTGAAAAATAAGCAAATAATAAATAAAGGGATATATTAGGTCGTAATCATGTAACATACACAGTGTTCGTACACTTTTCGCCATTCACCGCGTGTAGGACCACTCCTCCGTTGTTGAGAGCCAGACAGGCTTGTTTGTGTGCTCATTCCCAGAGTGAATATCCATTGGACAGTCCACATTTTGATTGATGTCTTTTGGACCAATAGTTTTTGAGAAAAGTGGGGAAAAGTACCTCCTCCGCTGGTGTATGGAAGATAAGCCTTAATGGTGTTCTGTACAGAGCACATAACTTGATTTCAACTGCGAAAATTGACTTTTATCTGATCAATTGTGAGCTGTTTGTTTATTTTAACTGAAGAAAAATCATTTAAATGAATAAGAAATTTGGTTAAACGTACACTATGTAGGATTTTTGCAGTCAAATATACAAAAACCACCAGGCCAGTGTATTATATTTTGTTCAGTTGAGTTCTTACAATATCCCAAATGTTTCCAACTATTTGTAAATTGTGAGAAAATCGCTATTTTTACCAATGAACCGGGATGTGTGAGCATAATCAGGGATTCGTCTGTCAGTGATGTCATATCCGCGTTACCCTTGTATCCAGTTTTATTTAGCAGAAAAGCTTTACTCTCACAGCCGCCGAGCGAACGCACAGAGTAACGTCATAACATCATTTTAAACACACTTAAATGTATCTAATATAATAAACAGAGCTGCGTTATCTCATACTCATGACCGGAAAAGCGGAGATTGTGCCGGCAACTGTGTCCCGTCATAATAAAAGTCCTGTTGCTCGCGAGAAGTGTGTTTTGCATAACAATCGCTCCGGCGGCCTTACTCAGTTAAAGAATCTTAATGCAAAGAGTAGCTCCTAGTGACAAAATTCTAAGAAAGTTATTTGAAATGTGGGCGTTTACTCTTAAAGTTAACAAAAAAATCCTAGTAAAGAAAAAAGTAATTCAGAAAGCATCTTAACCCTTAAAAGGGTTTCAAATTTGTTAGGAGCACAGACGAGGACTTTTAAGAGGCTTAAGAGTTTCTTTAGCAGCGGAGAAAATGGCAGAAAGACGAAGAGGGAGAAGAAATGTGTTGCAGACAATGGATGACAGTGACTTAATAAGAAGCTATAGATTAGATCATGCAGGGATCATGTTTGTTGGATTAAACCCAACTTTCAAACCACCAATTAAATAGACATGCCAGCAATCAGTGTAATTGGAAAGCGTGGAACGATGTTTATAATTCTAAGCCAATCAAATACCTTATAGGAAATTAACAGCATGGTAAATAATAAAAGGATTTATATACATATGTATAATGTGTTTGAGTGTGTGAGTGAGAGAGAACGGTAAAATAGGACAATTTGCGCTTGTAATTTCAAAGTGGAGGCTTAGAATAGACCCTATACTTAAAAGCACTCCTTTTTCCCCTTTTTGGACAGCCAACCAATCACAGTCTTCAAAAGACTGTGTCATACGTAGCAACGGGGTCAGCCTCGCCTCTTCACTAAGATACAAGTTTTTGTATTTTCCTTGCTCAGAGTTGTTCTCAGATCGGTCCCGAATAGCTCTTAAGATAAGACTCCTACGTAAAAGTTTTTAAGCTAAATTAGGAGTTTTCTGAGAGGACTCTTAGAATCTTTATGAATACGGGCCCTTATCTTCGCTCATGTTGTCTCAATGTTTTTCCTGGTTTCCACGTCAGTGCTGTTTAATCTGATATCTGTAGTTTATAAAACAATTCTGTGCCGAACCCTTCCACTAGATCTCAGAGTAGCGATATTATTAATTATGTGGTGATTTTAAATGCTTTCTCACTGGATCTCCCAGCGCTGTGTCTGTGTCACGAGATCGGCCCGTATGAGCTTGTGCTGCGTTGTCCGCTCGCAGGTCAAATGAGTTCCCAGGATAGCGCGGTTCCGTTCAGACTATAAACAAACTTTGCAGCGGGGTATTGTTTGTTATGCGACTGACGCCGAAAAAACAAACTAATTACGAATGATGTTGTATTTTGTAAAGATGACACTGTCCATGTTGTTTGTGTATATCCTGTAAACGTGCGGGGGGTGGGCTGAGCCATTATGGGAGCTCAGAGGGGAGCGTCAGCAGATGTTAAAGAGAAAATCGATTTTCATTCAAACAAATCGACATAAACTACACAATTCGATAAAATCGATTTATCGCCCTGCCCTATGCTATAGTTATCTCCCCACACAAGCTGCAGTCTGACGTGCAAATTGCCCACTGTCCAAATTGTGCACTGAGCAAATGAACTGAAAACTCACTGGAACAAACAGCGGTGGGGTCTCTGTCTTGATCGGATGTGAAAGAGGGAGAAATTAAGAAGACATGGATATAAAGTTTATGTATGATTAGGAAGTATTTACTCGGCAATCAGTGGTAAAAGGTCATCTGTACGGAATATTGTTGTGTACAGAACATGGTTAGTCTACGTTACGGCAGTTCTTACTCACATTTTGACTATTAAACAGATAGTTCACTCAAAAATGAAAATGTGATGTTTATCTGCTTACCCCCAGTGCATCCAAGATGTAGGTATTTTTGTTTCTTCAGTAGAACACAAATGAAGATTTTTAACTTCAACTGTTGCAGTCTGTCAGTCGTATAATGCATGCGAATGGGTAACAATTCTATGAGAGTAAAAAAAAAGAAAACATGCTAAGACAACATGAACAAAAACCCTGCTGCTTGTGACGACACATTGATATCTTAAGACACAAACCGATCGGTTTCTGTGAGAAACCCAACAGTATTTGTACATTTTTTTACCTCATATCCAGACGAATCTCATCTAGTGTCATTACTTCTGTCTAGTAAGGTCAAATTTGGGCAATCATAGATATAGGGGTCTTGTTCCACTCACATACAATGGTTCTGACGCCCATGTTTGATAGACTCACTCTTTGTAGGTCGCTAACTCAGTTAGCTGGATTTGATTGTTGACGATTTAGCATGATCTTGTATTGTTTGGTTCTTGACGCTCATCCTGGATTTGCTGTCATAGCAATAGGTCCATAAACTTAAACCTGCTCGGGAGCATCTTATTTAATCCAAACAGGATTAGATTGCATCTTTTTAAGTGGTGTTGATCGTTAAGAATTTGTCTCAACCACTGCTACTTTATTACAAGAGTTCCTTACTTAACCAGGGGCAATAATAACTTTAAATAATAATAATAATACTATAAAAATAATCTGAAAATAATATTATAATGTTGTGTATTATGCAATATAAGTGTCTATGAACACTAGAAATGTATTGATAGAATAAATAATTTTATTGAAGTCTTACACATGATAAAGTTATTAATTGCATTAATTAACCTTAAATTTTTACAACAATGTCATGAATATTTTTCAGTTCATGTTGTTTTTTTTTTTTTTAACTTTCCTCCACCAGCTCTAACAGAAGGTCAGATGATAGACAATTTCAAATGTCTTAAAAATATGAATAGGTGTTAGAGAAATAAAATCAATCATCCAATAATAATAATTAAAATGGATAAAATTATATTTTATTGCATTTGGAGACCCAAAATTAAATTAAAACAGTACAATGGTGGGTTAAGCCAGTTTGGTTCATATCACTGCAAAAACAGTTAATTACTGGATCCCACACATTTATATTCTCTTGAAATGCTCTTTTATATCTTGGATAAGTCCAGCTAAGACACCATCATAATGGCGTACACCTAACCATTGGTGCCACTCGATCATCTTGAGCTGAGTTTTCAATGACTCAAAGTTTACGTCAAGAAAAATATTCATGACACTTTTATAAAATAATTTGACAGAGTATTAACACTTAATTTTGATAATATTTTTATACTTAAATTTGATAATTTATCTGCTATGTCATGTTTATGACAGGTATGTTGTCTTGGTAATGTCAAGTTGACATGTCAAAAGACACTGACAGGTTATGATGTATTGGTTTATGTCAAGTTGTCATAACGAAGGCATCTCAAATAATGTCATCTTTGCATGAAAAATAACATAATTGAGCGAATTACACTTAATGACAGTTGTCATGAACATGCATAAAAATTCCTTCATATTCATGTCACGTGTCATGTCATGATTATGAAGGTGACATGTGAGTCTTATGCACACCCCTTCAAGTAAAGTGTTACCAATATAAGTTAGTGTTAGTGTTAGTCAATATAATTAATTAGGAATCATGTTTTAAAAAAAAGTGCACATTTCATATAACTTTTATATTGTTTTGGTCGCTTGGTCGTTTCCTTATAATGGTTCAGAAATTTGTTGTTTTTCTTTTATTTTTAGTTTTTTTGCCAGGTGGGGTTTTTAATTATATGATGTCATTACATTGCTGTCTTGCCGCCAGCCAATCGTTGCACTGCATCTGCCCTCTTCAGGGAACAAAGGAACGCGCAGTAATCTCAGATAACTTAATCCAGATTAGAAGATCTGGGATCTGTCAAGTCATCTCAGATGTATTAAGCGAGGTACGAAAAATGGACCCCAGCAGGTCTCACTTGTTTTCTGTTATTAAATCAATTGAATCTTCACATTTATCCTCCTTGAACAGATTTTAACTACTTAACATGTTTATTTCAGATGGAAGTGAAAGAGCAAAGACAAGAACTGAAGGTAATGATCCTGTAGTTTGTTTCAGCCTGTCGACACCAATAAAATGTGCTTAATGTGCCAATTTACAGAAGATCTCAGACTAGGGATGGGCAAAAGTACTCGAACGTGACAGTGACGATCAGTCATGAAAGATGTATTAGATGCCTTAGAAGGCTTGTCAGTCGAACCAACTCCGAACCAGCACTAGCTCTAGCGCTGAACTAGCACCCGGTTTGTGCTGTTGGAAAAGGGGTAACTGATCATGAAAAATAAAATTAAGTGCAAGATGTGCAGCGCCAATCTGTTGTATACATAGCATTATAACGAGAACAAGATATGGTAATAGAATGATGTTTCTCTGTGCTTTCATTGCCCATGTATAAGCGTTGTTGTTAAGGGAAGAGAGCATTCAAAATGTGAGTTTCCCTTTCAAACCATAGACTGTAAAAACTAGCATGGTCAAGTTCACGTGCATATTTGCGTCCTTTAGTGCAGATGTAAATTGAAACAGACATATATCTGATTAATCTCATTTAGGATGCGGTTGGATCCCAAGTTTATTAATACGCTAGCAAAGCTCTACAGAGTGGTGTTTATTCACAGTTTCAGCTCAAATACAATGCCTGGTATTATTGACTGGGTTAAGACGGTCATTTTGTTTCTTTTTCAAAAACATTGATGCATCATAATCTAGCTCATAGGCATGTTTCCATGTCACGGTTATATACTAATTGTCAACGTGAATTTTCGTAACAGTATTTTTTTTTTAATCTCCAAAAATGCCCATCCCTATCTCAGACATCACCATAATGAATAAGGTGAAAACAGGGAACTTTTGGCTTTTCAACAGCTCATTTAAACATTATGGCCTGTACTTTTTAAATGCAGATTGAATCAAGACACAGTGATCACAGTTCACACCTGCAGTGAAGCCCCTCCCACAACAATTAACCAATAAATACTGGGAATATTCACATCATCCTACAAGAGAAGGACAAACTCCAGGTGTAGCAGCTGAAATCTGTGACTATTAACGATGGAGTTTATTAAAGAGGAGATTGAAGACATGAGTGATCCAGAACCATCCAGAATAAAAGAAGAAGATACTGAGGAACAAACAGGTTAGTGTCCATTCTTGATTCGTCATTGTTGACTGCTTTGGTAGATGTGAATTAATGTGCAGTATATGGATGATTAATGATAGACAAATTCATTTAAATGGTTATAAGATTTTATACAATGGTCTGTCTGAATACTCAATTCTGTTTGGCTGGAAGGTGTGCAATAAAATTGTTTAAAGGGGTGATGAATTGAGAGATCAACTTTTCCTTGAGCCTTTGATATATAAAAGTTCATTGTGATATAAGAATATCCTGTAAGTTTATGAAAAATTCCTTGTTAGTCAAAGAAAAACTTTTATTGACACCAGGCCCAGCAAACGCTCGATCTCAGAATATGCTGGGCTGTGACATCATAGTGAGGTGAAACGCCGCCTTAAGCCTACCCCTCCGACTCGTGGAGCTAAACGGATCGCGCTACCGAGCAATAAAAATATTGGTTCCAACTCACGTGCAAAAGACATTGCATGTTTGTTCACGGAATCGTTTGTAAAGAAGACACAGGTCGAGACTGGATTTGCAGACAGATTGAGATTAAAACACAATGCTGTGCCTTCTATATTGGATCCGACAGGAATGGTGCAACACACTTATGTGAGTAAATCATGTTTTTATATGGGATATAATTACATTTTTACAGATCATATTGATTATGTGTACGTGTCTAACTGAACATACAGTGGGTACAGAAAGTATTCAGACCACCTTAAAATTTTCAATTTTTTAAAACAGAACCCCATATTAACAGAACTGAATTGTTGAAATTTTTGCAGATTTATTAAAAAAGAAAAACTGAAACATCACATGGTCCTAAGTATTCAGACCCTTTGCTCAGTATTTAGTAGAAGCACCCTTTTGATCTAATACAGCCATGAGTCTTTTTGGGAAAGATGCAACATGTTTTTCATACCTGGATTTGGGAATCCTCTGCCATTCCTCCTTGCAGATCCTCTCCAGTTCTGTCAGGTTGGATGGTAAACATTGGTGGACAGCCATTTTAAGGTCTCTCCAGAGATGCTCAATTTGGTTTAAGTGAGGGCTCTGGATGGGCCATTCAAGAACAGTCACGGAGTTGTTGTGAAGCCACTCCTTCGTCATTTTAACTGTGTGCTTAGGGTCATTGTCTTGTTGGAAGGTGAACCTTCGGCCCAGTCTGAGGTCTTGAGCACTCTGGAGTATGTTTTTGTTCAGGATATCCCTGTACTTGGCTGCATTCATCTTTCCCTCGATTGCAACCAGTCGTCCTGTCTTTGCAGCTGAAAAACACCCCCACAGCATGATGCTGCCACCACCATGCTTCACTGTTGGGACTGTATTGGACCGGTGATGAGCAGTGCCTGGTTTTCTCCACACATATCGCTTAGAATTAAGACCAAAAGTTCTATCTTGGTCTCATCAGACCAGAGAATCTTATTTCTCACCATCTTAGCAAACTCCATGCAAGCTTTCATGTGTCTTGCGCTGAGGAGAGCTTTCCGTCTGGGCACTCTGCCATAAAGCCCTGACTGGTGGAGGGCTGCAGTGATGGTTTACTTTTATACAACTTTCTCTCATCTCCCGACTGCATTTCTGTAGCTCAGCCACAGTGATCTTTGGGTTCATCTTTACCTCTCCCACCAAGGCTCTTCTCCCCGATAGCTTAGTTTGGCCAGCTCGGCCAGCTCTAGGAAGGGTTCTAGTAATCCCAAACGTCTTTCATTTAAGGATTATGGAGGCCACTGTGCTCTTAGGAACCTTAAGTGCAACAGAATTTTGTTTGTAACCTTGGCCAGATCTGCCTTGCCACAATTCTGTCTCTGAGCTCTTCAGGCAGTTCCTTTGACCTCGTAATTATCATTTGCTCTGACATGCACTGTGAGCTGTAATGTCTTGTATAGACTGGTGTGTGGCTTTCCCAATCAAGTCCAATCAGTATAATCAAACACAGCTGGACTCTAATGAAAGTGTAGAACCATCTCAAGGATGATCAGAAGAAATGGACAGCACCTGAGTTAAATATATGAGTGTTACAGCAAAGGGTCTGAATACTTAAGACCATGTGATATTTAAGCTTTTCTTTTTTAATAAATTTGCAAAAATGTCATAAATTCTGTGTTTTTCTGTCAATATGGGGTGCTGTGTGTGCATTAATGAGATAAAAATGAACTTAAATGCAATATAACGAAGAGTGAAAAATGTAAGGGGGTCTGAATACTTTCCGTACCCACTGTACCTTAGCACGCTGTCACTGAGAATCCTTTATTTGTGGTGGTGTCATTGTGTGATTAGACTCGGGCATGTAGTCTATCGGCCAGGGCTCATAAAGCCCAACATCCCGGGGGTTTGTGTTTTTCAGACGGCTACCAAAACGTAAGCCCAGCCTGCCGACGGGCTATCTTGAATAGTGAAATAACATTCCTTTCTGATGTACATTGTTCACTCTCTTGACTTGATATTTGAAGGGTGCGGGTCCTTACTTCCAAGTCTTCAGTCTGGCATGCTCATAAAAACCGAGCGTGCAGGATCGATCCTCAAAACCAGAGCAGAAAATAGCTTATTGCTTATTTATTATGATGTTTTTGAATGTACAAACCCCACGAACATTGTTAGTTGACCTTAGACGACTGTATAAAAAAATAAAAATGGCCAGTTCCTGACCCCTTTAGTGTACAGGTAGTTCAAAGTTCCAATTTAATTTTTAACACCCACACATGCCTACATCAATCTCATATAGAGCGGAGATCGGACTTCGAACAAACAACTTTAATTACAAGTGAATGACAAACCTGTCACATGGAAGATCTCATACCCAATCTATTTTGCTTTCTGCTATTATATCAGGGTTCACTTTCTGCTATTATATCAGGGAAATTATTCTTTCTGTGTATTTTAGACCAGGTGGACGTGAAAGAGCAAAGACAAGAACTGAATGAAGTGAAGGAGGAACATCACAACTTTAAAATTAAAAGAACAAGAGCCAAAAAGCTGCACATCTGCACTCAGTGCGGAAAGAGTTTCACATGTGCAACTGATCTCAAGTATCATCTGCACATTCACAGTGGAGAAAAAACATTTAACTCTGATCAGTGTGGTAAAGATTTTATTTCATCATCAAATCTAAAACAACACCTGACAGTTCATTCAGATGAGAAGCCTCATGTGTGTTCTCACTGTGGAAAGAGTTTTTCAAAGCTGGATAATTTTAAACTGCAAATTTTAAACTGAAAGAGTTTCACACAAAAAGGAATCCTTGACAAACACATGAGAGTTCACACTGGAGAAAAACCATATACATGTACTCAGTGTGGGAAGAGTTTTTCTCGTGATCATCTGCTCTGTCACTCTGGAGAAAAAACATTTGACTGTGATCAGTGTGGTAAAGAGTTAATTTCATCATCAAATCTAAAACAACACCTGAAAGTTCATTCAGATGAAAAGCCTCATGTGTGTTCTCTCTGTGGAAAGAGATTTTCAAGGCTGAACAGTTTTAAACAGCAGAGCTTTACTAGAGCTTTACTAGAGCTGCAAATCTGAAACAGCACCAAAGAATTCACACTGGAGAAAAACCTTACAAGTTCTCATATTGTGACAAGAGTTTCGCTCAGTCGGCAAACCTGAAATCACATGAGCGAGTTCATTCTGGAGAGAAGCTGTACCACTGTACTCAGTGTGGGAAGAGTTTCACCCGATCAAAGTATCTAGTGAATCATATTAAAAACCATTGTTCTATATCAAAGTGAGCAAATGTTTAGGCGCAGTTGATTAATAAACTAGTGTTGCTGTAAAATGCCACAAGATTTGTGTTTTATATGTTGGAGATCAAATAAATTATTTGATTGATCCCTTACTCAAAGAAACATAATTTATAAGAGACTGGAAACAAATGTAAGAAAAACAACAATCAGTCATTGGTCAATATGTGAAAATTAATTAAATTAGATTTTTTTACATTGAATATGGAGTTTTTTGTACTTTTGATTGTTTAGTTAAAAAAAACAGTTATTTCATAAAAATATTTATGATTGCTTTCCCCTTCAATTGTTGTGATGTCATGAGCCAACATAATTGCCTGCTATGTCGTCATCTCTTTCCTTTTGCATTGTAACTGCATGGGAGAGGTAGGACACTTTTGACTTCAGACAATCTTATTTAATATTTATTTGTAACACTTTATAATTGTCATGGTTCATCATTCACCAGTCACTAGTGATGCGTGGGTCGTCTTGTAACCCGCAGACCCCCCCGGTTGGTCATTAAAAACAAAATTTAAAAAAATATCCTTGTATGTTGCGTGTAATTCCCTATAGCCTGTGGTTCCTAACAATGTTCCTGGAGGCCCACCAACAGTGCACATTTTGCACGTCTCCTTTGTCTGAACAACCCACATCAGATTTTAGAATCACTACTAATGAGCGGATGACGTGAATCAGATGTGTTTGATTGAGGAGACATGCAAACTGTGCACTGTTGGTGGGCCTCCAGGAACGTGGTTGGGAACTACTGGGTAGTAGTCTGCATTCCCGCGGCTGTCCCACGGGACCCGACCAGTTTTTTTGCGAGCGGGATTACATTTCCGACTACAACACTGTAGCGGTCGGTAACTCTGGTGTAATTTAAACGGGAGCGGTTGGTCATTCAATATCACGTTCCTGACGTCCTTTCAGAACAGCATATCTTTGCTTTACTTAATCTTATCGACCACCCGGTATACAGCCTGCACTCAGGACCGTTATGCACGTAATTAATTCTGCGTCATGCATTGTATTTGCGGGGTCTGTACGGGCAGCATGTGCATAACGGTCCTCAGAGTAGTCATAGCCTACCGGTGGTAAATATACGGCCCTCAGAAAGAACAGGCAGGTTGTCGATGACTGACAGCAGAATATGGCAGAGCAAAGTGTGGATGCAGTGTCCTCGAAGGGCTGGAAGATGGTCAGTTTACTGCTAAGAAACCCACGTCAGGCAAGTCTGATGTATGGGAGTCTTTTTCATGTGTCATAGGCGCAGATGGAAAAAAATACCCTTCGCGCAATGTGATAAATGCCTAAAAGTGTTCCTGTTCAGCAGTCAAAATGTTAAATTTATGCAGACTACATTTTTATTTTCTCCGTGGAAATTTAAATGTGAAATTCTGGAAACGAGATCTAAATTAAGCGGGATGGTTGGGTCGGGATGAAAATTATTGTAAGCGGACAGTGGGTGAACAAAGAGTTTATATATATCGGGAACGGGTGGGTGCGGAATATAACCCCGGCGGGAGCGGGACTTAACAGTCCCGCGCAGACCACTACCACTGGGGATATCTATTGTATTGTTTTATCAGGTTCTTTGATAAGGTTACTATACGAAGGCCATAGCAACGTAACTTGCGTGATGTCCCCAAACCTTTGCCGTCACGTGACAAGTCACAAAAGTCATGCACGTTTTATTCCCATCATTTGTCGTCAGCCGAACGCAACTACTACATTGGAAACAAAGAGTTGGTTGATTGGTTAGAGCGGTCGGGGTACCTTTTATCATTTGGACCAATCATAAGAACTGGGAATACATCAGATCGAGTAAGGCTCTTATCTCTCTCATACCGCCCGGGTTCTAAAAACATAAAACCCGATGCTTTATCATGTGTTTTTGACCACTACGAACACCCGTCCACCCCCAAGTGCATTTTACCAGTGAGATTAATTGTCTCCACACTCAAATGGGAGATCAAATCGAAGGTCAAGTCGGAGGATTCACCCCGTGTTTCATGTGTCTAAATTAAAACCTGTATATCATTCCTGTTTTAATCCACCTGCTCTGGGAAGCAATGCAGGAAACACTCCTAGAGGGAGGGTACTGTAACGGTTCATGAATTCAGATTCTCTCTCTCTCTCTCTCTCTCTCTCTCTCTCTCTCTCTCTCTCTCTCTCTCTCTCTCTCTCTCTCTCTCTCTCTCTCTCTCTCTCTCTCTCTCTCTCTCTCTCTCTCTCTCTCTCTCTCTCTCTCTCTGTGGTTGTGTTGGAGTGGTCACTGATTGCAGTAGATCTGATTATCACCGCCAGCTGCACCTGATATACTTGCCTATATAATGTCTCACCACCCAACCTGTGTTTGTCAGATCATTTCAGGCTGTCCTGTGGTTTCCTGTGTGTGGATTTTATTCGCTCCTAGGCGTTCATTGCCTGGTTCCTGTTCCTGGAGTTCCTTCTCTTCTGTGGACTTTATCCATTGTGTCCCTGCGTTACCAATCGCCACTGCCTCCATGGTTACTGACTTTCTGCCCTATTCTGCCTGCCTTTGGTCTCGTTCCCCTGTGTCTGTGGGATTTCTGTGTGTTTCCTGAAAATAAATATACATTTGAACTCGCTATTGGATCTTTTGCATTATTTCATCTCGGCCATTGTGACAATATTTATTTTATAAAGTGACTATCATGCAATGTTATTTTTACGTTTGATTATTCAGTTTCTGTACCTGAATACTGTTAGACCTGAACCTTCAAGCACTTAATACTTAGCATTGTTTTCATTTTATGGCTAACTGTTCACATGTATTCAATAATGTTTTAAATGTACTACCAGTGGTTTTCAATCCTGGTCCTAGGGACCCACCGCTCTGCACATTTTGTATGTCTCCCTTATTTAACACACCTGATTAACCATTATAAAACGGTTTATTAACATTATTAACGGTTTTATGGACACCGCCATGTTTGACATTGACTATGGTTACCG
Source organism: Gobiocypris rarus (assembly GCA_023029165.1). NCBI lineage: Eukaryota > Metazoa > Chordata > Actinopteri > Cypriniformes > Gobionidae > Gobiocypris > Gobiocypris rarus. Next base: position 44,764,807 of record CM040911.1, read on the forward strand.
CTGCTCTTTAGTTAGAATGTGGTTGTGACTTCAGCTGTTTGATCATACACTTTAATCTCCTGAATAAGCAAATAATTTTAGGATTCACACTTGTAAGGATTTGCTTCTGTAAATCCCCCAAAAAGTGATTGTTAACGCAAGTCAACATTCATAGCACCTTATTCGTAGACCTTATTCACAGCAGCACCATCAGATTTTGAATGAGAATGAAAGCAAGGCTGTGAGGAAGAGACATTCTGTTATTCCTGTGAGGGAAATTATAACCATTAGATTAATCTAAAAAAATAATCTTTAGTTTCAGCCCTAAACATAACTATTGTCACATGTATGGTCTGTTTTGCTCCATGTACTTCCTGTTCTCATTTGTTCCTTTGTCTAAGTTTCCCGCCAATTGTCTGTTTCCTTGGTGACCCTTGTTAGTCTAGTTCTTTTCAGCTGAGTTTAGTTAAACATAATCTGTATCACCTGTGCCCTTCACTCATTCAGTCATCTGTGTTTGTACTTAAATTTTCCCTTGTTCACTCACTCTTTGTCTTGTCACTATTATGTATAGTGTGCGTATGCTATTATATTTTGCTTGTTTTTGAGAAACCTTCACCTGTAAACTTCGTCTGAGGAAAGTATTTACCTGTCCTTGCCTTCTTGCCTGAGCCACTTGTAACAACTATACGTTCACAAATTATTAATAAGTGGTATGCTTATTATCTACAAAAGAAATCTTACATTTGTAAATCGTTAAATCAAACAGATGGTTGATACATTATTAGTTTATACATTATCATGTATACATAATTGAAGTATTTATGTCAATTGTTTTAGTATCATTATCTCTCAATAAACAATGATTAATCATGAACAAAAAGATCAGTATGTTATTTATTGATGTATAGTTGTAAGCTGTTGTCAGTGGACAGGAGACAACACAGATAAGTTGATAACACTGATGGTATATTTGCAGAGAGCAGGAGAAACAAATAAATCTTCAGGGAAAGGATAGTTGAGCAAACTTAACTTCTGTATAACAGTATCTGTCTTTGCAGGTGCTTGGAGGATGAAGGCTGAGGAATAGACAGTGGATCAGAACTGAAGAAACGGATGGCGATGGAGAAGGATGGACAGGAATCTCAACAGGTGAGTAAGATCACACAGTGTAGACTCAACATCCCATCATATGGGACCAGTTACAATGGTGCCGTGACCTTTTAAAGTTCCATCGGAAGATCGTTTGTTCGCTTTTCTGACTTCCACAAGATTGTGCCATCTGCCATGGCGAATCCAATTAACATGAACCCAGATTTGGGTTCACTCATTGATAAAATTGGGTCAGTCCATTACTGCTCATCTACAATCTGATAAATGTTCACAGCAGTATTTCTGGACAGCCAACTGAGATGACTCTGTCAAATGTCAAACTAGTGATACAAGTCAGATATAAAAAGAGCCATCAATATTTAGGGATGATATCTCTGACAGACTCACTGTACAAGAGTGGGAAAATCTCATGTTTCTATACCTGATTAAACGTGCTTAATTCTTAATCCATTGGGTTTAATATGGAGTTGGCTCACCCTTTACAGGTATAACAGCTTCAACTCCTCTGGGAAGGCTTTCCACAAGGTTTAGGAGTGTGTTTATGGAATTTTCTTCGAGAAGCGCATTTGTGAGGTCAGGCACTGATGTTAGATGAGCATACCTGACTTGCAGTCTCCGCCTAATTCATCTCAAATGTGTTCTATCGGGTTGAGGTCAGGACTGTGCAGGCCAGTCAAGTTTCTCCACACCAAACTCGCAAAGTCATGTTGGAACAGGAACGGGCGTATATATTGGGAGCATGAAATTGTCCAAAATGTCATGGAATGCTGAAGTATTAAGCGTTCCTTTCAGTGGAACTAAGGACAAGCCCAACACCTGAAAGACAACCCACATTTCCTGTCAAAGGCCATACCCAGACTCGCCCATCGGATTGCCAGACACAGAACCGTGATTGGTCACTCCAGAGAACACGCCTCCACTGCTCTAGCAGACTGATCTCATGAAAATGTATGACACGCAAAGTCGTATGCATTTTGGCGTGCTATTAAGACACATATATTCGCTTTTAGCGTGTTTATCTACCCGATTCATTCTATCCCCTACACTGCCCCTATCTCTAAACCTACCCATCTCACACACACACACACACACACACACACTGCCTCTAAACCTACCCATCACAAGAAACATTTAGCATTTTTACATTAAAAACCCATAATTTTGTATGTTTGTAATATAAATACATTTACATTGTGGACACACACACATTATGGTTCGTTTCGCGCATACATACAAACGGAATCACACGGCGTAGACATACATGCGGAGATGATGGTTTGTTTCGCGCACGATACACGCTGGAAACACACGGCGTGACCTACACGCGGATAGCTCAAAATCCGTACAGATAACACGCCATTTTGGGCTTTAGAAAGTGCCGTGTATGTTTACACAAAGTCATGATGTCATGTTGGCTTTAGAGTCCAAATCTGTGGCCATGGAAGTGATTGAACACTTGAATTCAATGATTTGGAGGGTGTCCCAATACTTTTAGCAATATAGTGTATATCTGTTGACCACAGTAAAATCCACAACTTAATTTTTACATACTTTACGATGCTATTCAAGATGCAATAGAGCATTGGACAATGGATGTTGCGAAGAAATGCTTGGAGAGACAGGATCAGCACATTTGTGATCCAAGTCATGAGATCAGTATGGTGTTTATTAAGCATTGACCGGATCAGTCTCTTTCAAAGCGTTTTAAAATTCAAATCAGCAGAAAAATTGTCAGCCTGTGAGATACAAGAGAGACTTGAAGAAAATATGCAAGAACGAAAACCTCAAACCTAGGCAAAGTCACACAGTTTGTATACAACGGAGCATAGGGTTTGCACTCCGAGCCCATACCTTGTTAAGGCGTTTGCATCTAATCCCATCTCTCCCTAGCACAGTCGGACAGTGACAATGACTCCATGAAAAGCCTAGTGAGACTACTAGATAATTTTGTCTCTTAGCAGACCATAGAGAAGCCATACAAGTTTGGTGTCTATTTGTTCTACGACACACAACCCAGAGTCAACGTCCCAATACACAAGACAATGACAAAACTAACCTTTGGTACAATCAAAATCTGATATTTGATAGACCGATACACAATCTCTTGTTTTCAGTTATTAAATCAGGGTTCACTTTTATTTTCACATTTATACTCCTTGAATTGACTTTAAATATGCAATATTTTATTTCAAACCCGATGAAAGTGAAACAGTAAAGACAAGAACTAAAATGAAATTTCAAAGGTGATGATCCTCTAGTCTAGTTTGTTTCAGCCTGTCGACACCAACAAAATGTGCTCAATGTGCCAATTTACAGCAGCCCAGAGGAAAGAAAAATCCAAAGTGAGATCTCTTTAGCATCTCAAATGCTTCTCCTAAAGAGGTTAAAGATCAAATGGAGACTTTTGCTTAAGATCTCAACAACATCACACACTGTGCTCCGATGTGTCTCCTTGGCTAGAGAGACTGGATAGCTCATATTTGTCTTCTCTAAGTTTCATAAAGATCTCAATAACATCACACACTGTGCTCAGACTTTTCTCCTCAGCTAGAGTCTCTGGAATTCTCACTTTTGTTACCTCTAAAGCTTCATAAAAGATCTCAATAACTTCACACATTGTGCTCAGATTTTCTCCTTAGTTAAAGACTCTGGCACTCTCACGTTTGTCAAACAAATTATGTGCCCTATGCACATAAACTGTACAGCTTTCTTGTTGTATTAACAATTAAGAGAAACGTTAACCTTATTTACTGAGGTCTCTTCAGAGTCTCTAGCTGAGGAGAACAGCCTGTTCACAGTGTGCGATGTTGTTGAGATCTCTTATGAAACTTCAGAGAAGACAAGTGTGAGAGCTCCAGTGTTTCTCACTAAGGAGAAAAGTCTGAGCACAGTGTGTGATGTTATTGAGATCTCTTCTAAAACTTTAAAGGAGACAAATGTGAGAATGTCAGAGGTTTTGTCTCAGGAGACAAGTCTGAGAAACAGGAGACTTAAGCAAAAATCTCAATTTAATGTTAATGTACCTCATTTATGTATCGTAGAAACATTTGAATTGTTAATTTTTTTAATTATCTCTGGGTAGTTTATATGTGATTCACCCACACCATATCAGTCAAGCACAATACAGGCATTCTGTTGCACAATGAACAAAACCTGTGTTTACATGCATGCAAAATGGGTTGTAGAAAATAAACTTTGCAATGTTAAACGTAGAAAAAAGGTTAAGCAGCAACCATGAAGCACTGGTCCACTATAGTATTACATTTGTTATAAAGAAATAATTTATCTAGACTCAACACTGTACACTTGTCTAATCCTTGTTTGGAATAAGCACTGCATATTCATTTCTGGGCATTGAAGAAACATTTAAATGAGTAACCCTTGATGTTCTGAAACACATAATGCTATTTGAATGGTAGTTTCAGTATTACACAATATAAGTACAAATTTAAAATGTAATGTAAAATTTCTTGTAAAATAAAATTTAAGACATCTAGGGTTGGTTGAAAAACTTCTTAGACTAGTCTTAACTAGTCTTATTTTTCCCCGAGGCCTGGTAATATCTTATTTAGTTTAATTTCAATTGGAAAAGAAGATTGCCCTTTGATTAACTACTACTTAGTTGCATAGTAACTTAAGAACTACTTCTGGTGCCAGTTGCATAAACTTAGTCAAAGCTGATACCTAAATGAGACATATAAGAGATAATAAGCCCTTAGTATCCTGAGCTTAGGCAAAGCTCTGTCAGAGCCATAGCCGTGTGGACACCACATCAACATTGAGGCACAGCAGCACCACAGACAGCATGAGTTCAAGTCCCAACTAAAGGTATACTTTCCTGCTCCTGTTCCCTTCTCGCCTCTACCATTGTTTCTGGTCTCTCATCGTACGGTCCTGTCCAATAAAGGTGGAAAAAAAACAATGTCACAAAAAAAGAAAGAAAACAAAAACCCTTCTGAAAATATTTTTATAATGGAGTTTTGAAAGAGATTACAGAAAGACAATAAAGAGATCTCCCATGTTTGTTGTTTCTCATTTTGCACTCCTCATGTCTCAGTCGTGTCTACTTTTATTTCTCCTTAGGAATTTGAGGAGAAACATCTGAGACACTGTTGATTCTACAGTGAGAGATAAATGAGAATCACAACTAAGTCTCATGAGCTTAGAAAGAACCACCTCTGAGCATTAAAATATTCCTAAAATGGAGTCTTGAAAGACATTGCAGCAAGACGATAAAGAGATGTCATATGTTTCTTCCACCACATTCTCAATTTCAACTCATTTTTCTCTCAGACTCATGTCTCAGTTGTGTCTACTCTTATTTCTCTTAAGGAATTTTAGGAGAAACATCTGAAACTCTGTTGATACTGAAATTAGAGATATATGATAATCAAAACTAAGTCTCATGATCTTAGAGAGAGCAAACACTGAGCAATGCATTTTTTCTTATGGGAGATCTCAGACATCACCATAATGGATGAGGTGAAAACAGGGAACTTTTGGCTTTTCAGCAGCTCATTGAAACATTATGGTCTGTACTTTTTAAATGCAGGTTGAATCAAAACACACTGATCACAGTTCACACCTGCAGTGAAGCCCCTCCCACAACAATTCACCAAAAAATACTGGGAATATCCACATCATCCTACAAGAGAAGAACAAAACTCCAGGTGTAGCAGCTGAAATCTGTGTGACTGTTAAAGATGGAGTTTATTAAAGAGGAGATTGAAGACGTGAGTGATCCAGAACCATCCAGAATAAAACATGAAAATACTGAGGAACAAACAGGTTGGTGTCCATTCTTAATTCTTAAGTATGTAAATGGATGATAAATGATGGAGAAATGTATCAGTGATCATAACCATGTATATAGCAGTTGACAAGCATATTTTAGCTACATTAACAAGTGAATGACCAAACAAATATTTGCCTCATGATAGATCTGATACCTGATCTCTGTCACTTTTTTGCTGTTAAATCAGGGTTCACTTGAACTGATTCTAACTTGATGTGTATTTTAGACCAGGTGGAAGTGAAACCAGAAAGACAAGAACTGAATGAAGTGAAGGAGGAACATCATAACTTTAAAACTCAAAGAACAAAAGACAAAAAGCCGCACACCTGCACTCAGTGTGGAAAGAGTTTCCCGTATAAAGGAAACCTTGACAAACACATGAGAGTTCACTCTGGAGAGAAACTGAATACATGCACGCAGTGTGGAAAGAGTTACATGCACAAAAAAAACCTTAACGAACACTTAAAAATTCACACTGGAGAGAAACCGTATACATGCACTCAGTGTGGGAAGAGTTTCACACATAAAGGACACCTTAATGCTCATATGAGAATTCACACTGGAGAGAAACCATATACCTGCACTCAGTGTGGAAAGAGTTTCACACGTAAAGAAGACCTTAACACACACATGAGAATTCACACTGGAGAGAAACCGTATACATGCACTCAGTGTGGAAAGAGTTTCACACGTAAAGGGCACCTCAACATACACATGAGAATTCACACTGGAGAGAAACCGTACACATGCACTCAGTGTGGAAAGAGTTTCACATATGTAACTGATCTCAAGAATCATCAGCTGTGTCACTCCGGAGAAAAACCATTTAACTGTGATCAGTGTGGTAAAGAGTTTATTTCATCATCAAATCTAAAAAGTCACCAGACAGTTCATTCAGATGAGAAGCCTTATGCGTGTTCTCACTGTGGAAAAAGATTTTCAAGGCTGAACAGTTTTAAACTGCACCAGAAAACACATGATGAAGTGAGAGATTATATGTGTTGTGTTTGTGGAAAGAGCTTTACTAGAGCTGGCCATCTGGAACAGCACCAGAGAATTCATACTGGAGAAAGACCTTACAAGTGCTCATACTGTGACAAGAGTTTCACTCTGTTTGGGAACCTGAAAGAACATGAGCGAGTTCATACTGGAGAGAAGCCGCACCACTGTACTCAGTGTGGGATGAGTTTTAGACATTCATGTAATCTAGTGACTCATATTAAAAAGCATTGTTCTGTGTCACAGTGAGCAAATGTGTTCTTCAGATCCAAAACATTCAAGTAAATCATGTGAGATTCACATTAAGTAAATGTGTTGTTAGTTAACTAATAAACTTGTGTTTATGTGAAACGCCACAAGAATTGTGCTTTATTGATTTATTCCTATAAATATTATTGAATTACTTGCTCAAAGAAAAAAACAAAATTACCTCTTAAACACTGAAGACCATGTACTGGGTGTGGAATGACATCTAGTATATACTTAAATTTTTAAGTGTCTGCGTTAACGTGAGACTCTTATCGGGCGATAAAAAAAATATCGCTGTTAATCTATTCTCAAAGTTGGGTTGAGAGCTGGATCTATATGATGACTTTCACTGTGATATTTTAGCGCGGATATAGCTACCTAGCCGAATTGCACTGTAGGGAGCGAGAACGAGTCTTCGAACCTGCGTGTATGCTGTGAAATTACCACATCAAGCGTGAATGCTGTCTTCCGAACTCGGGTGCGCACCCGAGAACCGTACTCGAGTCCTGACGAGTGTGACTGATATACTGTAAGCAGAGAGCTGTAGATCTCATTTCTTCTCGTCTTCAGTGTTCTTTAGAGCATTGCAGTACATTAGAGGCAGATAGACGCAAGTGCCATTACGTACTGAAGCTTTGGTAACAAAACCAACGGCTCAAAAACAAAAATATAAAAGTGAGGTGAACAACGCTATTCATTCTGCCACCTTCTCGCTCGGTGTTGTTACCAAGTAACGGGGTAAACAGCTGCTGCTTTGATGACACAAACGCACCCCGGTTTCGGACCCAAATAATATAATATGAACACGGTCCAGGGAGCAATCGAACTCGGGTTCGGTCCAGGCAATCGAACCAAGTGTGAAAGCACCAGTCCTTATTTGGGTAGCACAAATATTCAAATATTTGAACACCTGTCTATCAGCTAGAATGCTGACCCTCAAAGACCTGTTAGTATGCCTTTAAAATGTCCACCTCTACTCCATTTAGTATCCTAAATTAGATGCAGCTGTTTGAGGTCGTTAGCTGCATAAAGACACCTGTCCACCCCATACAATCAGTAAGAATCCAACTACTAACATGGCCAAGACCAAAGAGCTGTCCAAAGACACTAGAGACAAAAATGTACACCTCCACAAGGCTGGAAAGGGTTACAGCTAAACATGACTGTCAATCTGCCTTGGACTGGGGCTCCATGCAAGATCTCACCTCATGGGGTCTCAATGAAGAAAGGTGAGAAATCAGCCCAGAACTACATGGGAGGAGCTGGTCAATGACCTGAAAAGAGCTGGGACCACCGTTTCCAATTTTACTGTTGGTAATACACTAAGACGTCATGGTTTGAAATCATGCATGGCACGGAAGTTTCCCCTGCTTAAACCAGCACATGTCCAGGCCTGTCTTAAGTTTGCCAATGACCATTTGGATGATCCAGAGGAGTCATGGGAGAAAGTCATGTGGTCAGATGAGACCAAAATAGAACTCTTTGGTCATAATTCCACTAAACTTTTTTGGAGGAAGAAGAATGATGAGTACCATCCCAAGAACACCATCCCTACAGTGAAGCATGGGGGTGGTAGCATCCTGCTTTGGGGGTGTGTTTCTGCACATGGGACAGGGCGACTGCACTGTATTAAGGAGAGGATAACCGGGGCCATGTATTGCGAGATTTTGGGGAACAACCCCCTTCCCTCAGTTAGAGCATTGAAGATGGGTCGAGGCTGGGTCTTCCAACATGACAATGACCCGAAGCACACAGCCAGGATAACCAAGGAGTGGCTCTGTAAGAAGCATATCAAGGTTCTGGCGTGGCCTAGCCAGTCTCCAATAATTAAATATGTTAAATAAATCAAATATTCGTATGCATTCAGTCTCACTATATTGACCAATGTACTCACTGCTGACATTTAATAATTCAGTTTAACCATACAAAAAAAAATACATTTTGTCTTTGTTGTTTGATTTTTGTTGTATCGGTGAAGTGTTACCTGAGGCTTATTATTTCACTTTTTGTGAAAGGGTCTTGACATTTGCTCAAAAATAGAACTTTTCATTATTAAAAAACAAAACAAAAAACAAGCCTAGTCCAGGTGAAAAAAGTAATGCACTCCGCACTTATGATTTGTCTCAACATTGGGACAGGAGAGCTGTCAGTCAGTAAATGGGAAAACAAAGTAATTTGCGTTACTTATTTGAAAAAGTACCTCAGTTATTTTGTTGTGAATTTTAAAAGTAATGCGTTACTTTACTAGTTACTTGAAAAAGTGAAGTTAATAAACGTAATTTCGGGAGGAAGTACGCCCATCTAATCTTCCAATTAATACCAAGGTATAAAACCAGCAGCCTACCTCTTCCCATTGTTAGATCTTGCAGCATCCCTCCTCCTCCCCGGCTCCTCCCTTTTTTGAACAATTTGCCTGTCATGGGGGGGCAATCGAAGCTCGGGTAGAATATCCTCTCCGAGCCCCTCTATAGCAGACAGCAAGCCAAATCTGTTTACCACTTTTACTAAGATTATATGGGCACACAAACTCGTGAAGTAATCTTATTACCAACACTGGTTGACACCAATAAAATGTGCTTTATGTGCCAATTTACAGCAGATCTCAGACATCACCATAATGAATGAGTTGAAAACAGGGAACTTTTGGCTTTTCAGCAGCTCAGTTAAACATCATGGCCTGTACTTTTTAAATGCAGATTGAATCAAGACAGTGATCACAGTTCACACCTGCAGTGAAGCCCCTCCCACAAGAATTCACCAATAAATACTGGGAATATCCACATCATCCTACAAGAGAAGGACAAACTCCAGGTGTAGCAGCTGAAATCTGTGTGACTGTTAAAGATGGAGTTTATTAAAGAGGAGATTGAAGACACAAGTTATCCAGAACCATCCAGAATAAAACATGAGGAACAAACAGGTTGGTGTCCATTCTTGGTTCTTCATTATTGACAGCTTTGGTAGATGTGAGTTAATGTCCAGTATATGGAGGATAAATGATCATAACCTTTTACATAGTCTTTGTCAAGCATATGTTTAACTATACTAAAAGTTAATGACATAAATCTTTTCCTCATGAAAGATCTGATACCTGATCTCTGTTGCTTTCTGCTGTTAAATCAGGGTTCACTTGAACTGATTCTAACTTGATGTGTATTTTAGATCAGGTGGAAGTGAAACAGGAAAGACAAGAACTGAATGAAGTGGAGGAGGAACATCATGCCTTTAAAACTCAAAGAAAAAAAAACAAAAAGCTGCACACCTGCACTCAGTGTGGAAAGAGTTTCACATATAAAGGAAACCTTAACTCACACACAGAGTTCACTCTGGAGAGAAGCCGTACACATGCACTCAGTGTGGAAAGAGTTTCACATATTATTCTGATCTCAAGTATCATCTGCATTCACTCTGGAGAAAACCATTTAACTGTGATCAGTGTGGTAAAGATTTTATTTCATCATCAAATCTAAAACAACACCTGAAAGTTCATTCAGATGAGAAACCTCATGTGTGTCCTTTCTGTGGAAAGAGATTTTCAAGGCTGGACAGTTTTAAAAGACACCAGAAAACACATGATGAAGTGAGAGATCATCTGTGCTTTGACTGTGGGAAGAGCTTTACTGTAGCTGCCCATCTGAAACGGCACCAGAGCACTCATACTGAGAAAGACCTTACAAGTGCTCATATTGTGACAAGAGTTTCGCTCATTCTGGATCTCTGAAAGAACATGAGAGAGTTCATACTGGAGAAAGACCTTACAAGTGCTCAAATTGTGACAAGAGTTTCATTCAGTCTGCACACCTGAAAGCACATGAGCGAGTTCATTCTGGAGAGAAGCCGTACCACTGTACTCAGTGTGGGAAGAGTTTTAGACATTCAAGCGGTCTAGTGAAACATATTAAAAGTGTTGTTCTGTGTCACAGTGAGCAACTGTTTTCTTCAGATCAAAATGTACATCATTAAATCATGTGAAACTAATAAACTAGTGTTGCTGTGAAATGCCACAAGATTTGTGCTTATTCACATGTATTGGCCATGTATTGCAAGATTTTGGGGAACAACCCCCATCCCTCAGTTAGAGCATTGAAGATGGGTCTTCCAACATGACAATGACCCGAAGCACACAGCCAGGATAACCAAGGAGTGGCTCTGTAAGAAGCATATCAAGGTTCTGGTGTGGCCTAGCCAGTCTCCAGACCTAAACCCAATTAAGAATCTTTGGAGGGAGCTCAAACTCCGTGTTTCTCAGCGACAGGCCAGAAACCTGACTGATCTAGAGAAGATCTGTGTGGAGGAGTGGGACAAAATCCTTCCTGCAGTGTGTGCAAACCTGGTGAAAAACTACAGGAAACGTTTGACCTCTGTAACTGCAAACAAAGGCTACTGTACAAAATATTAACATTGATTTCCTCAGATGTTCAAATACTTATTTGCAGCTGTATCATACAAATGAATAGTTAAAAAATCATATATTGTGATTTCTAGATTATTTTTTTTTAGATTATGTCTCTCACAGTGGACAATTTCAGACCCCTCCATGATTTCTAAGTGGGAGAACTTGCAAAATAGCAGGGTGTTCAAATACTTATTTTCCTCACTGTGTGTGTGTGTGTGTGTGTGTGTGTGTGTGTGTGTGTGTGTGTGTGTGTGTGTGTGTGTGTGTGTGTGTGTGTGTGTGTGTGTGTGTGATTAATGCTTAAACAGTGTAAATTAATGGTGTGCTGGGCTAACCAGAGCTCTTTTTAAATGATACCTTGTTCTTATATCTTTATAAGTATATAGCCTATGTATTCTTTAGGTAAGAATAAAATACAATCCCTTTTTATTTGTATGCATTTTCTTCACTTCAGACAGGTGTCTGTCCGGATTTGTGTATAAATGCAAGACGTCACATTAGGCTATTCCATTTGTTTCGTTTTGTGAAAAAAAAAAAGGATATTTAAATGTTCAGATGTGAACGCGTTTGTCCGTGGCGTTTCATTTGGAGGAAACGATCTGTCATTGCTTGCACAGAGCGCCTATAAGAGGAAAACACTCGGACGTTGTGAAATAGTATTACAATAAGGGAAAAAAGTCCATAGTTACCAAATTACCATTAATAGTGTTCAAATATAGGCATCATTGTGACTCTTACCGCTACATGTTTTTCAGGTTAGAGCTGGAATTCTTTTATGCTGATTTGAGATGTCAGTTTGTTTGGTGCACACAGCATGCGTCGCATTATGAAACTATTCTGTGAAGACTGAACTTGAGGCCACGGGTGATCTGCCTCCGTAGTTTACACACATGTTCCTCTGCTTGACCGTCAACTTCCGGCATAATAGGCGCTAATTTTGCGGGTGATGCGTATATCCAGCTCTCTCGCAGCAGCCTCTCCCACGTTTCGCGAGACTTACGAACAAGTCATTATTTGACAGTAGCGGAGGAACGCCACTGAATGTAATGAAGTAAAAGTACAGTTTTACATAAGAAATGTACTCGAATAAGAGTAAAAGTACCCAACTTTAAATATACAGCTGCTTTACAGCTGCTGCTTTGATGACACAAACGCACTCGGTTTCGACCCAAATAATATAATATGAACACGGTCCAGGGAGCAATCGAACTCGGGTTCGGTCCAGGCAATCGAACCAAGTGTGAAAGCACCAGTCCTTATTTGGGTAGCACAAATATTCAAATATTTGAACACCTGTCTATCAGCTAGAATGCTGACCCTCAAAGACCTGTTAGTATGCCTTTAAAATGTCCACCTCTACTCCATTTAGTATCCTAAATTAGATGCAGCTGTTTGAGGTCGTTAGCTGCATAAAGACACCTGTCCACCCCATACAATCAGTAAGAATCCAACTACTAACATGGCCAAGACCAAAGAGCTGTCCAAAGACACTAGAGACAAAAATGTACACCTCCACAAGGCTGGAAAGGGTTACAGCTAAACATGACTGTCAATCTGCCTTGGACTGGGGCTCCATGCAAGATCTCACCTCATGGGGTCTCAATGAAGAAAGGTGAGAAATCAGCCCAGAACTACATGGGAGGAGCTGGTCAATGACCTGAAAAGAGCTGGGACCACCGTTTCCAATTTTACTGTTGGTAATACACTAAGACGTCATGGTTTGAAATCATGCATGGCACGGAAGTTTCCCCTGCTTAAACCAGCACATGTCCAGGCCTGTCTTAAGTTTGCCAATGACCATTTGGATGATCCAGAGGAGTCATGGGAGAAAGTCATGTGGTCAGATGAGACCAAAATAGAACTCTTTGGTCATAATTCCACTAAACTTTTTTGGAGGAAGAAGAATGATGAGTACCATCCCAAGAACACCATCCCTACAGTGAAGCATGGGGGTGGTAGCATCCTGCTTTGGGGGTGTGTTTCTGCACATGGGACAGGGCGACTGCACTGTATTAAGGAGAGGATAACCGGGGCCATGTATTGCGAGATTTTGGGGAACAACCCCCTTCCCTCAGTTAGAGCATTGAAGATGGGTCGAGGCTGGGTCTTCCAACATGACAATGACCCGAAGCACACAGCCAGGATAACCAAGGAGTGGCTCTGTAAGAAGCATATCAAGGTTCTGGCGTGGCCTAGCCAGTCTCCAATAATTAAATATGTTAAATAAATCAAATATTCGTATGCATTCAGTCTCACTATATTGACCAATGTACTCACTGCTGACATTTAATAATTCAGTTTAACCATACAAAAAAAAAATACATTTTGTCTTTGTTGTTTGATTTTTTGTTTGTATTGGTGAAGTGTTACCTGAGGCTTATTATTTCACTTTTCGTGTGAAAGGGTCTTGACATTTGCTCAAAAATAGAACTTTTCATTATTAAAAAACAAAACAAAAAACAAGCCTAGTCCAGGTGAAAAAAGTAATGCACTCCGCACTTATGATTTGTCTCAACATTGGGACAGGAGAGCTGTCAGTCAGTAAATGGGAAAACAAAGTAATTTGCGTTACTTATTTGAAAAAGTACCTCAGTTATTTTGTTGTGAATTTTAAAAGTAATGCGTTACTTTACTAGTTACTTGAAAAAGTGAAGTTAATAAACGTAATTTCGGGAGGAAGTACGCCCATCTAATCTTCCAATTAATACCAAGGTATAAAACCAGCAGCCTACCTCTTCCCATTGTTAGATCTTGCAGCATCCCTCCTCCTCCCCGGCTCCTCCCTTTTTTGAACAATTTGCCTGTCATGGGGGGGCAATCGAAGCTCGGGTAGAATATCCTCTCCGAGCCCCTCTATAGCAGACAGCAAGCCAAATCTGTTTACCACTTTTACTAAGATTATATGGGCACACAAACTCGTGAAGTAATCTTATTACCAACACTGGTTGACACCAATAAAATGTGCTTTATGTGCCAATTTACAGCAGATCTCAGACATCACCATAATGAATGAGTTGAAAACAGGGAACTTTTGGCTTTTCAGCAGCTCAGTTAAACATCATGGCCTGTACTTTTTAAATGCAGATTGAATCAAGACAGTGATCACAGTTCACACCTGCAGTGAAGCCCCTCCCACAAGAATTCACCAATAAATACTGGGAATATCCACATCATCCTACAAGAGAAGGACAAACTCCAGGTGTAGCAGCTGAAATCTGTGTGACTGTTAAAGATGGAGTTTATTAAAGAGGAGATTGAAGACACAAGTTATCCAGAACCATCCAGAATAAAACATGAGGAACAAACAGGTTGGTGTCCATTCTTGGTTCTTCATTATTGACAGCTTTGGTAGCTGTGAGTTAATGTCCAGTATATGGAGGATAAATGATCATAACCTTTTACATAGTCTTTGTCAAGCATATGTTTAACTATACTAAAAAGTTAATGACATAAATCTTTTCCTCATGAAAGATCTGATACCTGATCTCTGTTGCTTTCTGCTGTTAAATCAGGGTTCACTTGAACTGATTCTAACTTGATGTGTATTTTAGATCAGGTGGAAGTGAAACAGGAAAGACAAGAACTGAATGAAGTGGAGGAGGAACATCATGCCTTTAAAACTCAAAGAAAAAAAAACAAAAAGCTGCACACCTGCACTCAGTGTGGAAAGAGTTTCACATATAAAGGAAACCTTAACTCACACACGAGAGTTCACTCTGGAGAGAAGCCGTACACATGCACTCAGTGTGGAAAGAGTTTCACATATTATTCTGATCTCAAGTATCATCTGCGCATTCACTCTGGAGAAAAACCATTTAACTGTGATCAGTGTGGTAAAGATTTTATTTCATCATCAAATCTAAAACAACACCTGAAAGTTCATTCAGATGAGAAACCTCATGTGTGTCCTTTCTGTGGAAAGAGATTTTCAAGGCTGGACAGTTTTAAAAGACACCAGAAAACACATGATGAAGTGAGAGATCATCTGTGCTTTGACTGTGGGAAGAGCTTTACTGTAGCTGCCCATCTGAAACGGCACCAGAGCACTCATACTGGAGAAAGACCTTACAAGTGCTCATATTGTGACAAGAGTTTCGCTCATTCTGGATCTCTGAAAGAACATGAGAGAGTTCATACTGGAGAAAGACCTTACAAGTGCTCAAATTGTGACAAGAGTTTCATTCAGTCTGCACACCTGAAAGCACATGAGCGAGTTCATTCTGGAGAGAAGCCGTACCACTGTACTCAGTGTGGGAAGAGTTTTAGACATTCAAGCGGTCTAGTGAAACATATTAAAAAGTGTTGTTCTGTGTCACAGTGAGCAACTGTTTTCTTCAGATCAAAAATGTACATCATTAAATCATGTGAAACTAATAAACTAGTGTTGCTGTGAAATGCCACAAGATTTGTGCTTATTCACATGTATTGGCCATGTATTGCAAGATTTTGGGAAACAACCCCCATCCCTCAGTTAGAGCATTGAAGATGGGTCTTCCAACATGACAATGACCCGAAGCACACAGCCAGGATAACCAAGGAGTGGCTCTGTAAGAAGCATATCAAGGTTCTGGTGTGGCCTAGCCAGTCTCCAGACCTAAACCCAATTAAGAATCTTTGGAGGGAGCTCAAACTCCGTGTTTCTCAGCGACAGGCCAGAAACCTGACTGATCTAGAGAAGATCTGTGTGGAGGAGTGGGACAAAATCCTTCCTGCAGTGTGTGCAAACCTGGTGAAAAACTACAGGAAACGTTTGACCTCTGTAACTGCAAACAAAGGCTACTGTACAAAATATTAACATTGATTTCCTCAGATGTTCAAATACTTATTTGCAGCTGTATCATACAAATGAATAGTTAAAAAATCATATATTGTGATTTCTAGATTATTTTTTTTTAGATTATGTCTCTCACAGTGGACAATTTCAGACCCCTCCATGATTTCTAAGTGGGAGAACTTGCAAAATAGCAGGGTGTTCAAATACTTATTTTCCTCACTGTGTGTGTGTGTGTGTGTGTGTGTGTGTGTGTGTGTGTGTGTGTGTGTGTGTGTGTGTGTGTGTGTGTGTGTGTGTGTGTGTGTGTGTGATTAATGCTTAAACAGTGTAAATTAATGGTGTGCTGGGCTAACCAGAGCTCTTTTTAAATGATACCTTGTTCTTATATCTTTATAAGTATATAGCCTATGTATTCTTTAGGTAAGAATAAAATACAATCCCCTTTTTATTTGTATGCATTTTCTTCACTTCAGACAGGTGTCTGTCCGGATTTGTGTATAAATGCAAGACGTCACATTAGGCTATTCCATTTGTTTCGTTTTGTGAAAAAAAAAAAAAAAAGGATATGTAAATGTTCAGATGTGAACGTTTGTCCGTGGCGTTTCATTTGGAGGAAACGATCTGTCATTGCTTGCACAGAGCGCCTATAAGAGGAAAACACTCGGACGTTGTGTGAAATAGTATTACAATAAGGGAAAAAAGTCCATAGTTACCAAATTACCATTAATAGTGTTCAAATATAGGCATCATTGTGACTCTTACCGCTACATGTTTTTTCAGGTTAGAGCTGGAATTCTTTTATGCTGATTTGAGATGTCAGTTTGTTTCGGTGCACACAGCATGCGTCGCATTATGAAACTATTCTGTGAAGACTGAACTTGAGGCCACGGGGGATCTGCCTCCCGTAGCTCACACACATGTTCCTCTGCTTCGGCCGTCAACTTCCGGCATAATAGGCGCTAATTTTAAGCGGGTGATGCGTATAGCCAGCTCTCGCAAAGCAGCCTCTCCCACGTTTCGCGAGACTTACGAACAAGTCATTATTTGACAGTAGCGGAGGAACGCCACTGAATGTAATGAAGTAAAAGTACAGTTTTTACATAAGAAATGTACTCGAATAAGAGTAAAAGTACCCAACTTTAAATATACTCTAAAAGTACTAGTTACCCCAAAAATGTACTCAAGTAAATGTAACTAAGTAAATGTAATTCGTTACTACCCACCTCTGGATGCTAGTTAATAAAAAGTAATCATTCTTTTATTTGTTTGATGCATAATAAGGTTCTTCACCTTAGTTTCAGAGAAACAACAGTTTATCTTTTCAGAAGATAATTCTTCCAATTGCTATCTTACTTAGGATCCTTGGATGGTCAAAAGTAAAATCACTACATAATTGGCGTCTCTGGGTGGGCCCGAGTGAAATTATTACATCTGCAATTTCAAAAGTGATGCTGTAGTTTGTTTCAGCCTGTTGACACCAGTGATGGGGAAAGTTACTTTGAAAAGTAATGTATTACAATATTGCGTTACTCCCTTTAAAAGTAACTAATTGTGGTACTTAATTACTTTTTAAGAAAAGTGTTACATTACTTTTGCATTACTTTTTTCACCTGGACTAGGCTTGTTTTTAGTTTTGTTTTTAATAATGAAAAGTTCTATTTTTGAGCAAATGTCAAGACCCTTTCACACGAAAAGTGAAATAATAAGCCTCAGGTAACACTTCACCAATACAAACAAAAAATCAAACAACAAAGATGAAAAGTATTTTTTTTTGTATGGTTAAACTGAATTATTAAATGTCAGCAGCGAGTACATTGCTCAATATAGTGAGACTGAATGCATACGAATATTTGATTTATTTAACATATTTAATTATTGGATGTTAGCATAGTATTCTGATTATGCATTTCATTGATTTTATTGTTTTTGAGGAATACTGAATAATTTTTTGTGCTAGTGAGATTAGAAAATGCACACTCACATTTAGTCTAGAACTACAATAACCGTCAAACAACTCCGCACTTATGATTTGTCTCAACATTGGGACAGGAGAGCTGTCAGTCAGTAAATGGGAAAACAAAGTAATTTGTGTTACTTACTTGAAAAAGTACCTCAGATATTTTGTTGTGAATTTTAAAAGTAATCTTACTACCAACAATGGTTGACACCAATAAAATGTGCTTAATGTGCCAATTTACAGCAGATCTCAGACATCAACATAATGAATGAGGTGAAAACAGGGAACTTTTGGCTTTTCAGCAGCTCAGTTAAACATTATGGCCTGTACTTTTTAAATGCAGATTGAATCAGGACAGTTATCACAGTTCACACCTGCAGTGAAGCCCCTCCCAATACAATTCACCAATAAATACTGGGAATATCCACATCATCCTACAAGAGAAGGACAAACTCCAGGTGTAGCAGCTGAAATCTGTGTGACTGTTAAAGATGGAGTTAATTAAAGAGGAGATTGAAGATGTGAGTTATCCAGAACCATCCAGAATAAAACATGAAGATACTGAGGAACAAACAGGTTGGTGTCCATTCTTGATTCTTCATTGTTGGCTGCTTTGGTAGATGTGAGTTAATGTGCAGTATATGGAGGATACATTATCATAACCTTTTACAAAGTCCTTGTCAAGCATATTGTTAACTTACTAAAAAATGAATGACATAAAACTTTGCCTCATGAAAGATCTGATACCTGATCTCTGTTGCTTTCTGCTGTTAAATCAGGGTTCACTTGAACTGATTCTAACTTGATGTGTATTTTAGACCAGGTGGAAGTGAAACAGGAAAAACAAGAACTGAATGAAGTGAAGGTGGAACATCATGCCTTTAAAACTCAAAGAAAAAAAGCCAAAAAGCTGCTCACCTGCACTCAGTGTGGAAAGAGTTTAACACATAAGGGACACCTTAACACACACATGAGAGTTCACACTGGAGAGAAACCGTATACGTGCCCTCAGTGTGGAAAGAGTTTCACATATTTACCTGATCTCAAATATCATCAGCGCATTCACTCTGGAGAAAAACCATTTAACTGTGATCAGTGTGGTAAAGATTTTATTTCATCATCAAATCTAAAAAAACACCTGATAGTTCATTCAGATGAGAGACCTCATGTGTGTTCTGTCTGTGGAAAGAGTTTTTCAAGGCTGGACCATTTTAAACTGCACCAGAAAACACATGATGAAGTGAGAGATCATCTGTGCTTTGACTGTGGGAAGAGCTTTACTGTAGCTGCCCATCTGAAACAGCACCAGAGCACTCATACTGGAGAAAGACCTTACAAGTGCTCATATTGTGACAAGAGTTTCGCTCATTCTGGAAACCTGAAAGAACATGAGAGAGTTCATACTGGAGAAAGACCTTACAAGTGCTCAAATTGTGACAAGAGTTTCATTCAATCTGCACACCTGAAATCACATGAGCGAGTTCATACTGGAGAAAGACCTTACAAGTGCTCATTTTGTGACAAGAGCTTCACTCAGGCTGGGACCCTGAAAGAACACCAGAAAACACATGATGAAGTGAGAGATCATGTGTGCTGTGACTGTGGGAAGAGCTTTACTAGAGCTGCAAATCTGAAACAGCACCAAATAATTCACACTGGAGAAAAACCTTACAAGTGCTCATATTGTGACAAGAGTTTCGCTCAGTCGGCAAACCTGAAATCACATGAGCGAGTTCATACTGGAGAGAAGCCGTACCGCTGTACTCAGTGTGGGAGGAGTTTTAGACATTCAAGCGGTCTAGTGAAACATATTAAAATGTGTTGTTCTGTGTCACAGTGAGCAAATGTTTTCTTAAGATCAAAAATGTAAATCATTAAATCATGTGAAACTAATTAACTAGTGTTGCTGTGAAATGCCACAAGATTTGTGCTTTATTAAATTATTCATGTGAAGATCATTGAATTATTCTTTGATTGGATACTTACTCAAAGAAATACCAAAATTAAAAGAGACTGGAAACACACGTAACAAAACAACAAGTTATTTGTCAATATATGAAACAATTCCCTTAATTTGAGTTTTTATATTCAACATAGAGGTTTTTCAATTTTTTTTACTTTTGTTTGTTTAAAGAAAACCAGTTATTAAAAAATCCTGCCTTCACGTACTATCAGAATTATCGTCAATACTAGTTTCCTAGTTAAAAATTGGATGTAAATGCCCTCTCAAGTGAAAATTTGAATGCATTGAGTTTATAATCATGACTTCAAAAATGTTGATAACGTGACGGCATAAGCTCTGTGCACCAGAGGTGGGGGACTCGAGTTAAGTCATGTCACAAATTTAAGGACTTGAGACTTGCTTGACTAAATGAAGAAAATGATTTGACTTTGAAGTAGTTTTTTATCATCGCAATTAATGATCAAAATGTGAGCTATGGAACCACAGACACCAGTGATCAGAGTCTGTGCGATTGTGTGACGCTGCACGGACACAGAGAAAACATACAGAGCGGTGCTAAATACAGAGGCACGGCAAGTTTATTTGTATAGCACATCATTAATTCAAAGTGCTTTACACAAAAAAAGGGAATCACAAAAATCATCAAACAAATAAGGACAATTAAATAAAGGTAGAAGAAAATCTCCCAACATTATAACCACTGACAGGTGAAGTGAATAAGACTGATTGTGTTACCGGTCTCAAATAGGGAAGGGTGAGAGATAACTGTAGGAAATTATGAGAAACAAAGATTAGAGTCTGCAGCATTCTGGTACTTTCTTTAATGATTTTGCTATTTGCCCAGAACGTAAATTCCTCCAGTGCAATGCACCACTTACAGGCATCTTACAAAAGACACTTAAATCCATGTAACATTAGAACATACGTTTTTTTAGAGACTCTCTTAATTACTTAAAACTGAAGACAGAAAAAGCACCACCATCACATTTCCAGTCCTTACACTCACCCCTTTTATATATTGATGACTCCTGACATCAGTTCTAGGTCAGTAACAAGTCCTGATAAGTATTGGCTGCCACCATGGAACTGCATTAACTACCTGGTAAGTCATTGGACTTCTCTGAATCATGTAAGGCTGGACTGCATTTAAATGACCTTGTTGGTTGACCTAAGTCGGTTGACCTGATATGTCAAGTATTTTTGTCTTAAAGTATCTTGTTCATCTTCATCAACAGACTCACATTTTTCCTTTTGCCTTACAGATAATTCTTGACTTGATGGAGGCAACTTTTGTCAACATCCTCTTCTTCCAGAACCTGCTCCCTGCCTCTGATCTGTCTTGCTGTATGGTAATTCGTTCCAGTGGGTTTGCAGAAGGATAAAACTCTCTCGCAATCTGTCTTAACCGAGATCTTTTTTCAGTCTGGGACTTTTGGGGTAATTCAACATGGTCATGATTCCCTGCAGTCACTGGTAAGTCTCACGGAGTGACTTTACACAAGTGGAATGAAAGTGGTGGAAATAGTTCCGCCCGAACTGATTTCAGTGCAACACCGGGCCGGTTCCGGTCGACTCCGGGCAAGGAAATCTAAGGAGATACATATCAGGTGTGCTAGGAGGATGTGGCATTCGACGATTGGGCCATTGAGAAAGGGGAAGACCTATAAAAAGGACGTTGGAGAAACAGCAAGGGGAAGTTTGTTCTGGGTGTTTGCCGGGAGTGTGACGCAGGTAACTGGTGTGGTGGTGAGAACGGTTGTTTGGACTTGCAGGCTGTGGTAGAAGAAGAAGAAGAAGATTTATGTTTGAAACACGGAGGAGATAAGTGCTAAGCCCTTTGTTTATGTTGTGCTTTCATGATTGTGTGGTGTGTTTTGAAAGAATACTGGAGGTTTCGAGGATACAACGAACGGATCGAATTAGAGAGGCAATAGAAGAAGGAGAGCAAAGCTAATCTGGTGGGGTAATGCTTTTGAACATTTGGCATGTGTTATGAGAGGAGAAGCATGGATAGTTAAAGGAGCAGTCCGACACTTTCAGACCTTTCCTTGTTTGTATATTACCACCCATATTAGCGCTGACTTCTTACCAAAAGCCCAGGTCCTTAGATTCAACGAAGCGTTTGCCCATCACCCAGTCTGCTTTTACCCATATTTTCTTGCTGGAGGTAGCAAGAAGAGGAGGGAGTCCCCGGTTCGTAACCGCAATACCCTCTGTGTCTGTCCCACGCCTAAACCTGCACAATTAGCCAGGACTCGGAGCCTGGGCTGGAAACGTACCACTGGCCTTATATCACCGTGAGTGTGTGGAGTGCAGTGGATTTTTATTTATTTTATATTTTATTTTTTTCTTTCTTTGAGTGTGTGCACCAGGAAAATTGCAGTGCTCTTTCCGAGGAAAGAGCCGAGTGCTGGTGTTGGACAGCCCTTCAACACATGTCCATGACTGGGGGACTGTTCTACCTTCCTTATTGTCTGGTGGAGCTGCTGTGGCCGTGGAATTAAGAGCTGGCTTCGATTACTGTGCCTGGTGTCAAGAAAGGGAGTGTTTGTATCTATCTACTGCTGCTGGGGAATCCTCTGGTTACCCTCACGTATAACCATTCTATTGTTGAGTGTTTCTAAATGCCAGTTTATGCTCTGATGCCCTGCTCAGCTGTTTGAGAAGACAGAGATTGGATGTACCTGCCTCCCTCCACCAGTAAGCCAAAAGTTAAAAGCCTCCATCTTGGCCTGCATATCGCCGTGTCTCCTCTCGCTGTTACCAGCTCCTGGTCTGTATGTTTGCTTGTAAGCTGAAGAGCCACAGCCCTGTGTTTTTTACCTGCCCCCTTGCCGTATGTAAAGAGTTGAAGCGCAGAATCTCCCATTGTATGTCCACCGAGTTAATACTAGTGCATTCACTTCTGTGTCTTCTGCCACCAGGCTGTATGTCAAAGACCTAAAGCTCTGTACCATCACCTGTTGCTCTTTTGAACAGTGAAAAGCTAAGAACCTTGTCTTCTCCAGCCACCTGGACACCAAAGAGCTACAAGCCCTGTGGACTCACCTGTATACCCACCTGCATGCCTAACGGCCAAAGCCCTGTGCACTCACCGGTATACTTACCTGTACGCCCAACGGCCAAAGCCCTGTGTACTCACCGGTATACTCACCTGTACGTCCAACAGCCAAAGCCCTGTGTACTCACCTGTACGTCCAACAGCCAAAGCCCTGTGCACTCACCTGTATACTTACCTGTACGTCCAACAGCCAAAGCCCTGTGCACTCACCTGTATACTTACCTGTACGTCCAACAGCCAAAGCCCTGTGCACTCAACTGTATACTTACCTGTACGCCCAAAAGCCAAAGCCCTGTGTACTCACCTGTATACCTACCTGTACGGCCAACAGCCAAAGCCCTGTGCACTCACTTGTATACTCACCTGTACGCCCAACGGCCAAAGCCCTGTGTACTCACCTGTATACCTACCTGTACGTCCAACAGCCAAAGCCCTGTGCACTCACCGGTATACTTACCTGTACGCCCAACGGCCAAAGCCCTGTGTACTCACCGGTATACTCACCTGTACGTCCAACAGCCAAAGCCCTGTGTACTCACCTGTACGTCCAACAGCCAAAGCCCTGTGCACTCACCTGTATACTTACCTGTACGTCCAACAGCCAAAGCCCTGTGCACTCACCTGTATACTTACCTGTACGTCCAACAGCCAAAGCCCTGTGCACTCACCTGTATACTTACCTGTACGCCCAAAAGCCAAAGCCCTGTGTACTCACCTGTATACCTACCTGTACGGCCAACAGCCAAAGCCCTGTGCACTCACCTGTACGTCCAAAAGCCAAAGCCCTGTGTACTCACTTGTATACTCACCTGTACGCCCAACGGCCAAAGCCCTGTGCACTCACCTGTACGCCCAACAGCCAAAGCCCTGTGTACTCACCTGTATACCTACCTGTACGTCCAACAGCCAAAGCCCTGTGCACTCACCTGTACGCCCAACAGGCAAAGCCCTGTGTACTCACCTGTATACCTACCTGTACGGCCACCTGTGAGTCGAAGAGACCAAGTTCAGAGCATCCACCTGTGAGCCGAAAAGACCAAGTTCAGAGTACCTACCTGTACGGCCAGAAGTTGGCGCCGGTGTCCCGAGCCGCTCACTACACCCTCCAGCTGCTGAAGTTTTTACTTGTTATCCCCATCCCTTTCCCTTTTTAATTTAAAATAAAGTTATAATTTTATCTCTTCATCTGTCTGTTCATTGGGGCATTTTGGGAACTACTCGGGGTGGACTTAGAGGGAGAAGCGTGACCCACGGTATTGGTGGTCCACTCAGACCTTTGACATAAGTAAGGATAGAACCAATTTTCCTCATCCGAGCTTTCCTCGTCCTGATCCACACTTGGCTCTGTCTGTTTATTAATTAGTTTTTTCTTAACAGGTACTTTTGGAGTGCTGTCTTGAACAGGTAATTCATTCAGTGGTAATAAAAAAGTTTCTGTGTAATACACAAAGTGTCTTTGCCAGTTTCAGGTTGGATCTTGTACACAGGCCCCTCTTTGGTCCTTTCCACTACTTTCCAAAGCTTCCCTGGACCGCCCCTCTCAGAAAGATTCTGTACTAAAACCTGATCACCTGGCTGAAGAGGTACAGCTTCCACTTTTTCTGTCGTAATATTACTTTCCTTTCGCAGATGACTTTTGGCTATTTTCAGATGCAGTCTTGTAAGCCTCTTGCATTCTGGATGCCCACTTCACCGCAAATGTCTTGTGGCTTTGTCTTTTTTTTTCTGGTTTTAGGTTAAGCATCAGGTCAATTGGAAACCTGGCGGATCTTCCATACAGTAAAAAGAACGGCGAGTATCCACTGGCTTTGTGTCTTGTACAATTATACACATGAACCAGATGGGAAAGGTGTTCTTTCCAATCAGCCCTTTTCTCTTCCACAGTGCTAAGTATTTGTAACAAGGTATAGTCTAATCTCTCGACTGGATTACCCTGTGGGTGGTAAGGGGTAGTCCTTGACTGAGAAATCCCTGCCAGTTAATGCATTGTTTTTAACAAATTATATTCCTGTTCTTGATCATGGTGTAGTCTCTCTGGATAGCCAAAACGTGGTATGAAATCTTGCTTTTTTTCCCTGATTTATTCTTTCTTGGGTATGCTTGCGCAAAGCACGTGAAATTATCGATAAGGAAAGTATGTCTTGGTACCCTCCTTTGCTTGACTCCAAGTGCAGACAATCAATGGAGACTAATTCAAAGGGTGAGCTGTTGGTAATCGAACCCATGGGTGCTCTCTCAGGAACATTTGGACGCTTCTGTTTAATACAGTTGCACATTTTGATTACATATTCATCAATTTCTTTCTGCATAAAGGGCCAATAAAATCTATCATGTGCTAAATGAGTTACCTTGTCACCACCAACGTGACCCATGTTGTCATGGAGGTTCTTCAAGACCAATGGTTTCAGCTTCTCAGGTAGATCTAGCTTGTTTCTGATTACCAATGTGTCGGTACAGAATTCCTTCCTCCACTACTAGCTTGTTCCACTCCTGTACCAAACATCTGGTTTCTCTGGTCATGACCTTTTTCTTTGTTTGGGATCCAGTTACTTTCCTTAAGCTTGATCACTTCCTTAGTACTGATGTCTTCCTGTTGTGAAGCTCTTCTTCGGTCACAACACCAGGGCCGACACCCTCCTCCATCTGTAGGTGAACCTAAAACAACTGATACCAGCTCTCAGTGATGTGTTGGGTCCCGCCATTAAAACAGTAACTTTATCAAATGTTTACAGAACAGGCAGGAACCCGGTGTGCCTGTCTCTTTCTCTATTTTTGTTGTTACATGATAGAAAATCTAAGGCCTTTTCAGGCCGCATGGCAAACCAATCTAATCTGCTGCCTATTACACATCAAACTAAAACTACCGTGGGGACAATGTGAGACTGTAAGGTTAGCACTTTTAAACATCAGCTCACTTAAAAACAAATTACTTCTATTCAATGTCCTAGATTTTTTGCTTTTAAATGAGATGTGGCTTGTAGAAAACTGCAGTGCAACAGTCCTCAATGAAACAGTCTCTTGCTTTACTTTTATGAGTGTGTGCAGAGCGTTTAGGAGGGGTGGAGGTGTTCCTGCTCTATTTAAAGATGTCTATCAATGTAAGCAAGTGACATTTGGTGATTTATCCGTTCTTCGAATATCTGGGTGTTGTGTTAAAAGGTGCTCCACGCATCCTGCTTATCATTATTTACAGGCCTCCAAAATACTCTCCAGCCTTTACTGAGGACTTTACAGCGCTGTTATCCGCAATCTCCTTAGAGTTTGACTTGAATTGTTTTGCAATTGCTGGGGATTTTAACATTCACAATGACAATGCTGAATCCAGTGTAAAGGAAGTTGCCAGGGCGTCTGGCCTAAAAACGGTGACTTCCTGGGAACAAAGGACTTTTCTAAGGATCAACATTTGAACACTCTTCTCAATACATAACAGCCACACCCGAGACACACCATACTGAGACACACACACCTCACACTCACAATCTACCCATCACCCACTGTTTTGCCCATTCGCCACCACACTGAAAACCCATTCTGAACCTATGCAATGCTAAATATGTACAGTGTGTAACCATTCATGTTTAGTATCATTTGAAAGCGTGTCAGTGCGTCTGGTAAAATGGTCTCATTCTCCAAACCAGAATACAAACCTCCAAGAAGTTCTATAAGTTGAGAAAATATTGTGTGACTTTAAGGAGGTGATCACCCACAGATTGCTAATTCAGGATACCTCCTGTATGTAAATAAGTATTCTCCTTCACAAATGGTGAGAACCCATTCAAACACAAATTCTGATTGCCCATTTGTGACCCCTGAATAAGGGGCCAAAACCTAATTATAATCACAGTAAACCTCCATTTGGTATCTATTGAATTATCTGGGTATTTAAAGGAAAGTGACACTAAACTCTAGGAGTCTGTATCTAGATATCCCACACTGTTTGTGTGTAGTCTTTCACGACCAGGTAAAGATTTCTGGAATCCTTGATTCTTGAATTATTGTTTCTATATATGATTGATTGATGCTTTTTATCCTTTGAATTGAAGTTTGATCGATGTTTCTTACCTGGTTAATAAATCGTTATGTTTAAATTTATTCTGACTTACTCTGGAATTATTAACGATCTCTATGAGATCATGAATGGGTACTTTCCACAAAGGGTTAAACGGAATAATTAAATGTGTGTCTAACTATTAAATATGAATGACCAAATAACCAAATTGGCATTCTAATCTAAATTCTAAATTATAATAAAATGGAGTCAGATAAAGAGGAATTGGAATTAGATCCATTTTGCCCAGCTGAGAACATTGAACGCGCAGATACCTTCGCCCGCTCTTCGCTGCCGCCATTGGAGCGATTTCAGCGGTCTTACAGCTTAGTGACCCGGCGTGATGCTGCAGTGCTCGAACAACGAGCAGCATGTTTTTCAGCGAAGTATTGGATTCTAAAATCATCAAGAGGTTTGAGCTTCTCTTTCTTCAGCTGTTGTGGTAAGTCAAATTCATTCTGTCTTGTTTAGAAATGTTTTGGGAAAACCCGAATGTTTGACCGTAAATCCGAGTTTGTGAATTTATTGAATAGACATAACCACATATCAGACATGGTTAACAACAGCGCAGATAAGAAATGAAAACTCTTGCTATTAATTGTTAAAGATCTCCTTGTCGGCATTCGCAACAAGAGATTGAAACTAAACTAAAACGATCTATTTTCTGAGACGAAGAACTATAAATTAAAGCCTAATGTGATAAAATCAGCTAAATGAGTCTCCATTGTCTCATTAACTATGTGCATCGCGCGATGAGAGCGATCAGACAATAGAATGAAAAATCTAAGTTCAGAAACAATTAAAAAACATGCGATTTGATAATGCATTTGTTTATGAAAAGCAAAATGGGGAGAAACAGGGGTGATGCAATGCAATGTTAAAGCTAAGAAAACTTTTGTTTGACCAATTGCTGTTACTGCTACAAAATCGAAAATACTCGACAAAAATAATCAAGAGGCGGTAAGATTAAAATCTAAAACTGATAAACAGAATGATAGTGATGTTTGTTACTATTTTTGTCAAGAAAACGCATGATTTAATGTTTCTGAGTGGCTCAGCTGAGCCCACGGGCATACCACGCCCACTGGAGAACACTTTCTCTCCACGTTGCATGGGAGCGTTTAGCCAAAGAAGTAACACAAGCTAAATCTATCACATTTTGTAAATCAGTTAAAATTGCCACTGTGCCATCTTGCAGATTAGTCTTTAAATAGACTAAATCAAGCAAATAGGCATTTGAAATCTAAAAGAGATACAATGAATGTGCCACATCATCCCTGAACCACAGCCTTTTCATATTCAAATGTATTGACACTAAAATACAATACGAAACTTCACTCTCAAAAACAGAATTTGAGCAGGGATTGACTGCACCCAGCATGTGCTGCTAGTTCATTGGATGTTAACGACAACAGAGTCCTCTCATTGGCCTTAATCCTGACTGTTGTTGTGCATGCAATGAACATGCCAGTCGGCTGTGACTGCAGGGCCAAACCAAAATCACGGTCTTTAATACACTTTGACAAATATGTTGTTGCGCTTTGACTTCGTTCTGATTTACTCCAAAGTATTGATTTTAGTGCATTATGTGTACCCATTGTTTCCGCATATCTGTGTCAGGTTAGTAACGGACTGCAGTCCGGTTTGGGGTGGAGCTTTGAGGCACACCGACTGAGATTGCAGAGCTCCGCCTAACATTTGGCATTAATTACCAAGACTGACACGTTATGTGATCGTGGCCCGCATAATGGAAAGTGCGAGGACCCTGTGCGACTCTGAGAACCTAATGAACGATTTCAATAAATGTAAAGAGTTAAGTAGAATAATCAAAATGTAACAATTTATTAAACAGTCAGGTATAATTCCAATTACATAATCAATTCAAAGATACTAAAACATCGAATACTCTTAAGTAAAGAGATCGTTCCTGACTTTCCATAGGTTACGTAACGTTGGCTGGACACAACGTTACGGGCGATCTGACTACAAAATTGCGCCTTGACTCTTCTGCTACGCTGCCTTTAGTATTCAGACCTGACAATAACTTCTTTCAAATGGTAACATATGTTAACAAAGGGAATTTACATGTAATCACTCTCTCAGACCTGTATTGACAGAAGACCAAATGGTTGAAAAGCCACACCTACCATACCATGCAACATCTCTTTAAACTCTTAAAACCATTGTTATCTTCTTGAATATTTCTGTGGGGATGAGATATTTGTACCAGTCGCACTAAGACATTTCCAATGATATCAAACACATATATATTGTTTAGTATTTGTTCATTTTTAGATCATATAGATTTTTGGGTATATTTTCAATGGTCACAGCCATTAGGAAGTAGGATGGGGGGAGAGATAAATACATGTAAATTAGAGCCATTCTAAGTTGATTCACTCAGTGTGACGTCTGCAAAAGTGTCCATTGTCCTCAACCAGACAAACCGGCAGCACTTTTAAAGCCTTTCACCAGTACAACAAAAGAGCTCATGACTGTTCTTAACACTTTTGATTTGACACCGTATGTACATGTTCCCACACACAATCATGGACACACTCTAGATTTACTTATCAGTAAGGGTCTAAACATTTCATCGATTGTTATTAAGGATGTGGCTGATCATTTCTTATATCAATCCTGCCATTGAAGCTAGATCTGTCTCTGTCAAAAAGAGAAGCTTAAATGAGAACACTAGTTTGCTATTTATGAAGGCTATATCTCTAACACCAAGCATATCCGCAGACTCTGAGTCTCTCATTGACTCTTTTAACTCAAGTTAAGAGTATAATTGATATTGCTCCTGAGAAAGTCAGAGAAAAGAGTGGCAGACAGAAAGCACCTTGGAGAAACTCAACAGCAGTGCAAATAATGAAAAGACAATGCAGGAAAGCTGAACGCATGTGGCGGAAGACAAATCTTATAGTCCATTATAACATCTATAAAGACAGCCTTCATGATTTCAATGTGAAACTAGGCAAAGCTAGTCAGACCTTCTCAGATATTATAAACAGAAACATAAACAACACGCGCACTAACAGCCCCCCCACCCCCGAGTCACCGAGTCACATTCCCAGTGAAATGCTCTCTGACAGCAAATGCAGTGAGTTTGCTTCCTTCTCTGAGAAAATCAATAATATCAGAAAGGCGATCAGCACATCCTTGAGTTGCTCTGGGGTCAGTCAGATCAGACCACAACCTCAGAAAGTTACTATGTCTGATTTCGAAGCAATTGGCTGTACAATTTTAGAAGAAACGGTACAGCACCTTAAAACATCAACCTGCGTCCTTGACACACTCCCCACTTCTTTTTTCAAAATTTTGTTTAACTGTTTAGAAGCAGATCTGCTAGCCTGGATGCCAGCTGAATTTAGCCCCGCCCACAACATTTTTGCTCGGGCAATTCGGTCTGGACTCGATCCATAGAGGAGTAATTATGCCCGAACAGAAACTGTTCGGACCAATGAAATTGTCAGGGTGGGCTTTAGACGAAGATGGACAGATGATCAACAGTAACATAATCATCCACGTCATCAAAGGCGCTTGGTTTGAATTTGCTCTTATCCTAAACGGAGAACTTGTTCGTAAATGCATTCACCTTCACTATTTCTCTCAAAAACGATGATCGTGTTGGTAAGTACTCTGTGTATCCTTAAATTATTTTATTTCAATACTGGCAAAGATTGTTTACACATCTTTTTCTTGTAAGGTTACTTAATCCAGCGTGCGTGCAGACAGGGTTGCCAAGTTTTTTTGCAATGTTGCGCACAATTACTACTCAAAACTATAGCCCAAAACAATAACTTTCCGGGGGGTTCTCCGGAAAAAAATGGCATTTGGTTGGCAAAATGTTATTTTGGCAAGGTTGCCTGCAAAAATGCGCATTCCTGGGTTTATATAATCACATAATTGGGGTCGCTTCAACCCGCGGACATGGAGAAAAACACGGACTTGGCAACACAGTGCAGTTGAGTTCTGTTGACATTTGACAACTAACATTACACGTCGCTCTGATTGGTTGTGGGTCTATCCAATTGAGGTCTTTCCTGGTTCGGTTGAAACACGCCCCATAATCAAAGCTCAATGGAGCGGTATCAGACTCATATTCTGACTAGAATTGAGTATGACCACGTCAGGCTACAGATCTGCTAGAAGTGGTAAACTCCTCACTTCTCCAGATTGTCTGGTTGAAAACAAAGGACACTTTTTGCAGACGACGTCACACTGAGTGAATCAACTTAGAATGGCTCTAATTTACATGTGTTTCTTTCAGTTGCTTCTCCCCATCATACTTGCCCCTTCAGGCTGTGACTATCGGAAACGTATTCAAAATCTATATGATCTAAATGTGAACAAATACTAAACAGTATATATGTGTTTGATATCATTGGAAATGTCTTAGTGCGACTGGTACAAATATCTCATCCCCACAGAAATATTCAAGAAGATAACAATGGTTTTTAGAGTTTAGAAATATCTTGCATATTATAATGAGTGTGGTTTCTGGAGCCATTTGGTCTCTTCTTTCAATCCAGGCAAATAGTAGAGTGATTTAATTTAAATTCCCTTTGTTGACATTTGTTTCCATTTGAAAGAAGTTACTGTCAGGTCTGAATACTTAAGGCAACATAGCAGAAAGTTCAGGGCGCAATATTGTAATTCAGATTCGCCTGTAACGTTGTGTCCAGAAACGCATCTCTCACTCTTTACTTAAGAGTATTCGATGTTTTGAGGATCTTTGAATTGATTATGTAATTTAATTATACCTGACTGTTTAATCAATTGTTACATTTTGATTTATTCTGACTTATTCTGGAATTATTAACGATCTCTATGAGATCATGAATGGGTACTTAGTTTCCACAAAGGGTTAAACGGAATAATTAAATGCGTGTCTAACTATTAAACATAAATGACCAAATAACCAAATTGGCATTCTAATCTAAATTCTAAATTATGATAAAATGGAGTCAGATAAAGAGGAATTGGAATTAGATCCATTTTGCCCAGCTGAGAACAACGGACGCGCAAATCCCTTCACCCGCTCTTCACTGCCGCCATTGGAGCGATTTCAGCGGCCTTACACTCCCTTAAAACCGCAGTAGTTAAGCCTCTTCTGAAAAAGAGAAATCTGGATAGCTCCATATTGAGCAACTACAGACCAATCTCAAATCTCCCCTTCATAGGCAAGATCATTGAAAAAGTTGTCTTCAGTCAGCTGAACAAATTCTTAAGCTCCAACAGACAATTTTCAATCCGGTTTCCAACCACATCACAGCACAGAAACAGCGCTCATAAAGATTCTAAATGATATTTGCCTCAATACAGCTACAGGCAAAACATCAATTTTGGTACTACTCGACCTCAGTGCTGCATTCGACACTGTTGACCATAACATACTTCTTGACAGGCTGGAAAACTGGATCTGGCTTTCTGGGATGGTCCTTAAATGGTTCAGGTCGAACTTAGAAGGAAGAGGTTATTATGTGAGTATAGGTGAACAGGTCTGACTGGACATCCATGACATGCGGACGGAGTCCCACAAGGGCCAATTCTTGCACCACTCCTATTCAACCTGTACATGCTGCCACTGAGCCAAATAATGAGAGAGAACCAAATGGCTAATTTGGCCCATTGACTCCCTGTGCAAATGCATTGATGAAGTTAACAACTGGATGTGCCAACTTTCTTCAGTTAAACAAAGACAAAACCGAACTTATGGCATTTGGAAACAAAGATGAAATTCTCAAGGTGAACACATACCTTGAAACTAGGGGTAAAACAACTAAAGATCAAGTCAGGAATCTTGGTGTGATTTTAGAGTCAGACCTGAGTTTCAGCTTTCATGTCAAAGCAATAACTAAATCAGCTTACTATCATCTGAAAAATATATCCAGAATCAGCTTCCAGGCAAGACTTAGAGAAACTCGTTCATATTGTAATGGTCTTCTCACCGGCCTTCCCAAAAAGACCATTAGACAGCTGCAGCTCATACAGAACGCGGAGCAGAACCAGAACATATGACCATATCACACCAGTCCTCAGGTCTTTACACTGGCTTCCAGTTACATTTAGAATAGATTTTAAAGTATTATTACTGGTATATAAATCACTTAATAGCCTAGGACCTCAATACATTGCAGATATGCTGATTAAATACAAACCCAACAGATCACTCAGATCATCAGGATCACGTCAGTTAGAAACACCAAGAGTTCACTCAAAGCAAGGAGAGTCTGCGTTTAGCTATTATGCCAGCCGCAGCTGGAACCAGCTTCAAGAAGAGATCAGATGTGCTCCAACAGTAGCCACATTCAAATCCAGACTCAAAACACATCTGTCCAGCTGTGCATTTACTGAATGAGCACTGTGCCACTGTACATCCCAGTGATTCGCTCTTATCTATGCATCATCTTTGTATTCTTTTTTTATAACTGTTTGAGTTTACCTTTGTTCTTATCTTTGGTTTTATCTAAATATAATCTTTTTCTTTTTAATTCTCTTTACAACTGTATATTTCTATTTCTTATGTATCTGTTGATTATCATTGTTGGTTAGGGCTGTCTGACTGGAGGAGATTGGAAAAGGAGAGCAGTGTGCTTCGCTTCATTCTGTGGTAGCAGACAGTGAAGAGAAGCGGACTCAAGAAAGGGGAGGCCCTGTGGGGCATAGGTAACGTCCCCTACAGGAGCCCGTCCTGGACCGACTTGTAAGGTCCAGGAGACATTGCGAACCTGCTCCATCTCTTCCATCTCAGCTAGGGGTGACCACATTTAGAGAATTAGGCAGATAGGGATCTATTTATCCACATTTTATTTTTATTTTTTAAATACTCTTTACAACTGTTTTAATTATCCTTGTTTTTATTTTTAATTCTTACACATGGTTTTCTTATGTAAAGCACTTTGAATTGCCATTGTGTATGAAATGTGCTATATAAATAAATTTGCCTTGCCTCTAATATCCTTCTGAGCTATTGGGGACACCATCTGCCCTTTCAACATTTTATCGTCTGCCCTTTCAACGTTTAATCAGTTATTAAATTATTTTCAGTACTTTGAATGTTTTGTTGTAATTTGGAATGACTTTACAGGCTGATACTGTGCTAATAACATTCAATGAGCACCAGCTAGAGAGTGGTTGCCATTGAATGAAAAACTGGTTCCTTCTGCCAGCATGTAAAAAAGTGTTCCATTGTGTTTCATTGACATACTAGTACGTGGAAAGTATGTGTTTGTTTGCGTGTGTCTCATATTATTGTGTTTTCTTTTCCCTTCAGAATTTGGGGTACCAGTACTAGCCAGGGTCCTCTGGGTGTAGTGGTGCTTCGACTGACAGTCTGCAGTGTTCACAGCGGGTGGTGTGGTATGTTGTGAAAGAGCACAAATGGTTGCTGTTATTGGATAGGCAGGGCAAACCCCAACCCCCGGGTTGATCTATGCTTTTTTTATGTTTCTATATGAAAGACTAGTTTTGTGTTTTCATCATATGGTGTTTTTGAATAAATTGTGTGAAACTTCCATCAGCCCAGCCACTCACTAAGCATCTGTGTGCCTTGTGTACATATCTGTGGGTCCCTGGCCAATATCCGGGGTGGTGTAGTCTAGTTAGTGCTGTAATTGGCATTGTAACCTTTGATTTCATACTTCCACACTTATAACACAAAGTAGGGTTGGGCGATATGGCCAAAAAATCATATCTCGGTATTTTATGGTTGAATACACGGCGATACACGGTATATATCCCGGTTTTTCTAAGTTTTTCTATTTGGATAAAAAATCTGTATTTATTCTAATACAATTCTAAAATAATAATTTTATTTCTCATCTTGCCCAATGATGTCCTAAAAACAATGTTGATATTTAAGGCTATAAACAAATAGGCTACAGTGAATGTAATGTTGGCTATGCAATATATTGGATGCAAAAAGTGGGTTAAAATCACATCCCATTACATTGTAACATTGTAACATTACAATCTAAAAATAACTTAATAATTCACTGAACTAAAAATGAAAATAAAAACAAAAGCACATTAGCTTTTATTTGATTAACCCATTATAATGGTCATTTTCATAAAAATATACTTACTTGTAGGTTTAAAATTCCACATATGGCACATTTGTTGTCCAACAATAAATATTTTAGAAATATTTTAGTCAGAATTATTGCATTCCTATTGCGCTCCGTCTGTTTGCTGCGCGTGCATGCGGTGGCGCTTAAGCCTGAATTTTAGCGGCTCGTCCTCTCCTCTCCTGACAGCAAAATGGACATATTTGCATGACTTTTTAACATTTACAGATGGAGAAAATACCTTTGAAATGTAAGTTATGCACTGAGGAAAGCACCACACTTCAAACACATTAAACAGTGCGAGTATGTATCTGTCTGTCAGCACAAGTAGCATAACGTTATCTCTCAGAGCGTCTGAAAGGGCACGCTGCTTTAAACTATACGTGTTAACTGTATCTTACTGTTATTTTGAAGCCCTTAATGTAGAGCACGTGTCATGTTAAGTTGTATCATGCACTTTCTCTGCATCCGCTCATTCTGATTGCTCCGCTGTTTTTCAGATGCGTTTGTATCCAGTGGTGGTTTTACATTGAATTGCACCCCGGGCAAGATCTCCTTCGAGGACCCCTGTCTTTTATTAAAACACAAGTTAAATAGAAAACTACATTTATCATTTGCACAAATCAGAACATTTTGCAATTACAACAGGAAACACTTTTAAGATGCACAATCCAACCTCCACGCCTCCAACATTGCCAACACAATTCTGCACAAAATACTTGACAGTATATGTTATCAGAACTTAATATATATACACATTATACATAAATGTGCCAAAAATATATACAATCAGATGTATATATAAAAATAGAGGAGGAGAGCAAAAATAATATAAATTAAGAATAATATACAAATAAAATATAAATTAATAATAAAATAAAAACACATCCATTTATCACACAAATGTGAAAACACACTAAAGAGAATCTAATTATTAAACTTTTGCACAGAGAACAGAAAACACAAACTAAAACTAAAACCTGACCTTCCGGGCCTTCCTTGATGCAAAATCATCAATGATGTCATCGTATGAAATCTGCTCCCCTATTGAGTGATTGATACTGATGACGGCAAGGCCAGTGAGCCGTTCCTGGGACATGGTTGACCTCAGGTATGACTTGATCAACTTGAGTTTTGAGTAAGTGCAATCCTGAGAGCAGTCCAAAAGTTGGGGTAGATCTCTGATAGATCCTTCTCATGCATGAAAGTGATAAGCTCAAGGAGGCTCATGGACTTTGATGGCAGGTCAGGGAAGTTCTTAATTTCATGCACAAGCTCTCTACTGTCCAAATCAGAGTGCCCCTTAAAG
The DNA here is from genome assembly GCA_023029165.1 of Gobiocypris rarus. Taxonomy (NCBI): domain Eukaryota; kingdom Metazoa; phylum Chordata; class Actinopteri; order Cypriniformes; family Gobionidae; genus Gobiocypris; species Gobiocypris rarus. Next base: position 44,801,522 of record CM040911.1, read on the forward strand.
TGCAGTGTGGTGCCTAGTGCCTCGCATTGCTCTGCCAGCTCCTCATCTGCAAGACTTGGGAAATTTGTCAAAACCCCACATTTTCCAATGTGGAAAATCTCTCATTGATGGCTGATGTGGCTGCATCAACGACAACGTTGAAGAATCCAACTTCTTAAGTGCATCGCTGAAAGGCTCATCATGTGATTCATATGAGAAGTGGCGCTTTGTAAACCTCAGCCTTTTTTGTTTTAAAGCTGCCTCCACATTCATTTCTTCACAAATGTCTCTTGCCGCCATCTGTGCAGTCACAAAGCCACTTGCCCTGTAGCTCTGGAGATCTCGCTCAGTTTTCTTCAAAAGACTCACAGCTAGGTCCAGATGCATATTAGAAGACTGCATGAGTTTGCTGGCATGCTGTATTGCAGATAGCATGTCATACCAAACAACCGTGCAGATGCTGAAGCAGTACGACCCCACCTCCTCAGACAAGACTGGGCCTCAGCCTTTATAGCAGGGTCTTTGGTGTGGTCTCTCACCTCAATTGAAGCCTCTCTCACAGCAGCTCCCTGCTACCTCATAGGCTCGACGCTCTTGACCTTGCTCTCCCACCTCGTTTCTGCCCACATCTTTAAGGTGATGCTCACATGGTTCTTCAGTATGGCCCATCTTTGGGTGGAGGCTGAAAACAACGTGTACAGCTTTTGCAGGACACCAAAGTAACTCATAGCATCAACAGATCCCTTAGCAGCATCACACACAACTAAATTTAATGTATGCGCCCCACATGGCATAAACAGAGCTCGGGGATTCTTTTCTAAGAGCCTGGCTCCCTTATTTTTGTCTTTCATGTTTGCCCCGTTGTCATATGACTGTCCTCTGCAGTCTTCAAAACGAATTCCCAACTCCTCAAGTCTTGTCAGGATCATGGATGCCAAGTGCTGGCCTGTGGACTCCTCTGCCTCCAAAAATCCCATAAAATGTTCCCTGATATGCGGCTTCTCCATCAGTGACACCACTCTAATGACAACTGACAGCTGTTCTGTGTGGCTTATATCTGGGGTGCAGTCCAGAATTACTGAAAAAAACTTTGCCTGCTTGATATCATCCACTATAGCAGATGTGATTTTGCCGCTCAACAAATCAATCAGCTCATTCTGCACATGATGGCCTAGGTAGCTGTTGTGACTTGCTGTTCCTCTTTTCGACACGGTTAAGGTGATCTTTCATAATGGGATCAAACCTGGCCATAAGTTCAACCTCTTTGAGAAAATTCCCATTTGATGGTGTGAACAGTGTTTCTGTGTGTCCCCTAAGAGCCAAATTTCGAACAGTGACTGCACGATAGCAGTGAGACGTGTCAGCACTGTTCTCCATCTCACTCTCTCAGCCTCCAGAAGTGCCATCTCCTGCTAATCGATAGTTTTCCCACATTTTAACCTCACTGACAGGTCCTTCCATTCTTTCATGCAATTGAGGTGTTCTGGACTGTTTTCATGTGATGTGAGGTAATCGCTCGCATGTTTCCAATTTGCCATTCCTGCACTTGTTAAATTAATGTTCTTCTTCTTGGAAAATAATTTGCAGCAGAAGCAAAATAGGCTGTTGTTCTTCATTGAATAAATCAGCCAACTTCGTCATCTTTTCACCACTTACTAATGTCTTCGTAAAATATTGGTGGTGGCAACTTCTCCCATCACTCTCATTCCTACGGAAAACAAAGCCGGTTGGCACCTTACTTGGTCCTCTGCGAACCAGCTCAGTCCGAATCATGTCAGTCAGATGTGAGGGCCAGTTAGCAGGGTCGGTTGACAAAGGCTCATCCACAGCAGTGGGGCTCAGTAAGGATTCAGCTCCAGGCATTTCTAACAGACAGGATATTGGCACATTACTCAGAAATATTAAAATTATAAAATGAAATATAATTTTAATAAATAAAAATATTAATAGAATAGAAATAATAGAAATTTTAAAATCAGAAATATTACAATTAGAGTTGTCCAGTTGTCTTGTAGCCTAGACATACACCACCCCACCACCCCCCCACCCACCCCCTCAAGGTCTTCATCCTCAATATCGGATATTTGTGAAGACATATGAGTTGCTGAAGATGTAGATAGCTCATCCTGAAGGGTCACAACCATTCCAGCAGAGTCCTGTGTAGCTGCGGGGGAGGTAGTGGGTGGCTCATCTTGACCACTGGCAGAGGATGCTCCAAAATATTTTAGAAGTGCCCCTGAAATTGCAATTGAAATCAAAAGAAAATAGGATTATGTTTTATACACCTAAAACAGCCTGGGGTCAAATTGACCCAAAACATAATTGGAGGGTTGCATAAACTACATGCAAACATATAGTTAATGGATATTTATATATGTTTTATTAATCATTTTTGTAGAAATGTTAAATTACTGAAGGCTACCAGGAAAGCTAGGTAACTAAGTTTATTAAATTAATTCACAATATGCACATTCACAATTCACATTCATTTCTAATCTTAAGCCCAATACAGGCTGACAAAAAGATGAGCTTTTTTAATTTACTGAAGGCTATAAATGAAATTATATTCATTTACAATGTGCACATTCATTATTAATATTATGCCAAATCTGGCTTTGTTAGTATTTGTTAGTTTGTTAATATTTCTTTGTTAATTACATTATGAATGACATTGCATAGGCCTATTTTCAATTAAAAATGGCAAAATTAGAAAAATAAAGTTTATTCATTTGATTTGCCTGAATATATTATACATTAAGCCAACTGATGGGAATTAATAATAACTGAACTTGTAACCATTTGTTGAAAAAAAGCACAATATTATGGTGAAATTAGATCTCATTTTTGTTGAGCTAAAACCGGATTATTGTTGTTTAAGCATAGTAAGCAAGATAGCAAGATAGCAAAAAGGCTAACAAACAAGTTATACCCACCAATTAACATTAGCCCTTCATTCATAATATGGACACTGTAATAATCATACAGAGAGAACATAGATGCATACCTTTTATCTTTTCTTCTTTTTTCCTCTTCTTATTTTCGTTTTTTTGAAACTGTGCACCTGAAGGCTTTGACCTTTTTCCTTCCATATCTGTATTTATTTGTCACTCAACAGTCAACAGATTTCCCGCCCCCAACAGAAGTCAAGACTAAACCAATTCACCTTGGTGATCACTGATCACATAATCGTTTAAACCAATTTGTATTAGCCATTTCACACAATTCAGAAAAATGTGCAGCAACTATATTCCTGTAGCCTATATTTATAATTTTATGAACGAAAAAATTATTTGGAAGAAAGTTGAGGTGTGACTGACTTTATTGCTCTATATACAGTACAGTGGATCCCCCATTTACCCCCTTGTCCGTTCCGTTTGGGAGAGACCATAGAAAAAAATATCTGAGATGACGTGATGACACATTTTGGCATTAGACAGCAGACAAACGTCAATCCACCTGTCACTCAAATGGCCACGCCCTTCATTATGCACCCCCCTCCCCCCTCACATAAAGCACAGGGCGCCTGCAGCAGCAGACTGTGCAGAGGGCGTCCGTCACTCAGTGCAATGATAGATAGAAAACCGCTTTGCGGCGCGCCGATTTTTTTTACTGCTGGTGCCGGTGCCGGTGCCGCCCCCCATGTGTCATGAAAAATGCCGCCCCGGGTGACTGCCCGGTTCGTCCATGCCCAAAACCGCTACTGTTTGTATCAATCTACTGTATATCGATATAAATGGTATTGCCTCATTCTGTATCACTTCTAAAAAATATATTGATATGTTGTACAAACTCGATATACCGCCCACCCCTAACACAATGTATACTTCTATTTGTAACAATAGTCCACTGGAGGTGAGTTGCAGAACCCAATTGCAGTTTATTAGAAGTGTACAAAACAAATAAGGACTTGACTTAAACAGACTTCTTCGTCTGTCAGAAAATAAAGAGCCAAAAAGAAGTTCTGTGTCCATTTGTTCTATGCACACACAACGCAAAGTTAACTTCCCATCACGTGGGAATGGTTACACAAAACAATGACAGAGCTAACCTGATATTTGATCTGATATTTGATAGACCGATACACAATCTCTTATTTTCAGTTATTAAATCAGGTCTTTGATTTTTCACATTTTTCCTCCTTGAAATTATTTTAAATACTCAATCTTTTATTTCAGAAGTAGGTAAATAAATTATAAAGTTTTGTTAAATGACCAAAGTAAACAAAAGCATCAGTTGAGTCTTTTGCAGCATCAGTTATGACCAGATTAAGGGTGTGTGCGCCACAAGGGACATAGAAGGCTCTATGGTTTAAGTGAAGCAGCCGTGCCTGCACACCTTTATTCTTCCCCTTCATGTTGGCCCCATTATCGTAGGATTGGCCTCTGCAGTCGTCAAAGGGAATGTTCAGCTCTTTAAATTTGTTTAATGTAATGGATGTTAAACCTTCACCAGTTGTCTCCTCAGCCACAAGGAAACCCAGGAAATGCTCTTTCACTTGGGGTTTTTCATCTAGTGATATCATCCTTATTATAACAGACAGCTGCTCTTTATGGCTAAGGTTGAGGGTGCAATTAAGAATGAGTGAATAATATTTTGATGTTTTAATATCACTGACAATGGTTTCTATTATTTTAGAACTGATGCAGTCTATCAGTTCATTTTGAATTATTTTTCCCAGATAGTGTGTATGGTGTCCAGTTCCACTTTCCACTCGGCTGACGTGTTGCTTCATTACAGAGTCAAATTTGGCCAATAGCCCACTTCTTTTAAGAAGTTGCCATTGTCCGGTTTATGTAGAGTGTCAGTGGAGCCCCTTAATGCTATGTTTCTTTCAGCTAAGGACTGAATGATTGCTACCAATCTGTGCAGGACCTCACACCATCTTTTTCTCTCCACCTCAACCAGAGCTATTTGATGTTTATCTATTGTTAGCCCTTAGAAATGTGGACTTCCAAATCCTTCCGAGTTGTCATGTTGGAGTTATGTTCCTCGCTTTCTACATGAACTTTAAGCAAGTGACTTGCATTTTTGTCACCTTGTTTGGAGTACATTAACCATTAACCAGCTTCTTCTGATTTTTTTTCTCCATTCACAAGGACTCTTTTAAAATAATCATGTTGACATCTCCTTCCATCTCTTTGTGGGAAAGTGAAATTGCTTGAAATGTGTAATGGACCCCTGTGAACTAATTCTGTTATTGTATTATTAGTTAGAGGAGTTGGCCAGTCTGCAGGATCAACGTGCAGCCTTTAGTCCTGAGGCAGTGTGACTGGGCTGTGCTGCTGAAGAGGAGGCAACAGGAGGAGCATCTGAGGCAGTGTGACTGGGCTGTGCTGCTGAAGAGGAGGCAACAGGAGGAGCATCTGAGGCAGTATGACTGGGCTGTGCTACTGAAGAGGAGGCAACAGGAGGAGCATCTGAGGCAGTATGACTGGGCTGTGCTGCTGAAGAGGAGGCAACAGGAGGAGCATCTGAGGCAGTATGACTGGGCTGTGCTGCTGAAGAGGAGGCAACAGGAGGAGCATCTGAGGCAGTATGACTGGGCTGTGCTGCTGAAGAGGAGGGAACAGGAGGAGCATCTGAGGCAGTATGACTGGACTGTGCTGCTGAAGAGGAGGCAACAGGAGGAGCATCTGAGGCAGTGTGACTGGGCTGTGCTGCTGAAGAGGAGGCAACAGGAGGAGCCAGTGTGAGTGGGCTGTGCTGCTGAAGAGGAGGCAACAGGAGGAGCATCTGAGGCAGTGTTACTGGGCTGTGCTGCCGAAGAGGAGTAAGTCTCTGCAAGCTTTAAAGCTCTTAACTACCCCTTCTTCTGCTCTTACTGACCTAATCCCAACCTGGTCAGCAAGTGACTGAGCTTTCCGCCACTGACCTCTTGTAAAAAGAGGATTAAGAGACAAAGGTTCTGCACATCCATAATTTTCATCACTCACTCTTGAAAATTTTAACTAACTCGATGATTGAAAGATTGATGCATAGAATTTGAAAAGAGAACCATACACATTTCCAGCACAAGGCTTCTCAATTAAAAATAACTTTTTGTCAAGGTCTGTTCCTCCAAGATCCTTAAGAATAAACAAACAATAATCAATCCATGGCACACCATCAGAGCAGTACAGCTGTTCTTGCAATGTTCAAAAATTGGGATCATTGCTGCAATTTTTGATTTAACATATATAAGGCATTAATCTCCCTCTACAACGGGTAGATAGAGCACCCCAGGAGGAAGCCAATGATGGCCACTCCCAAAGAAATCAACAAATGCCTTTTGAACCTTTCAAAGCAGTTCTTTAGGGGGATCTAATAGTCACCTTATGCCAATGCATTGAAGCGGCCAGATTATTAATCACCAGGCAACTCCCTCAATATAAGAGGTGTGGGAGAATCCACTTCCACTTTTGAATTTTACCAATGACCCAGTATACCACTTCTTCACAGTTTTTCTGTCAAGAACTTTTAAACCATCCTGGGCCCATTTACACTGCTTTGGCAAATTAGGAGGTCCTGTACTATGCCAATCTCCACAACAAAGAATTGCATTTTTTTTCAATTTATCCGTGCAGAGGTATCCTTCTGAAATATATTCAAACATGAAATTATACTTTCAATATCATTTGAGTTCCTAATCAGAGATACATCGTCTGCATATTCTGTAAGTTTTACTTGGGCAACTTCATGGCAGCCAGGGACACCAATACCACGTAGTCTTTGTCTCAGTAGATTTAAAAAAGGCTCAACAGAGATAGCATAAAGTAAACCTGACCGATGACACCCTTGTCTTATTCCTCTTGTCAATGAAAAGGTCCTTGTTAGCATACCATTTATTCCTAACATGCTATAAATGTCACTATACATGAGTACTTTTTATACTGTTGCCTGAAGTCAACTTATGATGTTTGCGTGGTTTTTACATTCAAAAACATAACAATGAATAATTAATAAGATATTTTCTACCCTGGTTTTGAGCCTCTCTCCTGGAACGCTCTGTTTTTATGGGTGTGCCGCACTGAAGACTTGGAAGTAAATGGCAACTGATATGATTGGATAAGATTTGCATATTATGATGAGCTTCAGCTCCCTCGTCAGTAAATGTGGGAATTGTTTTGAAACGGCAACCGGAATGATTCGCCCACAGGGCTCGCAAAATGTCTATCAAACAAACACAATGATTTATCTCTCATCCACCCACAATTGATTGGAATGTTATTTTTCTTGCTTGGCCCAGCCGGTCTGTGAATATAACCGCAAACCATGCATCACTAACACACATGCATGCACACGCATGCAAAAGCCTCACTGCAGAGTCAGACAAATCAGTGTGTTTAAAACTTCTGCAATTTTATTTTTCCTTCAAAATATCAAGTCAAGAAATTCAACAATGCACATCAAGAAAGGAATGTTATTTCACTATTTAAGATTAAATGTAAGGGCTTACATTTTAGTAGCCCATCTGCAAAACACAGCCCCTGGACGTAGGGCTTTGCGAGCCCTGGCACATACATGTCCGTACCTGATCACGAATCGCAATGAACCAAGTTATGTTCAGTTACACACGTACACATAATCAATAGATATCAAACTATCTGTAACAATCACATCTAAAAAAACATTTTATACTCAAATAAATGTGTTGCTATATTCATTCATGTAATTTCATTCTGTCTTTTGTTTACATGCGAATCCGTAGTGAAATGAAGGAACAAACGCGCTATGTCTTCCTCACATGAGATGGATATTCATTAAAAATGAAGTTCAACCACACATTCCTAATATTAGAATCCGTGACTGTGTTCTTTCACAACCAGACACAGTGCAATATCTTGCTATCTTCGCCATGTTTATTGTGCAATTCATGACCCCTTTAATAAAATACACAAAATGATAACTAAATCCAAAAGCCTCAAGAGTATTAAATAAACAAGAGTGGTCCACTCCATCAAAGTCCTTTACTTGGTCCAAAGAGAGAAGACTGAAGTCCAGATTATATATTTTTGCCACTGTAATAATGTCTCTAACTAAAAAAGGTTGTCAAATATTGTTCGGTTAGGGATACAGTAGGACTGATCATTGTGAATAATCTTGTCTATAGAGTTCTTCATCCTGTTGGTTAAGGTTTTTGAAAAAAATTAAGATCAACACACTGCAAGGAGACAGGGTGCCAGTTCTTTAAGCAGCCACAGTCTCCTTTTTTGGGGCTCAAAGTTAAACCGTTCTCCGACAGCTCAAAGGAAGGGTCTCTCTTTCAATAGTTTCCACCAAGACATCATACAAGTTCTGGCCAGTTAAGTTCCAAAAAGCCCTATAAAACTCGGCTGAAAGACCGTCTAAACCAGGATTTTCAGGATTCAACTCATGGACAGCCCTCAAAAGTTTTAGCCATCGTCAAAGGGCTCTCAAGATCCATCTTGTCCTTCTTTGATAATTGAGGTAAGAAAATCAGCTTCTACTCCATTGCATGGCTCTGAATGGTATAAATCCTCATAAAAAGAAATACCACAAGCTTTAATTTCCATTTGTGTTGTTAGAACTTTTCCATATGGAAGTTTCGGTAACGCTTTAGATTACGGCCCGGAAAGTACCACGTAATTAAAGTGAATTTACAGGGTAATTTTCGGTAATTATAGTGTAACTATAAAGTAAGTAGGTGTAGGTATAAGGGAACAATATGTAATATTGGGAGAATAAAGGGGTAACTAGCCCGGAAAGTACTGCGTAATGAAATTGTATTTACAGGGTAATTTTTTTGTAATTATAGTGTAACTATAAAGTAAGTAGGTGTAGGTATAAGGGAACAATATGTAATATTGTGAGAATAAAGGAGTAACTAGCCGGAAAGTACTGCGTAATGAAATCGTATTTACAGGGTAATTTTGTAATTATAGTGTAACTATAAAGTAAGTAGGTGTAGGTATAAAGGGAACAATATGTAATATTGTGAGAATAAAGGGGTAACTAGCCCGGAAAGTACTGCGTAATGAAATCGAATTTACAGGGTAATTTTTTTGTAATTATACTGTAATGTTGTATGTGTTTAGGCAAAAACATGTGAAGTTTGGGGAATAAAGGGGTAACAACATGGAAAATTACAAATAAGTATACTGTAAGTATTTTATAACTAAGGGCTAACTATTCTAATATTACATGGTACTTATGGCATACTATACCTAACAACATGAAAATTACAAATAACTATACTGTAAGTATTGCATAATTGTATAAGTATTGACACTTCCAGATGAGAACACAAAAACATTTTTAAATATTACTTTTATATTTGTTTATTATTGTGAAGCTGCTTTCAAACAATATGTAGCCTATAGTTTAAAGCACTATTTAAATATGTTTTAACTTGACATGATGGAGATATTGCATGCTAAACAATCATTTGGGAGCAATTTAGAAAGCACATCCACTACATAACTTTTTTTGTAATAATAAGTGTCATATAAAAGTTTTTTTAGTAAGGTCGTAAGATTCATAAGGTTTTGCTATGATTTGATTTAGAATCAAGGTTACTTACCTGAGTGTTACAGATAATTGGTCTGCTATTCTGTTTGAAAGGCATTGGAGTCGGTGAAATGTAGTGGAAAATAAGCTTACCTCTTTTCAGCTGATCCCAGAAAATAAAATATTCATATAACATTATAAACACACTTGCATTTTACTACTTATATACAGTATTAACAGTAAATTAAAGTGGTGCTTCTTACCCTTGTTCGTAGTTACAGGGTAACTACATCATCTACGGGCTGTAAATTAAAGTGGTGCTTGTTACCCCCTTGTTACAAGTAGTTACAGGGTAACTACATCATCATCATTTAAAAATGTTTTTTTGTTCTAATCTGGAAGTGTCAATACTTATACAATTATGCAATACTTACAGTATAGTTATTTGTAATTTTCCATGTTGTTAGGTATAGTATGCCATAAGTACCATGTAATATTAGAATAGCCCTTAGTTGTAAAATACTTACAGTATACTTATTTGTAATTTTCCATGTTGTTACCCCTTTATTCCCCAAACTTGACATGTTTTTTTGCCTAAACACATACAACATTACAGTATAATTACAAAAAAATTACCCTGTAAATTCGATTTCACTTTCCGAGCTAGTTACCCCTTTATTCTCACAATATTATATATTGTTCCCTTATATCTACACCTACTTACTTTATAGTTACACTATAATTACCGAAAATTACCCTGTAAATTCGATTTCATTACGCAGTACTTTCCGAGCTGGTTACCCCTTTATTCTCACAATATTACATATTGTTCCCTTATACCTACACCTACTTACTTTATAGTTACACTATAATTACAAAATAATTACCCTGTAAATACGATTTCATTACGCAGTACTTTCTCGGCTAGTTACCCCTTTATTCTCCCAATATTACATATTGTTCCCTTATACCTACACCTACTTACTTTATAGTTACACTATAATTACCGAAAATTACCCTGTAAATTCACTTTAATTACGTGGTACTTTCCGGGCCGTAATCTAAAGCGTTACCGAAGTTTCTATTGATGAAGATTCTTATTCGCTCTTTCAAGTCCAAAGAAAAAAGAAGTAGGTAAATCCATGTTATTTTAATGGATAAACTTTTGGATGGAAAAAGTTTTGCCTTGTTCTTCCACCAAGTTGTGTAGAAGAAATGTATTCCTTTCAAAAGACTCAGTGGAGATGAAACTTGAAGTATTATGACTTTTAGTAGTACTTGTAGCTTTGTCCAAGGATTTCTTGTTCAATGGCTTTCATTTTTTATACTAGGTGCATTAAACTGCTGACAAATTTTTTTATCTGCACCTTGCCCACATCCCACCATTGACTTAAAGATGTGAAATTCACTCTCTCCAAGAATTCCAAAAAAGCTGAAAAGAATGAATAAAGCAGTGAGCCTGAAGTAACCTGTTATCAAAATGGCAAAGTGACTTATAAGATTTAGTGGCCTCAACAGAAATAGCCATTGAAATATAATGATAGTCTGAGAGAAAAGTAGGTGAAATAGAATTTCTAAAAAATCGTCCCCTATTACATACTTCAGTATAAAAACGATCAAGCCTAGCTGCAGACATATTATTTGAGTTCACTTTCATCCAAGTATATTGTCTAAGCCCAGGAAATGTATCTCTCCACAAATCAACAAATTAATAACAATCAAATATACTTTTAAGAATCTTAGCTGAAGGAGGATGTGGTTCACTAAGATTCCGATCCAACTGCTGATTTAAAGTGCAATTAAAATCACCACGCAGTATAATAATATTATCCCGGAGACAGTGCAATAATGCATCAATAATAAACACATTAAACAGAGCCATCCTCGGGGCGATGAGGCATGGGCGGACCTGGGTCGTCGAGCTGGAGTGCTCTCTGGTCATGGACATGGACAGGAGATGTCGCTGGACTCTCACTGTAAAGCAGAGCCATTCAACAGTAGCACATGGTCGATTTTTCCCCTGGTGTCTCTGTGAACTAACGTGTTTTTTTAAACCTTTTCTAAAGAATGTCCTTAAACACCAACACCTTAGTGTCCTTAAACACACAAAAAAAGAATATTATAACACAAATAATAAATTATACATATAACACAAAAAGTATACTTATAACAAAAATAAAGTACACTTAAACATCACTAATCAAGCATGGAAATAATCCCTACTTACTTAAAGTGTACTAAGTATTTTGTCAAAGTTTATATTGAATGTGTGTTAGCATGAATTATGTACTGTTGTTCTCAGACAGATGATGAAGTTGAGAAAGCCACAGAATGCATGTTTATTAATATACATTCTTTGTTTGTCCAGATATGTCATTGACCAAACATAATTGTCATTGTTCTGATATGTTTATTGCTTTAGCCGTCTTCTACCATGAGCAAGTTTTATAAATGTTCTTAAATAAAAAGCATTCCATGCTAGGCTAAGCTGAGATGAGGATGTCTTGTGTCTCACAGAGCCAAATATGATGAAGTTATTGAGAGAAGCCACAGAATGTCTGTTTATTAATGTTAATTCTTAGTTTGACAGAAAATAAAGAGCCAAAAAGAAGTTCTGTGTCCATTTGTTCTACGCACATAAAACGCAAAGTCAACTTCCCATCACATGGGACCGGTTACACAAGACAATGACAGAGCTAACCTGATATTTGATCTGATATTTGATAGACAGATAAACAATCTCTTGTTTTCAGTAATTAAATCAGGGTTCTCTTTAATTTTTCACATTTAAACTCCTTGAACTTATTTTAAATACTCAATCTTTTATTTCAGACTCAATGGAAGTGAAAAAGCAAAAACAAGTGAAATTTAAAATGTAATGATCCTGTCGTTTGTTTCAGCCTGTTGACACCCATAAAATGTGCTTAATGTGCCAATTTACAGCAGATCTCAGACATCACCATAATGAATGAGGTGAAAACAGGGAACTTTTGGCTTTTCAGCAGCTCAGATAAACATTATGGCCTGTACTTTTTAAATGCAGATTGAATCAAGACACACTGATCACAGTTCACACCTGCAGTGAAGCCCCTCCCACAACAATTCCCCAATAAATACTGGGAATATTCACATCATCCTACAAGAGAAGGACAAACTCCAGGTATAGCAGCTGAAATCTGTGTGACTGTTAAAGATGGAGTTTATTAAAGAGGAGATTGAAGACATGAGTGATCCAGAACCATCCAGAATAAAACATGAAGATACAGAGGAACAAACAGGTTGGTGTCCATTCTCCATTCTTCATTGTTGACTGATTTGGTAGATGTGCAGTATATGGAGGATACATGATCATAACAGTGTATATAGTACTTCACAAGCAAATTGTTAACTATATTAAAAATGAAATGATATAAAACTTTGGCACATGAAAGGTCTGATACCGGATCTCTGTTGCTTTCTGCTGTTAAATCAGGGTTCACTTGAACTGATTCTAACTTGATGTGTATTTTAGATCAGGTGGAAATGAAACAGCAAAGACAAGAACTGAATGAAGTTAAGGAGGAACATCATACCTTTAAAACTCAAAGAACAAAAGCCAAAAAGCTGCTCACCTGCACTCAGTGTGGAAAGAGTTTCCCATATAAAGGAAACCTTGACAAACACATGAGAGTTCACACTGGAGAGAAACCGTATACATGCCCTCAGTGTGGAAAGAGTTTCACATATTTATCTTATTTCAAGTGTCATCTGCGCATTCACTTTGGAGAAAAGCCGTTTAACTGTGATCAGTGTGGTAAAGAGTTTATTTCATCATCACATCTAAAACAACACCTGACAGTTCATTCAGGTGAGAAGCCTCATGAGTGTTCTCTCTGTGGAAAGAGATTTTCAAGGCTGATAAGTTTTAAAGTGCACCAGAAAACACATAATGAAGTGAGAGATCATGTGTGCTGTGACTGTGGGAAGAGCTTTACTGCAGCTGCCCATCTGAGACGACACCAAAGAATTCACACTGGAGAAAGACCTTACAAGTGCTCATACTGTGACAAGAGTTTCACTCTGTCTGGAAACTTGAAATCACACGAGCGAGTTCATACTGGAGAGAAGCCGTACCACTGTACTCAGTGTGGGAAGAGATTCTCTCATTCTGGAACCCTGACTAAACATGAGCGCGTTCATACCGGAAAGAAGCCGTACCACTGTACTTAGTGTGGGATGAGTTTTAGACATTCAAATAATTTAGTGACTCATATTAAAAAGTGTTGTTCTGTGTCACAGTGAGCAAATGTGTAGTTGATTAACTAATAAACTAGTGTTGCTGTGAAATGCCACAAGATTTGTGCTTTATTAAATTATTCATTATACTGGGGGTCTTAATTACTCTCATAATCTATGTATCGTTTCATTTTGTCATTAATTTCATATTTCAATAGGCTATTCAAAATATTATATTTTAAACTTTAATCTCATAACTCTATGTAATTGTAATTACTGTGTAAATCCTGCGAGCATCATTAAACAGCTTGCAAATATGTCTACATGCCACTTCAGATGCAGCTTTGATACTAATTTGTTTGGATTGGTAACTGCCTATTGTCTTATTATTTTGATTAAATTTAAGAATTTTTCATAAAAGACTACAAATATATTTTAAAATTATTAGAATAATTGCCCTTATAAAGGTAAACATTATTATAAACTATTCTCTAAAAACAAACAAAAACTGACATTGACATGAAATAATGTAATTCCTATATTTTCATATCTATCATATTCCAGCTTCATCCCATGTCCAAAACTCAGTGTGCTGTCTAAAGTAATAGATATGACTGCTGCATAATTACATATGAATGGATACTGGCCTGTGCTTTGCTACAATGCAACTTTATCTGCGCGCTGTCCAGTGGGTCATGGCTAATGTTGATTGGTAATGTGGGTACATATCTGAGATTACCTACATTGATATTTCTGAAATAATCAGCTAATATTTCTCTAGCACGTAACTTAGATTGTTGAATCCATGCATATAGAGAAGAAAACCCTTTCTATTCCCTGCCCAGCGCGATTTGTGTCAAAGCATTAGTCCGGTTGTTTGATGAGAGTGAGTTTATTTGTAATAAACACTTTAAGAATCCGTCCAGTAGCGGAGGACTGTTATTCTGCACAGTCTGTGGAAGATCTGAAAACTGCACGGATTGATCTTTGGTTGACCAATCAGTGGAAAGGGCCGTTTCATGCCCGCCCACACGTGGAAATTGAATATTCAAGCCTTTTATCCATTTTCTATTCCTGAACCTAAAAATATAAAATCAAGCCAAATTCTCATTTTTTTATTTTTTTGAAAAAACGAAAAATGATTAAATGAGTCGTTTTCTCATTTTTCAACTTTCAATATTAAATCGAAAAACGAATGAACACAACGAGTAAGGGGAAAAAACAATATCAATATATGCAATAATTCCCTCAATTTGAGTTTTTAAGTTCAACATGGAGTTTTATTATTATTATTTTTTTACATTTGTTTGTTTAATTACATAAAACTAATGTTAACAAATGAGAACTTTTTGTAAAGTGTTACTGAACGTTGTTGCTTATAAGCTCTTAAACCTTTACAGGCACCAACATAAAACAGGAACGACATTAAAAAGCTTTCTTCTAAAATCTTATTCTAGCATTACAGTGAATGTAAAAAATAAAATAAAATATAAAACACTGAAGAACTCCCAAGGCACATGAAACGCATGAAACCTGTCTTGCAAAGTGCAAATGAAAAGCAAACTTGTTTGCCACCAACTATTTTTGAGGTTGTTGGAAAGTGCTGTTTATGTCCCAGAAGCTCTTCATCGGCAGAAAACTTCACATGTCCATGAAGCTACGCACCATCTCTCCACAGTAAATGTGAATGGACAGAGAAAATTCTTTGAGGAAAGAAAAAAAAGAGAAGGAAAAAAAAATCTATCCATTATTCAAATTGGGTCAATTGAATGAAAGCGATAGATAGTTGCACTCCAACGTTTATATACACCTTGCAGTATCTGTTAATAAATGTTAATAATTTTAGCAATAAGAGGGATCATACAAATGTGCATGTTGTCATTTTATTTAGTACTGCCTTGATGAAGCAGTTTGTTCTGCAAGGTGTACGTAATCTTTTGATGAATTACCCAAGACATCAGAGCAACATTGTAGTAGAATGCTGGGAGAGGTTCCCTCGCGTTTCCCACAAACACCAGGATTCCACTGACCACGCCAGGATTCCACTGACCACACCAGGATTACACTGACCACACCAGGATTACACTGACCACGCTAGGATTCCACTGACCACACCAGGATTACACTGACCACGCTAGGATTCCACTGACCACATCAGAATTCCACCGACCATCCCAGGATACCACTGACCACACCAGGATTCCACTGATCCCACCAGGATACCGCTGATCACGCCAGGATTCCACTGACCATGCCAGGATTCCGCTGACAACACCAGGATTCCACTGACCACACCAGGATTCCACTGACCACACCAGGATTACACTGACCACACCAGGATTCCACTGACCACGCTAGGATTCCACTGACCACACCAGGATTCCACTGACCACGCTAGGATTCCACTGACCACATCAGAATTCCACTGACCATGCCAGGATACCACTGACCACACCAGGATTCCACTGACCCCACCAGGATACCGCTGATCACGCCAGGATTACACTGACCATGCCAGGATTACACTGACCACGCCAGGATTCCACTGACCATGCCAGGATACCACTGACCACACCATGATACCACTGACCCCACTAGGATACCGCTGATCACGCCAGGATTCCACTGACCATGCCAGGATTACACTGACCACGCCAGGATTACACTGACCACACCAGGATTCAACTCACCACAACAGGATTCCACTGACCACGCCAGGATTCCACTGACCATGCTAGGATTCCACTGACCACATCAGAATTCCACTGACCATGCCATGATACCACTGACCACACCAGGATTCCACTGACCATGCCATGATACCACTGACCACACCAGGATTCCACTGACCACGCCAGGATTACACTGACCACACCAGGATTCAACTCACCACAACAGGATTCCACTGACCACACCAGGATTCCACTGACCATGCCAGGATCCCACTGACCACACCAGGATTCCACTGACCATGCTAGGATTCCACTGACCACATCAGAATTCCACTGACCATGCCAGGATTACACTGACCACGGCAGGATACCACTGACCACGCCAGGATACCACTGACCACACCAGGATTCCACTGGCCCCGCCAGGATTCCACTGACCATGCCAGGATACCACTGACCATGCCAGGATCCCACTGACCACACCAGGATTCCACTGACCACGGCAGGATACCACTGACCACGGCAGGATACCACTGACCACGCTAGGATTCCACTGACCACACCAGGATTCCACTGACCATGCCAGGATTACACTGACCACATCAGAATTCCACTGACCATGCCAGGATTACACTGACCACGGCAGGATACCACTGACCACGCCAGGATACCACTGACCACACCAGGATTCCACTGGCCCGCCAGGATTCCACTGACCATGCCAGGATACCACTGACCATGCCAGGATCCCACTGACCACACCAGGATTCCACTGACCACGGCAGGATACCACTGACCACGCTAGGATTCCACTGACCACGCTAGGATACCACTGACCACACCAGGATACCACTGACCATGCCAGGATACCACTGACCACACTAGGATTCCACTGACCACGGCAGGATTCCACTGACCACGGCAGGATTACACTGACCACGGCAGGATACCACTGACCACGCCAGGATACCACTGACCACACCAGGATTCCACTGACCCCGCCAGGATTCCACTGACCATGCCAGGATACCACTGACCATGCCAGGATCCCACTGACCACACCAGGATTGCACTGACCACGGCAGGATACCACTGACCACGCTAGGATTCCACTGACCACGCCAGGATTGCACTGACCACGGCAGGATCCCACTGACCACACCAGGATTCCACTGACCACGGCAGGATACCACTGACCACGCTAGGATTCCACTGACCACGCTAGGATCCCACTGACCACGCCAGGATTCCACTGACCACGGCAGGATTGCACTGACCACGGCAGGATACCACTGACCCCACCAGGATACCACTGACCACACCAGGATTCCACTGACCCCGCCAGGATTCCACTGACCACGCCAGGATACCACTGACCATGCCAGGATACCACTGACCACGGCAGGATACCACTGACCACGCTAGGATTCCACTGACCACGCTAGGATCCCACTGACCACGCCAGGATTCCACTGACCACGGCAGGATTGCACTGACCACGGCAGGATACCACTGACCCCACCAGGATACCACTGACCACACCAGGATTCCACTGACCCCGCCAGGATTCCACTGACCACGCCAGGATACCACTGACCATGCCAGGATACCACTGACCACACCAGGATTCCACTGACCACGCCAGGATACCACTGACCACGCCAGGATACCACTGACCACACAAGGATTCCACTGACCACGCCAGGATTCCACTGACCACAACATGATTCCTCTGCCTAAAGTCAGAGTTCAATTCAAATATTGTATTTTCCATCATCTGAAGGTAATACTGTTGTACTGGTGGTTGTGGTGGACACTTCATTCCGTTACTTAAACTCCCTTCTGCCAAGGAGACTGCTGACCTTATTCTTCAAAATGTTGTAAGAATCCCTGGAATTCCAGTAGATATTGTTTCTGATTGAGGTCCCCAGTTTATGTCTCGTTACTGGAAAGCATTCTGGTCCCTGTTTGGCTCTTCTGTCAGTCTCTCCTCAGGTTTCCACCCTCAGTCGAATGGCCAAACAGAACGGATAAATCAGGAGTTGGAGAAATACCTTTTCTGCTTTAAATCTCATCAGCCATCCTCCTAGAGTCGTTTCTTACTATGGGCAGAGCTGACACACAACACCTTATGAAGCTCCATTTAAGTGTCATTTCGGATTCAAGCAACCATTGTTTTTCAGCCAAGAGATAGAAGTTGGAGTCCCTAATGCTGAGAGATTTGTTGAGCGCTGCAGAAGGACATGGAAAAGGGTTCATGTAGCCTTGAAGAATGCTTCCACCTGCTACAAGAGGTATGCTGACAAGAGAAGGAGGGCAACTCCACACTTTAGAATCGAACAAAGAATCTAGCTCTAAGCTAAGGACTTAACCGTTAAAGGTTGAATCCAAGAAACTTGCCCCCAAGGTTTGTTAGCCCATTCAAAATAACCACACGGGTCAACCCTGTTACATTCCAGCCAAGATCTTTAAGAGTAAGACCTCATTTTCATGTGTCCCATTTGAAACCTGTACACTCTAAAGAACGTTGGGTTATTTTTTTTACCCAATAGCTGGGTTAAAAATATTGGGTCATTCTGTTGGGTTATTCCGAAAGTTTATTGGGTTGTTTCTATAACAACTAAATTCAAATTTCAAAGACTGCCCTCTGCAACTGTGACAGAAGATACACGGGTAAGTTAGCCTAATATTGGACTATATTTAATGTGTTTTCCGTTAAAGTGACTTTAAGCTCTTATGTAGTAACGTTAGCCTACTATTGCCGCTTTTTCCCAAAATTATGTTTAGGCTATCTCCCCCTGGCGAGTGCTTTTGTACGCTGCCATGCTGTATCTGTGACTAGTGATCCCCCTTCTCACTTTTTTCTGTTCTTTCCAATCATTTTTGGGATTTTATTCATATTTTCAGATATTTAACCGACGCGCTCGGCTTCAGGAACCAGCGGAAGCCTCGTCCGTCCGGTGTCCAGTCATTGATGAAGGTATGCAGTGTTATACGTGTAGCTCAAATGTCTGCAAATCTAACGTTAAACTACAGTGTAACATTAAATAGCCTACGACTTTAAGAATCTACTTGTCAAGAAAACTCTAAAGATAAAAAGTTTAAGATATGACTTAATAAGACAGCATTACAATATGTGGGTTTTGATCGCCATTACTTTGCATACGCGGTGTCTGCTCTGATGATGCTCTCGAGGCTGTCTCTGTGAATTCACTGCATGATTTTCAGCCCTTGCATGCTGTGAAATCATATAATGTAGAGGATAACTGCTACAGACGTTTTTAAGGCAGTTTTAAATAAATGTATTAACATGAAGTTAGTTTTTACTTTCCCTCTCCTTATCTTTATTAAATACATGTTATAAATATAAACTTCTTGTACATATACACATACACATTTTACCATAGGTTACATGTTAGAATTGTTATGTTTGTTATTGGAATAAAAGGCCAATTCTTGGTGTGGTGCATTAAAGGTAGGGTAGGTAAGAATTAGTTTTAAAAAAACTTCAAACTTTCTTTATATATCAATACATAATTAAATTGTAAGTACTCTGAAAAAGAAAGTATAAAAATTGAGTGTCTATAGACCTCTCACGACTGTTTTAAAGACAGCTCATTATTTCCATTCACTCCACCTTCTCCCTTCTGGGCTCTTTCCAAAGCCACGCCCCCAAGACACATGAACGTGCTCCGCCGACCGCTCAGCTGGAAGACGCATTATTTACCTGAGACAAGCGGAGACGAGATGGAGACGAGACAGAGATGTTTGTAAACAGCACAGCAGTAATGACTTTATGAACTTCTTTACATGTAAGATTGACAATATTAGGAAGAAAATTATAACCATACAGCTGTCTACTACAGTATCACATCAGACAGACCATCGTAGTGTCACTGAGGAAAAATTACACTCATTCACTGCTATAGGAGAGGAAGAATTGGCTAAACTCTTTCATTCATCTAAATCAACAACATGTATGCTTGACCCTATACCGACTAGGCTATTAAAAGAGATGCTACCAGAGGTCATGGATCCTCTTCTTAATATCATTAATTCATCTTTGTCTTTAGGATATGTACCGAAAACTTTTAAGTTGGCTATTTTTAAACCACTTATTAAAAAAACGCAACTTGATCCTACAGAATTAGTCAATTACAGGCCAATCTCAAATCTACCCTTTCTTTCAAAAATACTTGAAAAGGCAGTGTCTTCACAATTATGTTCCTTTTTAGAAAGAAATGGTATCTGTGAGGATTTTCAGTCAGGATTTAGACCGTATAATAGTACTGAGACTGCTCTCATCAGAATTACAAATGATTTACTCTTATCATCCGATCGTGGTTGTAACTCTTTGTTAGTGTTACTCAATCTTAGCGCTGCATTCGACACTATCGACCACAACTTTCTTTTGAATAGACTCGAAAATTATGTAGGCATTAGTGGACCTGCATTGGCATGGCTTAAATCATACCTATCTGACCGTTATCAATTTGTAGCAGTAAATGAAGAGATGTCACACAGATCACAAGTTCAGTATGTAGTACCGCAGGGCTCAGTGCTAGGACCGTTGCTCTTCACCCTGTACATGCTACCACTGGGAGATATTATTAGGACGCATGGCGTTAGATTTCATTGTTATGCCGATGATACTCAGCTCTATATTTCTTCACACCCTGAAGAAACTTACCAATTCACAAGATTAACGGAATGTATAGAGGATATAAAAAATTGGATGATCAGTAATTTCCTGCAACTTAATTCAGAAAAAACAGAATTTATAATCATTGGACAAAAAAGCTCCACAAGTAGTAACCTAGAATACTGTCTAACCCTCGATGGCTGCTCTGTCAAGTCCTTGTCATCAGTTAGGAACCTGGGTGTGCTCTTTGATACCAATCTTTCGTTTGAAAGCCAAGTTTCTAGCATCTGTAAAACTGCATTCTACCATCTTAAAAATATATCTAAATTACGGCACATGCTCTCAATGCAAAATGCTGAACAGTTAATACATGCGTTCATGAGCTCAAGGCTAGATTATTGTAATGCTCTACTGGGTGGTTGCCCTGATCGCTTAATAAACAAACTTCAGCTGGTCCAGCAGCTCGAGTTCTTACTAGAACCAGGAAGTATGAACACATTAGCCGGTTCTGTCAACACTGCACTGGCTCCTATTAAACATTGCATACATTTTAAAATCTTGCTTATTACTTACAAAGCACTAAATGGTTTAGCTCCCCAGTACTTGAGTGAGCTCTTAACACATTATACTCCATCACGTCTACTGCAGTCTCTAAACTCTGACCAGCTGATAATACCTAGAATATCAAAATCAACTGCAGGTGGTCGATCCTTTTCCTATTTAGCACCTAAACTCTGGAACAGTCTTCCTAGCATTGTTCAGGAAGCAGACACACTCTGTCAGTTTAAATCTAGACTAAAAACACATCTCTTTTCTATGGCATACAGATAAAACACTTTTTTCAATTAAATGATTATTAGGCTGCATTATCTAAGTCAGGCGGAACCGGAACACTTCCCATAACCCCTGGTGTACTCGTTACATCATCAGAAGAATGGCATCTACGCTAATGTTAGTGTCTCTGTTTTATCCCGAGGTCTACTGCAGCCAGCCGGATCCAGGCTTTATCCAGATCAGACGGTGGACCTGCACCCAGATGTGACCAACACATGACCCTGAAGTGTCTGCAGAGGCCGTGTCATTTAGACTCCCCCTTAAGCTGCCTCATCGACCGGCATCCTCAATAAACCTGTCTCTCGGCGTGATGACTCCGATTGTTTGAATAGTCCTAGTTAATAATTCTTTAAATCGATATGTCATCCTCAAAACAACCCGTCTCCAGCGTGTTGCCGCCGATCTTTCGAATATTACACTTTAGTAATTGTTTAAGCAATACTGCATCCTCAATAAAAACCTGTCTCCGGCGTAATGACTCCGATATTTCAAATTATTTATTTTTAATAATTATTTAATCGATACATCATCCTCAATAAACCCGTCTCCGGCGTGTTGCCTCAGATCTTTCGAATATTCAGATCTATTATGACCTCTGACCTTTAAAATTGCCAGAACAATAATGTCGCTGTTTGTTAATTGGCCAGAGGAGAACTGGCACCCGACTGAGCCTGGTTTCTCCCAAGGTTACTTTTCTCCATTAGGTCTCCTGATGGGGTTTTGGTTTCCTTGCCACTGTCGCCTCTGGCTTGGCTTGCTCAGTTGGGGAAAAACTATTTCTCAAATATATTTCAAAATAAATCTAATTATTAAACTAAATTAACCATATAGACCAATTACTGATCTAATTACTGATCAGTAATGCATGTGGGCAGATCCTGTAGCAAAAGGGGTGGTAGCCATGGTAGCGAGAGAGAGTTACAGTCGCCCAAGCCAATCACTTGATTCGTCCCTAACGAAAATAATGAGCTGTGTTTATTGCAGATTAAAAAGTCTAGAGTCACTCGATTTTTATACTCTCTTTTTCAGACTAATTTTAATTATGTATTGACATATAAAGAAAGTTTAAACAAATTTGGACAAAAGTGTTTTAGATAATTCTGACCTACCCTACCTTTAATCAAGGCATTTGTTAGGTTCCCAATCTACAGGAACTGTGTTGTCCAGTTAATTTTTAATTTTTGTATTCAGTTGGTTATGTATACTGAAACTGTAATTAAATACACAAATGTCTTCTCTTCACATATAGACAGAAGAACCCTCTGAAAACAATGCTGTAGTGAACCCTTGTGGTGAAGGGTTGACCCTTCACCACAAGGCATGAACTCACTCTCACTGACCTTTTCCTGGAACGTTCCCACCTGGTGGAACAACCTGCCTATCTCAGTTCGAGCAGCTGAGTCTGTAGCCATTTTCAAAAAACATCTTAAGACGCATCTTTTCCAGCAGCAACTGACCAATAAAGACTAGCACTTATCTATTCTATTCACGTTTCTGTTTGTTTGTTTGTTTGTTTATTTTTCTAAAAGTGTATATGTATACTTTGATAGATTAACTGAGCCTTGTTACAGCACTGCTCCTTGTTTGTTTAGTTGCTTCTATTGCTCTCCTCATTTGTAAGTCACTTTGGATAAAAGCGTCTGCTAACGACTAAATGTAAATGTAAAAAGTTTATACTTCCAATTAAATGTAAAAAAAGCATTGTCAATATATTAAAGTTGTGGGTTATTTATTTGCATAAATAATTATTTATTAATAATTAATATACTAGGTTGGTTAAAGCAACATGGCCAAATGACCCAACAATTTATTGGGTAAACAACTTACTACCCAATGAACTGGGTTAAAATAACCCAACAATAGGTCGGTGCTATATCAACCCACCATTGGGTTATCTGTTGGGTAATTTTTAACCCAACTTTTTTAAGTGAGTATTAAAGGATTAGTTCACTTTTAAATAAACTTTTGCTGATAATTTACTCACCCCCATGTCATCCAAGATGTCCATGTCTTTCTTTCTGCAGTCGAAAAGAAATTAAGGTTTTTGATGCAATCATTTCTCCTTATAATAGACTCAATGGACGCCAAGTGAGGTCATATACGAGCGTGGTCATAGATGTATACGTAGATGCCTCATTAGCGCCTGTACGGATCAGTAGAATATGGCATCTACGATCGATATATCTATGACCAGTATACGAGATTTGACCTCACTTGGCGGAAGTTATGGCGGAGCTCAGAGATGATCGCGTTTGTCTGATAAGAGGTCAAATAATAGCATAAATGCTGCTCGGTTTCTCGCAGAAACTGATCGTTTGGCTAGATAAGACCCTTATTCATCGTCTGGTGTGGTTTAAAGCCCTTTGAAGCTGCACTGAAACTGTCATTCGGACCTTTAACCGTTTGGGGTCCATTGAGTCTATTATAAGGAGAAATGATTGCATCAAAAACCTTAATTTCTTTTCGACTGCAGAAAGAAAGACATGGACATCTTGGATGACATGGGGGTGAGTAAATTATCAGCAAAAGTTTATTTAAAGTGAACTAATCCTTTAACCTCTCTTTTGTTTCCCTCAGCCCCCACCCCTCCCATTATAGAAGGTGGTCCAACATACACAGTGAAAAGGTTGCTTGATTCAAGACACTGTGGCTTTCACTTCCTGGTCAACTGGCAAGGTCATGGGCCGGAGGAACGTACCTGGGTGCCAGCACGACACATCTTAGACTCAGACTCAGACGTTCCATCACTTGCATCCTGACAGTCCTGGGCCGCCGGGAGTCGGCCGTAAAGGGGGAGGCCCTGTCACACCACGGTCTGTCCAGCAGAGGGAAACTAAGAGCGCAAGACCTTCCTCATCTTCCTAATTCAATGTTCATTATTGGTTCAATGAAATCACCTGTGCATAGCTTGTTAGAGTGGACAGTGGACATACACCTGTTAGAGTGTAACAGGTGTATATTTAAAGGCTTGTACCTCTGCTCGTTCTTGAAGTTCTCTTGCCTAACCTATGCTTTTGTGTTTACCCGTTGGGTTACTCTGAACGACTTTGCTCAGACCTTTTTGACCAGCTTCTCTGGTAATCTTTTGTTTGATGTCTTTTGGATACTTTTGCCTCCATTATCCAGTGTGGATTTGTATCTTGCTCTACCTAGCTCTGATGATGGATCCTTTGTGTTTGCTCAAAAATACTAAGTAAAGGCTTTCTATTTTTTCCCTTCTAAACCTGCCTCTTGTGATTATCTGCCAATTGGGTCCAAACTGCCGCAGTGGTTAGAACCTTGGGTTTCCAGCAACACAGTCTGGGTTTGATTCCAGACCTGAAAAAATCTTCATATTGCATGCATGACGATTACTAGCTTGTTTGACTTAGTTCATATTGTTAGATAACAATCATGAGAGCTGTGAAAAATAACCAAATAGTCTAGGGATATGACTAGTGTGTCCATTTCCATAATACCACAAGGAGGACACTTTGCGGCATTTAGTTAGGCAAGAATAATTGTATTGGACTCTGGTGTACTTGCAACTACAATACAGTTTTGCAACTAAGTTCTGCGTCCCAATAAAGAT
The DNA here is from genome assembly GCA_023029165.1 of Gobiocypris rarus. Classification (NCBI taxonomy): domain Eukaryota; kingdom Metazoa; phylum Chordata; class Actinopteri; order Cypriniformes; family Gobionidae; genus Gobiocypris; species Gobiocypris rarus. Next base: position 44,826,882 of record CM040911.1, read on the forward strand.
TCTGGAGGACGCTAGACAGGGGGCCTAAAATCCGGACTGTCCGGCCAAAAATGGCATCCCTATATATGACATGGACTTAGATCATAATCTTGTACAGCAGTTCTCATTCACATTTTGAGAGAAATGACAGAATTAACATTTGGCTCATTAAAAATCTGATATTTGATAGACAGACATATGATCTCTTGTTTTCTGTTACCCTTACAAAAATGAACAATGTTTGTACTACAAATGAAACAAACAAAAAAATATATAGTTATTATAGTTAAACCATGGTAACCACAAACTAACCATGGCTTTGCTACTCTAACCATAGTTTAACCGTGGTATTTGTGGTAAAACTGTGGTTATATAAATGGTACACAATTAGCCATAGAAACATGATTACTCCACTTTTACTATAATAAAACCATGGTTAATTTTCATGAGGGTAAATCAGGGTTCACTTGAATCTTCACATTTATCCTCCTTGAACTGATTTTACATACTCAAATGTTTCATTTTTTAGACTGAAGTGAAAGACTAAAGACAAGAACTGAAGTGAAATTTCAAAGATGATCCTGTAGTTTGTTTCAGCCTGTCAACACCAATAAAATGTGCTTAATGTGCTGAAGGGGGATTCTGAAATCCCCTGCCACTTCAATATACCTGTAGATATCTTAATCAGATTCATAATCAAAGCCTTAATTAAGACTGGTAGAGAGCCTATGAACTCCTTGTGAGACTTGAAGCTGGCTTCTGCTGATGAAACTGCAAATACTCTTTAATTAATTGCACTCCTGACTCTTTGTCTTCATTCTTCACTACTGGTCTCTGGGTCTAAACTGTTATACCCCTAACAGTGCCAATTTACAGAAGATCTCAGACATCAGCATAACGAATGAGGTGAAAACAGGGAACTTTTGGCTTTTTAGCAGCTCAGTTAAATATCATGGCCTGTACTTTTTAAATGCAGATTGAATCAAGACACAGTGATCACAGTTCACACCTGCAGTGAAGCCCCTCCCACAACAATTCACCAATAAATACTGGGAATATCCACATCATCCTACAAGAGAAGGACAAACTCCAGGTGTAGCAGCTGAAATCTGTGTGACTGTTAAAGATGGAGTTTATTAAAGAGGAGATTGAAGACAAGAGTGATCCAGAACCATCCAGAATAAAACATGAAGATACTGAGGAACAAACAGGTTGGTGTCCATTCTTGATTCTTCATTGTTGACTGATTTGGTAAATTGATCAGCATATAAATGGTAAATGATAGAGAAATGCCTAAAAAATGATCATAACCTTGTATATAGTATTTGTCAAGCATATTGTAACTATATTCAAAACTGAATGACATAAAACTTAGGCACATGAAAGATCTGATACCTGATCTCTGTTGCTTTCTGCTGTTAAATCGGGGTTCACTTGAACTGATTCTAACTTGATGTGTATTTTAGATCAGGTGGAAGTGAAACAGCAAAGACAAGAACTGAATGAAGTGAAGGAGGAACATCATACCTTTACAACTCAAAGAACAAAAGCCAAAAAGCTGCACACCTGCACTCAGTGTGGAAAGATTTTCACACATAAAGGACACCTTAACACACACATGAGATATCACACTGGAGAGAAACCGTTTACATGCGTTCAGTGTGGAAAGAGTTTCACACATAAAGGAAGCCTTAACACACACATGAGAATTCACTCTGGAGAGAAACCGTATACATGCACTCAGTGTGGAAAGAGTTTCACACATAAAGGAAGCCTTAACTCACACATGAGAATTCACTCTGGAGAGAAACCGTATACATGCCCTCAGTGTGGTAAAGATTTTATTTCATCATCAAATCTAAAACGACACTTGATAGTTCATTCAGATGAGAAGCCTCATGAGTGTTCTCACTGTGGAAAGTGTTTTTCAGAGCTGTACAGTCTTAAACTGCACCAGAAAACACATAATGAAGTGAGAGATTATATGTGCTTTGACTGTGGGAAGAGCTTTACTAGAGATTACTGTCTGAAACGGCACCAAAGAACTCATACTGAAGAAAAGCCTTACAAGTGCTTATATTGTGACAAGAGTTTCACTCAGGCTGGACACCTGAAAGAACATGAGAGAGTCCATTCTAGAGAGAAGCCGTACCACTGTACTCAGTGTGGGATGAGATTCACCCGATCAAGCGGTCTAGTGAAACATATTAAAAAGTGTTGTTCTGTGTCACAGTGAGCAAATGTTTTCTTCAGATCAAAAATGTAAATCATGAAATCATGTGACACTAATAAACTAGTGTTGCTGTGAAATGCCACAAGATTTGTGCTTTATTAAATTATTCATGTGAGGATCATTGAATTATTCTTTAATTGGACACTTACTCAAAGAAATACCAAAAATAAAAGATACTGGAAACAAATGTAACAAAAGTTTTTTTTTTCAATATATGTAACAATTCCTTTTTAAATTCAAATATTTTTTATCTTTTACTTTTGTTTGTTTAATTACATAAAACCACTTATTTCTCTGCAACATAAAAGTTGTTTATAATGCTGTACTATCAGAATTACCGTCAATACTAGTTTCCTAAAAATTGGACGTGAATGCCCTCTCAGGTTTTCTCCCACTTAGAAATCATGGAGGGGTCTGAAATTCTCATCGTAGGTGCATGTCCACTTTGAGAGACTTAATCTAAAAAAATAAAAATAAATCCAGAAATCACAATATATGATTTTTTTAACTATTTATTTGGATGATACAGCTGCAAATAAGTATTTGAACACCTGTCTATCAGCTAGAATTGTGACCCTCAAAGACCTGTTAGTCTGCCTTTAAAATGTCCACCTCCACTCCATTTATTATCCTAAATTAGATGCACCTGTTTGAGGTCGTTAGCTGCATAAAGACACCTGTCCACGTCATACAATCAGTAAGAATCCAACTACTAACATGGCCAAGACCAAAGAGCTGTCCAAAGACACTAGAGACAAAATTGTACACCTCCACAAGGATGGAAAGGGCTACGGGGAAATTGCCAAGCAGCTTGGTGAAAAAAGGTCCACTGTTGGAGCAATCATTAGAAAATGGAAGAAGCTAAACATGACTGTCAATCTCCCTCGGACTGGGGCTCCATGCAAGATCTCACCTCGTGGGGTCTCAATGATCCTAAGGAAGGTGAGAAATCAGCCCAGAACTACACGGGAGGAGCTGGTCAATGACCTGAAAAGAGCTGGGACCACCATTTCCAAGGTTACTGTTGGTAATACACTAAAACGTCATGGTTTGAAATCATGCATGGCACGGAAGGTTCCCCTGCTTAAACCAGCACATGTCCAGGCCCATATTAAGTTTGCCAATGACCATTTGGATGATCCAGAGGAGTCATGGGAGAAAGTCATGTGGTCAGATGAGACCTATAACTTTTTGGTCATAATTCCACTAAACGTGTTTGGAGGAAGAAGAATGATGAGTACCATCCCAAGAACACCATCACTACTGTGAAGCATGGGGGTGGTAGCATCATGCTTTGGGGGTGTTTTTCTGCACATGGGACAGGGTTACTGCACCGTTTTAAGGAGAGGATGACCGGGGCCATGTATTGCGAGATTTTGGGGAACAACCCCCTTCCCTCAGTTAGAGCTTTGAAGATGGGTCGAGGCTTGGTAGACATAGTAACTTTCTGATGTTGTGGTCTGATCTGACTGACCCCAGAGCAACTCAAGGATGTGCTGATCGCCTTCCTGATATTATTGATTTTCTCGGAGAAGAAGGAAGCAAACTCACTGCATTTGCTGTCAGAGAGCATTTCACTGGGAATGTGACTCGGGGGGTTTGTTAGTCTCTCTACAGTAGCAAAAAGAGTGCGCGTGTTGTTTATGTGTCTGTTTATAATATTTGAGAAGAAGGTCTGTCTAGCTTTGCCTAGCTCCACATTGAAAGCATGAAGGCTGTCTTTATAGATGTTATAATGGACTATAAGTTTTGTCTTTCGCCACATGCGTTCATATTTCCTGCATTGTCTTTTCATTCTCTCTGAGAAGCTCAGAAGTGGGGAAGTTGGAGAGAGGAATAGCATGTCTGGTGAAGGTGGCTGTTGCTCTGGTGTTACTGGAGGCAGTGATATGTTGTCCTGGCTTCCCTGGCTGTTTTCCATAAAGTCATCCTTGGGTGTTGAATCTTGGAGCAGTTCTAATCCGTCACAGTCTGTCTGTGATGAGCTCTGTGGGCAGGGCTCAGCTGGGAGGTTGTCCGTTAGCAGTGGTTGTTGTGGCGTGGTGTTATCAATGTCCTTGTGGGATGTGTCAGCTGCATGTCCATTCAGATGCTGAAATGAAGTCCTGTGGTCATTCATACTCTGTTCAGGTGTGTGTGTGCGCCATTCAGGTTGAGTGGATTGACACACACTGATGAAGGATGATGGAGGGAGAAGAAGATATTGTCTTTTAGAACTCTTGCACCAAGTTTGTTTGGGTGAAGGCCATTTGATGTAAACAGTTGTCTCTGACTCCAGAAAAGATTAAAGTTGTCGATGAAGTTCAGTCCCTTCATATTGCAGGATTTTTGCAGCCATGTATTAAGGCCAAGCATCCGTGAGAACCTATTTGTTCCTCTTGCTGGAAGTGGTCCACTGATAAACGACTGAATTTTCAGTCTTCTAAGTGTTTTAAAAAGTTCAATGAAATCCCTCTTAAGGAGTTCTGACTGCTCTCTCTGAATATCGTTCTTTCCCACATGAATGATGAGTCGATTTGCAGTCTTATGTTTCATCAGAATGTTCTGAAGTTCCCTGTTTACATCAGAAACTGTTGCTTGTGGAAGGCAGCATGTAGTTGTATCCCTGCTGCTAATGTTTCTGACTGTGGAGTCCCCCACTATCAGAGTCCTGGTCTCGGCTGCGCTCTGAGCTGAGTGCCGCTGTTTGCTCGACCTTGAGCGCCTGTTAGCATTAGTGTTAGCTGCAGGCTGATTTGATCAGTGTCCGATCACATTTGGAGATTTTTCACCTACATTCAGCACATTTGGGCATTCCTCACCCATATTCAATAGTACTTCAAATCTGTTTGCAAGATGTATAGGTGGTGGTAGGGGGGTAGAGGATGCTACTGTGGCAATTGTTGATAATCTTGACAATCTGTTGTCTCGAGTGCTTTTCGGTCTCGCTCCCTGTCTGTGCCATTTATTAGTGTGTCGATCAGTTAGAGCTTGTTTCTCTAAACTTCATTTTGGCCTGTTTAGGATCACAAGATTCATGGGACTCACCGGCTGTATGCTTACGTGGCTCTGTTGTGTGTTCAGTCTGGTTTGGTAGTCCCGCAAGTAACTTTGTTTCCAGAATTGCAATCCTTTGTAGAAGTCTGTGGCAGTTTGTGGAGCATGTAGATTTTTCAGAAAGAGGAGGCATTTTCTTTCTTATTCTTTTCAATGTAGGCAGCTGTGTTTTCCCTTCCGGAATGTAAGCTGATGGCTGCTGTCGTGGGAGGTTGGTTGGATAATTCCCTTTTTTGTAGTTTTCCAGCCACCAAGAGTTTCTAGTTTTAGTGTTGATGTCAAGCTTTATCGTTTGAACACTGTGCTGTTTTGCTGTAGTTAAAATTAGGAAATAAAATATAAAAAGCAATAGAGCAAAGCGCTGAGAAGTAAGCAGGAACGTCCGAACAGTAGCTAAGCAGGAAGTAGACTGAAGTAGATTCAAAATAACCAGACGGGTCAACCCTGTTACATACCAGACAAGATCTTTAAGAGTAAGACCTCATTTTCATGTGTCCTGTTTGAAACCTGTATTAACCTCTCTTTGTTTCACCCAGCCCCACCCCACCCATCCCATCCTCGCATTATATAAGGTGGTCCCACATACAGAGTGAAAATGTTGCTTGATTCGAGACTCTGTGACTTTCACTTACTGGTCAACTGGCAAGGTCATGAGCCTGAGGAACGTATCTGGATGCCAGCACGACACATCTTAGACTCTTTCCATCACTTGCATCCTGACAGTCCTGGGCTGTCGGCCGTAAAGGGGGAGGCCCTGTCACACCATGGTCTGTTCAGCAGAGGGAAACTAAGAGCACAAGACCTTCCTCATCTTCCTAATTCACTGTTCATTATTGGTTCAATGAAATCACCTGTGCATAGCTTGTTAGAGTGGACAGTGGACATACACCTGTTAGAGTGTAACAGGTGTATATTTAAAGGCTTGTACCTCTGCTCGTTCTTGAAGTTCTCTTGCCTAACCTATGCTTTTGTGTTTACCCGTTGGGTTACTCTGAACGACTTTGCTCAGACCTTTTTGACCAGCTTCTCTGGTAATCTTTTATTTGATGTCTTTTGGACACTTTTGCCTCCATTATCCAGTGTGGATTTGTATCTTGCTCTACCTAGCTCTGATGATGGATCCTTTGTTTTTGCTCAAAAATACTAAGTAAAGGCTTTCTATTTTTTCCCTTCTAAACCTGCCTCTTGTGATTATCTGCCAATTGGGTCCAAACTGCCGCAGTGGTTAGAACCTTGGGTTTCCAGCAACACAGTCTGGGTTTGATTCCAGACCTGAAAAAATCTTCATATTGCATGCATGAAGATTACTAGCTTGTTTGACTTAGTTCATATTGTTAGATAACAATCATAAGAGCTGTGAAAAATAACCAAATAGTCTAGGGATATGACTAGTGTGGCCATTTCCATAATACCACAAGGAGGACACTTTGTTAGGCAAGAATAATTGTATTGGACTCTGGTGTACTTGCAACAACAATACAGTTTTGCAACTAAGTTCTGCGTCCCAATAAAGATTCTGGAGGACGCTAGACAGGGGGCCTAAAATCCGGACTGTCCGGCCAAAAATGGCATCCCTATATATGACATGGACTTAGATCATAATCTTGTACAGCAGTTCTCATTCACATTTTGAGAGAAATGACAGAATTAACATTTGGCTCATTAAAAATCTGATATTTGATAGACAGACATATGATCTCTTGTTTTCTGTTACCCTTACAAAAATGAACAATGTTTGTACTACAAATGAAACAAAAAAAAAAAAGATATAGTTATTATAGTTAAACCATGGTAACCACAAACTAACCATGGCTTTGCTACTCTAACCATAGTTTAACCATGGTATTTGTGGTAAAACTGTGGTTATATAAATGGTACACAATTAGCCATAGAAACATGATTACTCCACTTTTACTATAATAAAACCATGGTTAATTTTCATGAGGGTAAATCAGGGTTCACTTGAATCTTCACATTTATCCTCCTTGAACTGATTTTACATACTCAAATGTTTCATTTTTTAGACTGAAGTGAAAGAGAAAAGACAAGAACTGAAGTGAAATTTCAAAGATGATCCTGTAGTTTGTTTCAGCCTGTCAACACCAATAAAATGTGCTTAATGTGCTGAAGGGGGGATTCTGAAATCCCCTGCCACTTCAATATACCTGTAAATATCTTAATCAGATTCATAATCAAAGCCTTAATTAAGACTGGTAGAGAGTTAGTGCGGCCTATAAACTCCTTGTGAGACTTGAAGCTGGCTTCTGCTGATGAAACTGCAAATACTCTTTAATTAATTGCACTCCTGACTCTTTGTCTTCACTCTTCACTACTGGTCTCTGGGTCTAAACTGTTATACCCCTAACAGTGCCAATTTACAGAAGATCTCAGACATCAGCATAATGAATGAGGTGAAAACAGGGAACTTTTGGCTTTTTAGCAGCTCAGTTAAACAGTGTACACCTGTACTTTTTAAATGCAGATTGAATCAAGACACAGTGATCACAGTTCACACCTGCAGTGAAGCCCCTCCCACAACAATTCACCAATAAATACTGGGAATATCCACATCATCCTACAAGAGAAGGACAAACTCCAGGTGTAGCAGCTGAAATCTGTGTTACTGTTAAAGATGGAGTTTATTAAAGAGGAGATTGAAGACAAGAGTGATCCAGAACCATCCAGAATAAAACATGAAGATACTGAGGAACAAACAGGTTGGTGTCCATTCTTGATTCTTCATTGTTGACTGATTTGGTAAATTGATCAGCATATAAATGGTAAATGATAGAGAAATGCCTAAAAAATGATCATAACCTTGTATATAGTATTTGTCAAGCATATTGTAACTATATTAAAAACTGAATGACATAAAACTTAGGCACATGAAAGATCTGATACCTGATCTCTGTTGCTTTCTGCTGTTAAATCAGGGTTCACTTGAACTGATTCTAACTTGATGTGTATTTTAGATCAGGTGGAAGTGAAACAGCAAAGACAAGAACTGAATGAAGTGAAGGAGGAACATCATACCTTTAAAACTCAAAGAACAAAAGCCAAAAAGCTGCTCACCTGCACTACGTGTGGAAAGATTTTCACACATAAAGGACACCTTAACACACACATGAGATATCACACTGGAGAGAAACCGTTTACATGCGTTCAGTGTGGAAAGAGTTTCACACATAAAGGAAGCCTTAACACACACATGAGAATTCACTCTGGAGAGAAACCGTATACATGCACTCAGTGTGGAAAGAGTTTCACACATAAAGGAAGCCTTAACTCACACATGAGAATTCACTCTGGAGAGAAACCGTATACATGCCCTCAGTGTGGTAAAGATTTTATTTCATCATCAAATCTAAAACGACACTTGATAGTTCATTCAGATGAGAAGCCTCATGAGTGTTCTCACTGTGGAAAGTGTTTTTCAGAGCTGTACAGTCTTAAACTGCACCAGAAAACACATAATGAAGTGAGAGATTATATGTGCTTTGACTGTGGGAAGAGCTTTACTAGAGATAACTGTCTGAAACGGCACCAAAGAACTCATACTGGAGAAAGACCTTACAAGTGCTCATATTGTGACAAGAGTTTCACTCAGGCTGGGACCCTGAAAGAACATGAGAGAGTTCATTCTGGAGAGAAGCCGTACCGCTGTACTCAGTGTGGGAAGAGTTTTAGACATTCAAGCGGTCTACTGAAACATATTAAAAAGTGTTGTTCTGTGTCACAGTGAGCAAATGTTTTCTTCAGATCAAAAATGTAAATCATGAAATCATGTGAAACTAATAAACTAGTATTGCTGTGAAATGCAACAAGATTTGTGCTTTATTAAATTATTTACATGAAGATCATTGAATTATTCTTTGATTGGACGCTTACTCAAAGAAATACCAAAAATAAAAGATACTGGAAACAAATGTAACAAGTTTTTGTCAATATATGTAACAATTCCTTTTAAATTCAAATATTTTTTATCTTTTACTTTTGTTTGTTTAATTACTTAAAACCAGTTATTTATCTGCAACATAAAAGTTGTTTATAATGCTGCCTTCACGTACTATCAGAATTACCGTCAATACTAGTTTCCTAAAAATTGGACGTGAATGCCCTCTCAGGTTTTCTCCCACTTAGAAATCATGGAGGGGTCTGAAATTGTCATAGTAGGTGCATGTCCACTGTGAGAGACATAATCTAAAAAATAAAAAAAATCCAGAAATCACAATATATGATTTTTTACTATTTATTTGTTTGATACAGCTGCAAATAAGTATTTGAACACCTGTCTATCAGCTAGAATTGTGACCCTCAAAGACCTGTTATTCTGCCTTTAAAATGTCCACCTCCACTCCATTTATTATCCTAAATTAGATGCACCTGTTTGAGGTCGTTAGCTGCATAAAGACACCTGTCCACCCCATACAATCAGCAAGAATCCAAATACTAACATGGCCAAGAACAAAGAGCTGTCCAAAGACACTAGAGACAAAATTGTACACCTCCACAAGGCTGGAAAGGGCTATGGGGAAATTGCCAAGCAGCTTGGTGAAAAAAGGTCCACTGTTGGAGCAATCATTAGAAAATGGAAGAAGCTAAACATGACTGTCAATCTCCCTCAGACTGGGGCTCCATGCAAGATCTCACCTTGTGGGGTCTCAATGATCCTGAGAAAGGTGAGAAATCAGCCCAGAACTACATGGGAGGAGCTGGTCAATGACCTGAAAAGAGCTGTCCACCCCATACAATCAGTAAGAATCCGAAAATGATCACCGTTTCCAAGGTTACTGTTGGTAATACACAAAGACGTCATGGTTTGAAATAATGCATGGCATGGAAGGTTCCCCTGCTTAAACCAGCACATGTCCAGGCCCGTCTTAAGTTTGCCAATGACCATTTGGATGATCCAGAGGAGTCATGGGAGAAAGTCATGTGGTCAGATGAGACCAAAATATAACTTTTTGGTCATATTTCCACTAAACGTGTTTGGAGGAAGAAGAATGATGAGTACCATCCCAAGAACACCATCCCTACTGTGAAGCATGGGGGTGGTAGCATCATGCTTTGGGGGTGTTTTTCTGCACATGGGACAGGGTTACTGCACCGTATGAAGGAGAGGATGACCGGGGCCATGTATTGCGAGATTTTGGGAACAACCCCCTTCCCTCAGTTAGAGCATTGAAGATGGGTCGAGGCTGGGTCTTCCAACATGACAATGACCCGAAGCACACAGCCAGGATAACCAAGGAGTGGCTCTGTAAGATGCATATCAAGGTTCTGGCGTGGCCAAACCAGTCTCCAGACCTAAACCCAACAGGGCATCTTTGGAGGAGCTCAAACTCCGTGTTTCTCAGCGACAGGCCAGAAACCTGACTGATCTAGAGAAGATCATTGTGGAGGAGTGGGACAAAATCCTTCCTGCAGTGTGTGCAAACCTGGTGAAAAACTACAGGAAACTTTTGACCTCTGTAATTGCAAACAAAGGCTACTGTAACAAATATTAACATTGATTTTCTCAGGTGTTCAAATACTTATTTGCAGCTGCATTATACAAATAAATAGTTAAAAAAGCATACATTGTGATTTCTGGATTTTTTTTTAATAGATTATGTCTCTCACAGTGGACATGCACCTACGATGACAATTTCAGACCCCTCCATGATTTCTAAGTGGGAGAACTTGCAAAATAGCAGGGTGTTCAAATACTTATTTTCCTCACTGTATATTGAATATTAGTGGTGGTTATAATATTGATTATATGGATTAAATTTATATAAATGTCTTTGAATGTTACAAGACCAGATCTTTGAATTTCGTTCAGAACATTCAACTTTAAATGAGTCATTTCGTTCAAAATTATTTAAAAAGTCTTTGTATTTTTTGTATTTTCAAAATAAATACACTCTTAACCATTCTAACCACTCTTAAATTCTTCTAATCAGCGCCCTGTCTGCCTTCTACATCCCTTGCCTATCCCACAACGCCTCTGGTCTCACATCTCCATGGATTTTATCACAGGTTTACCATAATCTGAAGGTAATACTGTTGTACTGGTGGTGGTGGTGGTGGTGGACCGCTTCTCTAAGTCTGCACACTTCATTCCGTTACCTAAACTCTCTTCTGCCAAGGAGACTGCTGACCTTATTCTTCAAAATGTTGTAAGAATCCAAGGAATTCCAGTAGACATTGTTTCTAAACAAGGTCTTCAGTTTATGTCTCGTTACTGGAAAGCATTCTGGTCACTATTTGGCTCTTCTGTCAGTCCACCCTCAGTCGAACAGCCAAACAGAACGGATAAATCAGGAGTTGGAGAAATACCTTCGCTGCTTCGCATCTCATCAGCCATCCTCCTGGAGTCGTTTCTTACTATGGGCAGAGCTGACACACAACACCTTATGAAGCTCCTCCAAAGGTCTGTCTCCATTTAAGGGTCATTTCGGATTCAAGCAACCATTGTTTTTCAGCCAAGAGATAGAGGTTGAAGCCCCTAATGCTGAAACATTTGTTGAGCGCTGCAGAAGGACATGGAAAAGGGTTCATGTAGCCTTGAAGAATGCTTCCACCTGCTACAAGAGGTATGCGGACAAGAGAAGGAGGGCAACTCCACACTTTAGAATCAAACAAAGAATCTGGCTCTCAGCTAAGGACTTAACCGTTAAAGGTTGAATCCAAGAAACTTGCCCCAAGATTTGTTGGCCCATTCAAAATAACCAGACTGGTCAACCCTGTTACATTCCAGCCAAGATCTTTAAAGGGGTACTTCAGCACTGTAGAAATGTGAAATTATTTTTGAATTTGGTGCCTTCTAGACTGAGAAAACACAGAAAATGTATTTTGTCTCATGGGGATGAAAGACAACAATTCCCAGAATGCACTTTGCTGCCCTACGCTAGGCACGACATGGTTTACTTGCCCATCGCGTTCATTTTCATAAAATCAGTTCAGTTAGAGACGCTACAATTAAAAACTGAACGTGTCTGTTCAATATATTATGAGTGAGCCGATTGAGTGTCACGTACGGCCGTCACGGCACAAACACAGCAGGAGTCTACATTCATGAGATTGAGAATACATTCATCACATGAGCTGAGCTAAGGTAATCGCGGGATTCGCAGCTACGGCTGCATTCACAGCGCGTGATCAGTCTGGGACATTTTCAGTTCATGTCTTTGGAAGCTTAACTATCATAGGAATTCATTTGAAAAGTTGAAACACTCACTTTGCTCTCCACCGCTCTGTTTACATGAATCTCCGCAGCTCCACGAGCCGAGTGCTGACGCTGTGAGTGTGATGTTGAAAACATGCGGAAACAGCGCATCCTGCTGGCTGTAGTCTTCAACCTCTGGACAAAAACTCCTCCGATGACGCAAAACGACGATATTTGCGTCATCTGAGGAATTTTTCCAGAAATAAAATACATAATTCTCTCGTCTCAGGCTCATATGAGGGGGAAAGTACGATAATTTGAAAATACTCCTGGGTTTCTACTGATACAAAGCTTAATGCTAATCGCTGAAGTAACCCTTTAAGAGTAAAACCTCATTTTCATGTGTCCCATTTGAAACCTGTATTAATCTCTCTTTTGTTTCCCTCAGCCCCCACCCCTCCCATGTCACACCACGGTCTGTCCAGCAGAGGGAAACTAAGAGCACAAGACCTTCCTCATCTTCCTAATTCACTGTTCATTATTGGTTCAATGAAATCACCTGTGCATAGCTTGTTAGAGTGGACAGTGGACATACACCTGTTAGAGTGTAACAGGTGTATATTTAAAGGCTTGTACCTCTGCTCGTTCTTGAAGTTCTCTTGCCTAACCTATGCTTTTGTGTTTACCCGTTGTGTTACTCTGAACGACTTTGCTCAGACCTTTTTGACCAGCTTCTCTGGTAATCTTTTATTTGATGTCTTTTGGACACTTTTGCCTCCATTATCCAGTGTGGATTTGTATCTTGCTCTACCTAGCTCTGATGATGGATCCTTTGTGTTTGCTCAAAAATACTAAGTAAAGGCTTTCTATTTTTTCCCTTCTAAACCTGCCTCTTGTGATTATCTGCCAATTGGGTCCAAACTGCCGCAGTGGTTAGAACCTTGGGTTTCCAGCAACACAGTCTGGGTTTGATTCCAGACCTGAAAAAATCTTCATATTACATGCATGAAGATTACTAGCTCGTTTGACTTAGTTCATATTGTTAGATAACAATCATAAGAGCTGTGAAAAATAACCAAATAGTCTAGTATGACTAATATGACTAATATGACTAGTGTGGCCATTTCCATAATACCACAAGGAGGACACTTTGCGGCATTTAGTGAGGCAAGAATAATTGTATAGGACTCTGGTGTACTTGCAACTACAATACAGTTTTGTCCATGATGGTATCATGATACAGTGATTCTGAAATATCCTACTCTAGTCATTGCCAGATAATTTGATCTACGATATATCTTGAAGTAACGTTAGACCTATGTGTAACAGAAGAAGCAAAAATTTGTTTGTTTACAGTATTTGTATTTATTCAAGACATTGTGTTGTCTGTTTCAAAAACTGACCTCTGAGATTAATCTGTCTTGCAAAGTGCACAGTTGCTGAAAACATAACATTTCACGCTACACAGTGTGCAAAAATACATGAAAAGCATCTGTACTGCTTTTTGATATAAATTTGTGCTCTTTTGTCGATTCCGGATTAAACGAGGTATGACGTTTCGGCATGTTAACACTATGATATAACGTAGGCAGCACATGGACGTGGGGGCTTGTTTATGTTTTTAACCAATGATATATCAGATATTTTTTTGACACCGCTTTCAGTCAATCATTTGTTGGATGAGAGCTCTTACGGCATACGACCCTGCTGCTGCATCCCAATAAAGATTCTAGAGGACGCTAGACAGGGTGCTTAAAATCCGGACTGTCTGGCCAAAATCCGGCCAAATGGCCACCCAGATAGCATTGTGACATTGAGTCAATGTTGAAATTCCATCAGAATCATCATTTTGGTTGAGGTTGAAATTTCAATGCTAAGTAATATTGGATCAATGTTGAAAATCCGATGCTAAATACATATTGGACCAATGTTGAAAATTCAATGCTAAATAATATTGGATCAATGTTGAAAATTCCATGCTTTTCAGTGTTGAAAAGACAAACATTGAATCAATGTTGAAATTACATCAGAATCATCATATTGGTTGAGCTTGAAATTTCAATGCTAAGTAGTATTGGATCAATGTTGAAAATCTGATGCTAAAAAAAATTGGACCAATGTTGAAAATTCAATGCTAAATAATATTGGATCAATGTTGAAAATGCCATGCTTTTCAGTGTTGAAAAGACAAACACTGAATCAATGTTGATTTTGGTCAGCTTAATTCTCCACTAGTGAGACTTAATTACTATCAATCTATCTGTCCCATCATTCAACATGTTAAAGCAAATCCAAATCAATTGGGTACGTTTCTGTGAACATTCATTATCCTCAAAGGATAAATCTCCTCCAACGAGTGTATGGATTTTCAAAGAACTCCTACCATAAATTGAACTCAATGAGATACACCAGTTGATTATCATTAGTTTATTAATATTGATGTTTTAATTATTGTTTTAAAATCTCCTCCATCATATAAAACTTCTCCAATCCCCTAGTTTTTCTGCTAGCTATACAGCGCAAACAAGCGGCGAGATAGGATAATGACTGTGACAGAGTCCTTAATTATTGTGGTCGTCCAGTTATATAAATTAATCATAGCCTATCTGTTGTAAATTTTAAAAATGTAGGCTATTAGTGTTATTACTTAAATCATGTAGAGTTTGTATTGTTGTTTGTCTTGTAATAAATTAAGACTGCAACAGATGACACTTCCACGTACAGCTTACATCATAAAGTACAGCTTACGTCATCACGTATTACACATATAGATACATTACATCCCCCTTTTTTTCCTTATTTTTTTAGAACTTTAACAACTATCTCAACACTAAATAAGGAATTCACCAACAAGCATTACTACTCCGCTGTGTAGTTAAACATTTACTCGGATGCCTTAGTCAAGTTAGTGCATTTTATAGTCTTTAAATCTTGAAGGAATTTTAACCTCCCTTCCTGATCTTGTGATGATGTTTGGGTTGATTTTTATTCAGTTGAACAATCTTGATGTGTGTCTGGATTTATTTCTCTCTCCAGTGTTGCACTTGCGTTTGACTCTATGTCAGAGTCATCTTGATCATTTGTTGATGGAAATTCTTGTTCTTTTGTCTTTAACAGATGCCTTCTGTTTCTTCTGTAGATCTTTCCATCTGATGTGCGAAGAACATACAATCTTGGCAAGTCATGTTTCCTCAAAACGGTTGCAGGATTCCAGATTTGTCCTTGCTGAACTCTCACTTTGTCTCCTGGTGATATCTCAGGCATTTGTTTGGTGTTTTTGTCATAGTACACTTTTTGCTTTAACTGCCTCTGTTTAAGTTGTTCTTGAACTTTGTTACTTCCTTTTGGAGTCAACAATTTGCTTGAAGTCGGCAGTTTGGTTTTCAATCTTCTTCCCATTAGAAGTTGTGCCGGTGACAGACCAATGCCATCTAGTGGAGTATTGCGGTATTCCAGCAATGCAATATATGGATCTGCATTCTCGCTTTGTGACTTTGTGAGCATTCTCTTGATGGTTTGGATCATTCTTTCTGCTTGTCCATTAGATTGAGCATATCTCGGACTAGACATCTTGTGCTCGAACTCCCAGTTTTCTGCAAAACGCTTGAATTCTTGACAGGCATATTGTGGACCATTATCTGATATTACCACATCCGGTATACCATGTCTTGAAAACAGTGATTTCATTGCTAGGATTACACTTTTGCTGGTAGTGTCGTTCAGCTTTGCGATCTCTGGAAATTTGGAGTAGTAGTCCACACACATCAAATATTCAGAACCATTGTGCTGAAACAAGTCAGTGCCAATTTTTGCCCATGGTCTTTCTGGCAGTGCATGAGGTATTAGCGGTTCTTTTGCGTGACTGTTTCGATGAGTGTTGCATGTGGCACATTGAGATATAATTTTTTCAATTTCAGCTGACATTCCGGGCCAATAAATGATGTCTCTCGCTCTTTCCTTGGATTTCACCATGCCCAGATGCGACTCATGAATTTTGTCCAACATTTCTTTTCTCATTCTACTTGGAATGATGAGTTTTGATGCTTTGAACACGAGACCTGATGCATAACTGATTTCTTCTTTAAAAGTCCAATACTTCTGAATGTCTTTGTGCACTGAACTTTTCTCTGTAGGCCATCCATTTAGTATGTAGTCTTTATCTGTTGTTTTCCCGAACTCTTCCAGTTTCTTTTCAGACACGGGTAGTTGAGGTGTGACACAGTTTACCTCTAGCTCCTCTTCAAGCAGGTCTTCGTTGTGTTCATCAAGGTAAGCGCGACTCAATGCGTCTGCTATATGCATTTTTTTGCCTGGCTTGTACATGACATTCAGATTGTACCTTTGAAGTCTTAGCAACATCCTTTGCAGTCTTAATGGCGTTTGATGCAGCGGTTTCTTGAAGATGCTCTCAAGCGGTTTGTGGTCACTTTCTACTTGAACTTCTCTTCCATATACATATTGGTGGAACTTTTCACATCCATATACAATGGGAAGGAGTTCCTTTTCTATTTGTGCATATCGGCGTTGGCAATCCGTGAGCGCTCTTGATCCATATGCTACAGGTCTCTGGTCTTGAAGCAAAACTGCACCCATGCCTTCAGAGCTGGCATCTACTGACAATGTTAACGGTTTGTTGACATCATAATATTTCAATGTTGGTGCATTTGTTGCTAGAGCTTTAAGTTTCTGAAAACCTTTCTCTTGTTCACTTCCCCAGAACCACTCAGCATCATTCTCCAGCAGTTTTCTGACTGGAGCACTTACTTCTGACAGGTTAGGAATAAACTTGGCAAGATACTGCAGCATACCCAGAAATCTTTGAAGAGCTTGCTTATCTTCTGGTGGAGGTAACTGAACTACAGCTCTCACCTTCTCTTCGTCTGGTTTCAGTCCTTCTGCTGTCAGCACATGACCAATATACTTGATTTGTGATGTTCGGATTTGACATTTCTTTTTGTTTAGTTTGAGGTTGTACTCTCTTGCCCTTTGGAGCAGTTTTTTCAGTCTGGCATCATGCTCTTGTACTGTTTCACCCCAAACCAGCAAATCATCGACAATGTTTATCACACCATCCAGATCTTCAATCATCTGTACTACGGCTCTCTGGAAGACTACAGATGCTGACGATATTCCAAATGGCAAATGCAGGAATCTATATCTTCCTATAGGAGTGTTGAATGTGCACAACTTTGAACTGTCATCATCCAATTTAATCTGCCAGAATCCTTGGTTGGCATCAAGTACAGAAAACACTTTAGCATTTGGCATGTTAGATACTACCTCTTCTACTGTGAGTAGTGGGTAGTGTTCACGTTTTATTGCCTTGTTCAAATCTTGTGGGTCGAGACATATTCTAATTTTTGTCTGGCTTGACAATTGTAACTATGCTACTCACCCAATCAGTTGGATCTGTCTGTCTTGCAATGACTTTCATCTGTTCCATCCTGTGCAATTCTTCAATTATTTTTTCTTTCAGTGCAACAGGAACTTTTCTTGGAGCATGTACTACAGGCTTTACCATCGGATCAACTTGAATGTGGTGATATCCTGGCATGCATCCTAGACCACTGACCACAGATCTTCATACTGTTTCAGAATGCCATCATTATCAACAGAAACGTCATGTATTCTTTTTATCATCCCTATAGTGCTTGACATGTGGATCTTCCTAGGATTGCAAGTGCATCTCTTTCAACAATCTGGAACTGAATCTTGTGTTTTTCACCTTTGTACTCACATATGAGCTGTTTCTGTCCCAATGGCGACATCTGGTGTCCAGAGTATGTAAGTAACTTGCAGGTAGATTTACTCAGCATCTCAGTTGTGCCCAGCATATTGTAGATTTTTAACGAGAGCACATTACATTCTGCACCAGTGTCCAACTTGAATTTCACTTGCATGACATTTATCTTGAGCACTTCAGACCACTTTTCTTTATCTTCTTGCGTTTCAGTGGTGAGAGCTTGAATGCTTTTCAATTTGTTATTCTGAACTTCAACCGTGCCAAGGAACATATTTTTGTCATCTTCCTCTGTCTGTTCAAGCGTGTGCATTTTTTTTGCTGTTTATGCTCAATTCGACACATTTTTGCAAAATGGTTCTTTTTGTTGCACAGTCTGCATGTTTGCCCATAGGCAGGACACTTTCTCTGTTCATGTTTGTACCCACATCTGCTGCATTTTGTGTTGTCACTCGAATCATGTTGCATTTCTCTTGGCATACTCTTAATTTTCTGTTTAAATTTTACTGCTTTAATTTTGTGCATGTCTACTTCTTCATTTAGTGCTTTCACTTGACTGGATGTGATTTCGTTAGCTCGACAGATGTCCACAGCTTTTGCTAATGTGAGATCTGCTTCTCTTAGCAATCTTGTTCTTACTGTGTCATCTTTAATGCCACAAACAATTCTGTCTCTGATTAATGAATCATGCAATTCTCCAAACTCACATTCTTTGGCTTTGTTCTTTAGGTCCGTGACGTAGGAGTCAATATTCTCCGATGGTCCTTGAGCCCTCGTGAAGAAAATGTGACGGATGTAAGGTAGGTTTTTTCTTGGTTCACAATAGTCTTTGAACTTTTGTTTGAGACCGTTGATTTTGTCTCTCTCATCATCACCAAATTCAAAAGTATTGAAAACTTGAATTGCCTCCTCACCCGCGACATGTAGAAATGTGGTGCATTGCTCTATTTGAGATTTTTCCGCGATACCGCTAGCCGTTAGGAACAGGTCGAATTTTTGACTCCAAATCTTCCAGTTTTCGGCTAGGTTTCCTTGTAGACATAGGTTTGATGGTGGCTGTAACTGTGCCATTCTTCTTTCTTTGCATTTACAACTTCTGACACCATGTATTGTTGTTTGTCTTGTAATAATTTAAGACTGCAACAGATGACAACTGAACCGATGCGCTTTATTCACTCTCCTCTGTTCATGTGTTTTCGTCGTACTTCCACGTACGACTTAAATCATAAAGTACAGCTTACGTCATCACGTATTACACATATAGATACATTACAGAGTTTACATACATTTAATTATTTATCTAAAGAATACAGGGTTAATAAAGAATTTAGAATATTTTTCCCTACTTATCGAATGCGCCACAATCCAATCCAGTAGGTGGCGGTAATGCACCTTCAATCTGGCTGCCAACCACCAATCAGATCAAAGCACAGTTTAACAGACTTCAAGCGTGAAAAAGACAGACACAGGACAGCGACAGTGTTTTTCAGAGGTAAGTACAAAAATATTAATAAAATGCATCTCAATTTTCATTTGTTTTTTTCTTTTTCTTTATTTCTTACAACTTTTGTGCTTCTCCTGGGCTAGTAAGAGTGAACTGCGATGTTAATAGAGTCACATGAACGCCCTCATACACAACCAGTGGCCAGGATAATCTTAATACATTGAGTTTTTCACCAAACCCTATCATACTTTTATTCATCTTTATTTCTTAAGATTGCCATATACTGTGATTTTCGTACGATTTTGAACCAAATTCTGACTCGTGCAACTCTTATTTGGGTCGGGCCGATTTTTAACTTGCGTTGTTTGTTGTGAGGTGTTCGTCTATGGGAAGATTTTGGTATCAAAATGATTTGTGCGTGCAACTAGTAATATGTGTATTTGTGGAAATTGTGCCGCGTATGCATTCATTGACTTGTGAGTCGATTCTATTTGATTCATTTGGATTTTGAGACAATATCGACAAACGAGTCAATGAATGCATGCGCAGCACCATTTCCACAAATGCACATCTTACTCGTTCATCCCATATTCGTCCAGTGAAGAAACGAGAGGCGATCGGACGGCTAGATGAATTTCTGTCATGGCAGTAATTCTGGTCGCCACTCGTGAGGGTATCGGCACAGCTGAAGCAGAGCTACGGACTGATTGACCTATCGGCACGGTGAGGGGAAATAGGACAATCAGTTTGTAGCTCTGCTTCAGCTGTGCCATACCCTCACGAGGGCCGACCACAATTACATAATTCCAATTTCATCTTTAATGCAGCAAGAGTGAGATCTTAAGTACTGTAGGCAGCTATATCAAACTGCAGAAATTTAGCAAACTGTTGCGCCTCCAGTTCGTGTTGTAAATGGATAATCTCTTCCAAACCACTGTGTAGCTTATCCAGCTCCTCTTTTATTTTTAATTCTTTCTTCTACCTTCTTTCTTTCAGTGGTACTGTCCCATTTCTGTCTTTATTGGCAAGTTTCCATTTGTAATTACTTCCATTTTGCAGATGCAGGTTGTCATGTTTTTCCAGGCTCTTCTCCTGGAATTTGTGTTATAAATTCCGATGTAATTTTTCTAAGTCAATGTGAGATTTCCTGTTGTAATTGTGGGGCATAAATAAATAAATTTGCATGTGAACTGAAGGATGTTGCTTTGAGTGACTTTTTGATTTTTTTTTTGATTTTTGATTTTTTAAAGCAAGATTGATCTTAAAGTGTTTCTATGTTGATTCAATGTTAAATAAGTGATTTAATTTAAGTTGAAAAGATATAGATTTTATGCCCATATTGATCTATTTTTCATCATTGAAATAACATTATTTCAGGGTGCTAACCTGATAAAAAATCAATGTTAAATTTCAAAAATGTTTCAATGATAATTTGATCAATGCATCAACATTGATTCAATGTTGATTCAGTGTTAAATAAATAATTTAATCATAGTTGAAATTTTTTTGATTTTATGCCCATCTTGATCTATTTTTCATCATTGAAATAACATTATTTCAGGGTGCAAACCTGATGAAAAATCAATGTTAAGTTTCAACATTGATTCAATGATATTTTAGTTGATGCATTAACATTGATTCAATGTTGATTCAGTGTTTGTCTGCTATCTGGGCACCCTATATATGACATGTACTTATATCATAATCTTGTACAGCAGTTCTCATTCACATTTTGAGAGAATGACAGAACTAACATTTGGCTCATATTTGGCTGATATTTGATAGACAGACACATTATCTCTTGTTTTCTGTTACCCTTACAAAAATGAACATTTTTACTACAAATGAAACAAACAAAAAATATATAGTTATTATGGTTAAACCATTGTAACCACAAACTAACCATGGCTTTGCTACTCTAACCATAGTTTAACCATGGTATTTGTGGTAAAACTGTGGTTATATAAATGGTAATCAATTAGTCAAAGAAACATGATTACTCCACTTTTACTATAATAAAACCATGGTTAATTTTCATGAGGGTAAATCAGGGTTAACTGGAATCTTCACATTTATCCTCCTTGAACTGATTTTACATACTCAAATGTTTCATTTTTTAGACTGAAGTGAAAGAGTAAAGACAAGAACTGAAGTGAAATTTCAAAGATGATCCTGTAGTTTGTTTCAGCCTGTCAACACCAATAAAATGCGCTTAATGTGCCAATTTACAGCAGATCTCAGACATCAGCATAATGAATGAGGTGAAAACAGGGAACTTTTGGCTTTGCAGCAGCTCAGTTAGACAATATGGCCTGTACTTTTTAAATGCAGATTGAATCAAGACACAGTGATCACAGTTCACACCTGCAGTGAAGCCCCTCCCACAACAATTCATCCATAAATACTGGGAATATCCAAATCATCCTACAAGAGAAGGACAAACTCCAGGTGTAGCAGCTGAAATCTGTGACTGTTAAAGATGGAGTTTATTAAAGAGGAGATTGAAGACAAGAGTGATCCAGAACCATCCAGAATAAAACATGAAGATACTGAGGAACAAACAGGTTGGTGTCCATTCTTCATTCTTCATTGTTGACTGATTTGGTAAATTGATCAGCATATAAATGGTAAATGATAGAGAAATGCCTAAAAAATGATCAAAACCTTGTATATAGTATTTGTCAAGCATATTGTAACTATAATAAAAATTGAATGACATAAAACTTAGGCACATGAAAGATCTGATACCGGATCTCTGTTGCTTTCTGCTGTTAAATCAGGGTTCACTTGAACTGATTCTAACTTGATGTGTATTTTAGATCAGGTGGAAGTGAAACAGGAAAGACAAGAACTGAATGAAGTGAAGGAGGAACATCACAACTTTAAAACTCAAGGAACAAAAGCCAAAAAGCTGCACACGTGCTCTCAGTGTGGAAAGAGTTTCACACATAAAGGACACCTTAATACACACATGAGAATTCACTCTGGAGAGAAACCGTATACATGCCCTCAGTGTGGTAAAGATTTTATTTCATCGTCAAATCTAAAACAACACCTGACAGTTCATTCAGATGAGAAGCCTTATGAGTGTTCTCACTGTGGAAAGAGATTTTCAGGCCCATACAGTCGTAAACTGCACCAGAAAACACATGATGAAGTGAGAGATCATCTGTGCTGTGACTGTGGGAAGAGCTTTACTAGCTGCCAATCTGAGACAGCACCAGAGAATTCATACTGGAGAAAGACCTTACAAGTGCTCATATTGTGACAAGAGTTTCACTCAGGCCGGAAACCTGAAATCACATGAGCGAGTTCATACTGGAGAGAAGCCGTACCACTGTACTCAGTGTGGGAAGAGTTTCACCCAATCAAGCGGTCTAGTGATTCATCTTAAAAAGTGTTGTTCTGTGTCACAGCGAGCAAATGTTTACTTCAGATCCAAAATGTAAATCATGAAATCATGCGAAACTAATAAACTAGTGTTGCTGTGAAATGCCACAAAATTTGTGCTTTATTAAATTATTCACGTGAAGATCATTGAATTATTCTTTGATTGTGCGCTTACTCAAAGAAATACCAAAATTAAAATGAGACTGGAAACAAATGTAACAAAAGTTTTTTTTTTGTCAATATATGTAACAATTCCTTTTTAAATTCAAATATGTTTTTATCTTTTACTTTTGTTTGTTTAATTACATAAAACCAGTTATTTCTCCACATTTCCCTGCAACATTAAAGTTGTTTATAATGCTGCCTTCCCGTACTATCAGAATTATCGTCAAGGCAGGATTTTAAAACAAATTTCAAAGTTTTGTCTCAGCTTGATAGATTAAATGAAACTGGGTCTATACTTGGAGGAGACAAAGATGTTTTAGCAGCTCGGTGATGCTGCTGTTATTTCTCTTGGTTAATTCGAGTCACCGAGCGCCCCCTGGAGGAAACAAGCGAGTACTGTTTGCTGCTCAATGCGTGCGGTAGGTGTTCACGACAGCTGAGAGCGCGTTTGCGGCAGCGGGAGAGCGCGAACCTGAATAAGTGAAGTAAGATGAGAGATCAGACAAACTGCAAAAGGTAAACAAACACATAACTAACGTCATATAATGAATTCAGACGAGGTTTTATTAAATATAGATGTGTATGGTTAGTTAAATATGTTGATAACACAGATAACAGTCAGTGAATGTTTGTAAATCTACATATTTATGAATTGTTTCGAGCATAATGTTCGATAGCTTGTTTGACTTAGTTCATATATCGTTAGATAACAATCATAAGAGCTGTGAAAAATAACCAAATAGTCTAGGGATATATGACATGCTCTTAGATCATAATCTTGTACAGCAGTTATTATTCACAGTTTGAGAGAATGACAGAACTAAACTCTGGCTCATCAAAAAAAAAAAAAAACTTTTACTAGGGCTGGGCGATATGGCCAAAAAGCAATCTCGGTAAAAAAAAATCTGTCGATATTAGGGACGCAACAATACAGTTAGTCCACGGTTCAATACATACCTCAGTTTTTAACCACAGTTTTTGGTTCGGTTCGGTTCTGATGGCTTGTCACATACATTTTTTGTTATTCTATTCTTAGGCGATAGGAACTGCAAGAGGTTAAAGAGAAAATATACTATTTTTTATTGCAATACTTTCTTTATTTTACTTAAAAGAATTGAAAAACCTTACTTAAACTTAACTTTGCTTAAAAAAAACAACTTTTACACATTCCTAGTGTATTGGATAATATAAAATAAATATATATATATATATATAAGATTTACACTGGCAGCTCAGAGCTGTACAGCAGCATTTAAGTATGAAATGGAATGAATAAATGTAAAAATAAAACACTACATAGACTTTACTATAAAATATACATTCTTATTAAAGCTACTGTATTAGTTTTTCAGTCAAGAGAAGTGAGTGATTTTCTCTTTGTCTTTTGTTGTTGTATTAACATTAAAGGGATATTTCACTCAAAAATGAAAATTCTGTCATCGAGAAATGAATACAGGTTTGAAACAATATTAGAGTGAGTAAATAATGACCTCATTTTAGAGGTGAACTGTCCCTTTCACTTACTGTGCGTTCACACCGCCGCCGGCGAGAGCGTCAAACTTCGCTCTGGCCGCCCTGCCATCGACGCTGTAGAAAGATTCGTGGACGCGCTGCCGCTCTGGCGTAGTTCGAATGCTTGGTCTTTTTTAACTGTATTTAAAGCGGCATAAGCAAACAATCCATGTTCGCATTTGAAAAATCACCATTTGTTGTGCAGACTGACCACAGCAGGGTATACCCGTATAAGATAACCTCATGAAATAAATTAAATGTGAAAGTAAACTTAACAATTATAGTTGCGTGTTTGATAATGAAATAAACCATTTAAAAGCCATTTGTGTTCATGGAAGTGCTAGTCTAATTTCAACATGCAGTTTATAGGTGCTAGCCTTCGTCTTTAACATTAACATTAATTTGTGTGCAACCTACTTTACAATAACTGTCCTGGTTTAAGTGCAGCATTAATGCAATTGGTCAGATCGGTGTTGTTTTTAGCTAATTAATTGCATTCCCGCTGAAAAAAGGCTTTCTTTTTGGGACACATCGTAAATGATTGGGAAACCCGCTACCGCAATGATCTACCTCTCCTCCGTTTTGCTTGGGAACTAATGTGGTCGGAACCAACGTTTCCAGCACTGCGTTCTCTGGAATCATTTCAAGCGGAGCACTTCTACATTCCCATTGGTTGCCGCGGACCGCGTCATAGCTCATTTCCATAAAGTTGACCTGATTTCAACTCTCCTCGACGCCCAAATCGTCAAAGACGCGCCGCGCCGCTCTCGCTGGAGCTTGCGGTGCGGTGTGAACGCACAGTTAGGCTGCCCTGTTGTCAATTTAAGTCACGATTGCGATTTTACTTTCACTTGTGTGTTTATGTTAACCTTGTGAGTATTTGACAGTATTAGCGCAGTAAGACGACTTAGTCCAGTAATCACGTGTTTGACAGGCGTTTAGTGCTCGCGCTCTGAAAAGCGCATGTTAAAACAGTGCACGCGAAGGAAACCGGCAAGGCTTTAAAACGCATGCATATGATGAACTTTGGTGATTGTGAATAACTATAGTGTCCCGTGAGTATAACTCTACCACTAACCTGTGATGTGAATGTATGTTGCGTTGTTCAGTATGTTGGGATGGAGGCAAATTATAGAATGTGTGGAAAAATAATTTATTAAATGCGAAACCGAAAAAAACACAATTCACAAGCACGTATTGAACCGTGAATGCCGTACCGAACGGTTTAGAATTGTGGCATCCCTAGTCGATATCGATAATTATTTAGATAAATATCAAATATTTATTTCTTTAAAATTTAAAGGCAGATTTTTGCTCCCAAGTTAAATTCGTAAGAATCCAGACTGTAAATTGTGGTTTTAAGCTACTCTTTATTGTCAGAACATGACAAACAAATTCCTTACACTTTTCCAGTCAAATTAAATATGTATTCATTTCTGCATCTATTAGGTGATATTGTTTCTATTCATGAAACAGTTTAGTCTTGCCTGAATTTGGCATATATCTTCGGCACAGTTTTCACTGCAGGCTGCAGTATTAATAATATTAATAATATTACATGTTTTGTCTTAGAAATGCACATTGACAGTGAGTTGACAGTAGTAGTAGCTTGAGTTAGGAGGATGCAGATGTAAATTTATGTTCATTAAAAAAAAAACCATGGACATCTGTAAAAAATTATAACAACCTAATTTTTATATGGTAAAATTTAAATATTCTGAGTTCATATATCAAATCTTCCATAGTATCATATATTTAGATCATGATAATAACCACAGTTAAAACCATACATTAGTGTTGTCACGATACCAAAATTATGACTTCGATACGATACCAGATTAAAATACCTCGATACCGATACTAAATCGATACCACGGTCAAAATACCACCCAGTAAAAGTAATTGAATAATATGACAACAGAACTTTTTATTTATAGTTTAATTTAATTTTTTAACTAAAAACTCACTTGGCCAGCATGTTCCTGCCCTGGTTTTTGACCATGTCTTCTAATTGCAATTTTTTATTTTATCTTTGTTTTTAAAAATAAGCTAAAAATGCAAATTACAAACAATATGACAAAAACAGTGCTTTATTTTTCAGCTATATGTCTATTTAACAGTATAGCAAGTCAAGAAATAAATAAAAAAAACTGTTTAGTCTTCACTCAATAAATTAACTATACACTGATTCTTAATGAATATATTAAAATTATTTAGCCAGTCATGGGGTGGTTTTCTTTTTTTCATTGTTGTTTGATTAACATTAATCACACAGAATATTAGATCCGGCTTAACACAGATCCAATCACCTCAACTGTACACGTTCACTAAAGACACCCCTGACTGTGTTTACCTGAATACTTACAGGATGTGCATTTTTACATATTTTTGACCATTGAAATCCATAATCCGAAAGAACTGAATCGCGATCGCATGTTGTCTGAAAGGCGTGTGCTCGCGCTTCAGATCAAAGTCCGGCAGCGCGAGCACATCCCGCGCCGCGCTATATTTTCTCATGCGCGCATGTTTCTGTTGCTTCCTTTGTCATGCGCTGCGCGTGTATATTTAACTCTTCTGCTTCCAATGTTTAGTGAACGGTGGAGAGATCTGCACACACACACTCCTGCTGTCACTCATCGACACAAATAAATACAGCTCTTATTAACGTCGGCCCTTCTTAAAGTACCGGTACTAATACAATTCCATATCGTACCGTTTGTAATAGCAGGGTATCGCAATACTTTTCTAGTACCGGTATATCGTGCAACACTACTATGCATGTAGCTCTTCACTGCCATGGTAAAATGTATCTTTATGGTTTATATGGTATTTGTATGAAAAACAGTAGCCTACAAAAATTTAGGAAATGCACAAATTCTATAGCTAAATAGAAATGCTGTAATAATATCCCATTACTCCTAATACATTTAATATGTCTACATTAATAATACAATACAGTTCTATATGAATATCCCACATATCCTGAACATGGCTCTAAAAAGAAAAGGAGCATCAATTCACCCTTCGCTGCAAGTTTGATTTGCAGTAAGTGTTTCAACAGTAAATCCATATTACATTATGGAGATTTGTAGATAGAAAATCCTTCTGACTGTATCATTACCCACAGTGTTTAGTGTTTGTCAGCGCTGTTTTGTCTGGCTTTAAAGTAGTTTAAATCACAGAGACATTTGTGTTTTTCGCTGAATTCACGCACTTCTCACTGGATCTCACAGCGCTGTTTAGGCAGGGCAAGGCAAGTTTATTAATATAGCACATTTCATACACAGTTGCAATTCAATGTGCTTTACAGTTATAATAAAATAAATAAAAACATGATACAGGTATAAAATAATTAAAAGAGTAAGATGCAAAGATGAAACAAAAACAGGGATAAACACAATGAACAAAGGTAAACTAAAACAGTTAATAAAAAAATGAAAAGATAATCCATAGATTAGATAAGAGCGAATCACTGGGATGTACAGTGGCACAGAGCTCATTCAGTAAATGCACAGCTGAACAGATGTGTTTTGAGTCTGGATTTGAATGTGACTACTGTTGGATCTCTTCTGGAAGCTGGTTCCAGCTGCGGCTGGCATAATAGCTTAAAGCAGACTCTCCTTGCTTTGAGTGAACTCTTGGTATTTCTAACTGACTTGATCCTGATGATCTGACTGATCTGTTGGGTTTGTATTTAATCAGCATATCTGCAATGTATTGAGGTCCTAGGTCATTGAGTGATTTATAAACAAGCAATAGTACTTTAAAATGTATCCTAAATGTGACTGGAAGCCAGTGTAAAGACCTGAGGACTGGTGTGATATGGTCATATGTTCTGGTTCTGCTCCGCGTTCTGTATGAGCTGCAGCTGTCTAATGGTCTTTTTGGGAAGGCCGGTTAGAAGACCATTTCAATAGTCCACCCTGCTGGTGATGAAAGCATGAACGAGTTTCTCTAAGTCTTGCCTGGAAACAAAGCATCTGATTCTTGCAATATTTTTCAGATGACCGTAAGCTGATTTAGTTATTGCTTTGACATGAGTACTGAAACTCAGGTCTGACTCCAAAATCACACCAAGATTCCTGACTTGATTTTTTTGTTATTAGACCTTTAGCCTCAAGATATGTGTTCACCTTGAGAATTTCATCTTTGTTTCCAAATTAAGTGATTTCAGTTTTGTCTTTGTTTAACTGAAGATAGTTTTGGCACATCCAACTAGGCCTGCACAAATCTGGGAAAAATATGAATCACGATTTTTTAGCTTAGAATTGATATCACAATTCTCTGCAACAATTTTTTTCCATGACAAATATTTGTTTTGGCTTATAGAACATTGCACATCACCACAAGCCTGTAAACATAGAGGCTTTAATGAATAAAGAAGAAACACTCTTTAACTGCTTGCCTTTTGTACAATTAACATTCAACGCACTGCGCTGAATATGGCCTAAACATGGCTCTAAAAAGAAAAGGAGCATCAATTCACCCTTTGCCGCAAGTTTGATTTGCAGGCGAACTGACCAATCACATCGCTGAATCTGCCGTTTTGTCCGACTTAAGCAGTCAGGAGAGTTAGTAGTAGATTAATGTTGGTGAACTTGAACTTGAAAAACGGTGTGTACTGACGTCTTTCTGCGGTTGAAACAACATTTAGTTTAGTGTTCATTCATGTTTATTTGATGCTTATCAATAAACTAGAAACAAAAAAAGATGATCGGTTCACGAGCAGCTTTAACTGAGGCGCTACAGCGATCACAACACATTAAAGAGCCACAAAACGGTATTTATTGTTTACATTTCTTTAAAAAAAATGACACAATTTGAAAGTGAGACTTTGTTTCATAACAA